>JAMPIV010005295.1:0-568949 GCA_024509875.1 Oreohelix idahoensis | reverse complement strand
GCAGTGTCAAAGCATCCTTGATTACTGCATGTGAGAGTATGGGTTGCAGGATCTACATCTATACGAGCCTAAACACATTCGCGTCTTCATTCGCACCCACACTCAATTCATCATACGCTCGCACCACACATCTAACAATATGTATACTGTCTTGGGCCAGTGATCACATCAACAAGAAGAAAAAGACAGTTACATTAACTTATGTTTATTTGTATTTGATTTGATATTCAAAAATATTGCTGTTGTGAAGTTCTTTATGATAAATAAAATTTTACATAAACTTTATTTACGTGTGTTGGTCAGCTCGTCCCAAAAGATCCCTATTCCATAGATATAGTTTTCACGTCTGTGTGTCTAATTGTCGTCACGTATCTGTGTGTGTGTAGATGTGAGTGGTTGAATATATATTAATGTATATTTTGGTAGACTGTCTGACTAACAAAGTTCTGTTGTAGAGATAGGCTGAATGAGAGAAGCTTCTCCAGTTTAGGGACATACTTACAAGGTATTTTCCACCATCTCACACGTGAAAATCTATTTCTTTACCTTATCTCTCACTGAGTAACCACATGTTCTAGTCTATTCAGAAGGCACCAATCTATGTCTTAATTCCCCTATCAAACACCTACGACAGTTCTGAAAATTCTTTTCCATAAAATATATTCCTCTCAACTAGGAATTGAACCTGGTACCTCTAGAATTCGAGGCGGACGCCTTACATCTTAGCCACTCCGACCCCCATTGGGGAGGGGGGGGGGGGGGGAGGGAGAGAAAGGAGAGAAGAAGGAAGTAAGAGAGAGTATGACATCATTAGGACTCATTAGGTGTAAAAAAAAAATTCCATGCAATATATTCCTTGTACTAGGACTGAACCCGGTATCTTTAGAATTAGAGGCGGGCGCCAAGCCTCTTAGCCACTCCGACCCAATGTTGATGACAACAAAGAAAGGTTGGGCACGGGGCCATACTGCAGAAACTTAAAAGCCAAATTCAACAACAACATGAGCTATTCAACACAAGCTGATCTGACTACTAGTCCCTAATTCCGTGCGCTACTAGTTTCCCACTACTAGTTCCAAAGGTTGTTACAGCCAGGAGTTGTAGTGAGGATAAGCTCTCACTGCAGATAAAATACTTCAATGGCACGCCTCTGACAACTAAGTCCAGCTCCCTGCCTTCACGTGTGGCTCAATTTGAGCCCGGCGGAACTGTTTCCACCGACGGGAGAAGGGGCAAAGGCGAGCGACTGGCGCCTTAAAACCAGCAGCTTCGGGCAGATAGGGCTCGTGATCCTTGGTTGGTAGCTTATCTAAGAGAAGGAACTCTGAATTCAAACCACCGCTGCCTTGCGGGAATATCCATTTATGGAATTGGCTTTGGGGGTAAACCCTGAGGATAAGTCCGGAGTCGGAGTCCCTAAGGCAGTCTAATGTTGATTCGACATTATTGTGGCAACTCCTGCGACGTGGCTGGTACTAAACTGTATCAGCTACTGCCGTTTCTTTGGATCTACCGGCTGCGTGGAGAGGGGGAACATGCTGCATGGGCAACAGCTTGATCTCCATATAACTGTGCCCAAGCTCGAGCCCTGGAGAGGACACTCCAGCTTTAACCTATAGGTGTCGGCAAAACACGGGAAGTAGCAGTTACCGGTTATAAGCATTTTGCCCAATTGGCGTATGGCATGGCGCCAGGGGCTACTTCAGACAGTGGGAGAGGTTCTAGGATCTCATTGGACAGCTACGCCCGCTCAAAGCTGGGTAGCCCCCAGTCAATAAGGTGTTGTCCCGCCACTGTCTGCTTTCCCCATTGGGTGCATGGGGATTAGGGTCAAACCCGAACTGTGGACAGAAAATTTTGCACCAAGCAATTATCGTAATAATAGAAGTAAGCAAACTCTCAGATTGGGATGCTGGAACGTCCGGACTATGTTGACTGGACTATCCGAAAACCTACAGGACGTAAACGATGTAAGGAAGACAGCCGTAATTAATGATGAGCTTAAACGACTTCAGGTGGAAATAGCTGCACTTCAGGAAACGCGCCTGGCGGGCTCTGGAACGGTGAGCGAGAAGGACTACACATTTTATTGGCAAGGGAAAGATCTTAATAAAACTAGAGAACACGGAGTAGGTTTTGCGGTCAAAAAATCGCTAACTAAAATGGTTGAACCAGGCGAGAATGGATCAGAACGCCTGTTAACGCTCCGCCTGCAAACTAGCACAGGTCCCATCACCCTTGTCAGTGTGTATGCTCCTACTCTGTACTCTGCCTCAGAAGCTAAAGATGAGTTCTACGAGAATCTAACAGCAGTCATCAAAAGCATACCTAGGCAAGAACAGCTTGTTCTCCTTGGTGACTTTAACGCTAGAGTGGGTGCCGATAATGTTTCATGGCCTTCATGTCTGGGCAGGTTTGGTATTGGCAAGATGAATGAAAATGGACAACGGCTCTTAGAGTTGTGTGTCCACCATGACCTCTGCGTGACCAACACCTACTTTCAGACAAAACCCCAGCATAAGGTGTCATGGAGACACCCACGATCCAAGCACTGGCACCAACTGGACCTGATTCTCGTCAGAAGGCCACTCCTCAGGTCTGTGCTCTCCACGCGCTCGTACCATAGTGCAGACTGTGATACAGATCACTCCTTGGTTTGCTGCAAAATCAGAGCACAACCAAGAAAACTCTATCGTGTCAGACATGAAGGGAAACCACGCATTGATACCAGCAAGATGTCAGACCCTGTCATGATCGCTCAATTCACTGCGACCTTCAAGAAAGTGCTCAGTAGCCCTCAGCATGGTGATACTATTACAGAGAACTGGGAGCATCTACGGAACACCATTCAAAGTACTGCACTTGCCACCTTTGGTAAGAAAACGGCAAAGTCAAATGACTGGTTTGATGCTTCATCAGATGTGATGGCACCTGTCATTGAAGCTAAGCGCAGTGCTATGAATGAATACAAACGTTCACCGAGTGCTAGAACCCTACAGATCCTGAAGGCTACGAGAAGCAAAGTTCAACAAACTGCTCGACGCTGTGCAAATGACTATTGGCTCCAGCTCAGTGAGAGCATCCAGATCGCAGCGCAAACAGGCAACATTAGACAAATGTATGACGGTATAAAGAAAGCACTTGGCCCCCAAAAAAGTAAGACGGCACCGCTAAAAACCATCAGCGGAGAGAAGCTAACCGATAAGGGTAAGCAGATGGAGAGGTGGGTCGAGCACTACTCTGAGCTTTACGCTAGAGAAAATACCGTTACGCCTGCAGCCCTTGATGCTGTCAAATGTCTGCCAACTATGGAGGAGCTGGATGCCGAACCAACATTAGAGGAACTCAGCAAGGCCATTGATAGTTTGGCCTCTGGCAAAGCACAAGGCAGTGATGGGATTCCTCCTGATTTAATCAAATGCTGTAAGAGCACGCTATTACATTCCCTGCATAGGATGCTGTGCCAGTGCTGGGAAGAGACAACTATTCCTCAAGACATGCGAGATGCCAAGATTGTAACACTGTATAAAAATAAAGGAGACAGAAGTGATTGCAATAATTATAGAGGCATCTCTCTTCTTAGTATTGTTGGTAAGGTTTTTGCCAAAGTCATCTTAATGCGACTACACAAGTTAGCTGAGCGCATATATCCAGAGTCACAGTGTGCATTCCGAGCTGGTAGATCAACAACAGACATGATCTTCTCTGTCCGCCAGCTTCAGGAAAAATCAAGAGAGCAGAAAAGGCCTTTATATATCGCCTTTATAGACCTCACAAAAGCATTCGACCTGGTTAGTAAGGATGGACTCTTCAAAATCCTCCTGAAAGTAGGCAGCCCTTCTAAAATGCTGAAAATGATAGTCATTCCATGACGACATGAAGGGAACAGTCCAATATGCTGGAAGCACGTCACAGCCCTTTGATATACGAAGTGGCGTTAAACAAGGCTGTGTTCTGGCTCCGATCCTCTTCGGGATCTTCTTAGCCTTACTCTTGAAACATGCATTCAGAGATGCAACTGAAGGAATATGCCTTCACACTAGGTCAGATGGCCGTCTGTTTAATCTTTCAAGGCTGAAGGCAAAAATAAAAATCAGAAGGGTCACTATAAGAGACTTGTTGTTCGCTGATGATGCTGCAGTCGTCACTCAAAGCCAACAGGAGCTTCGGGGCTTGATGAATCGCTTCACTAAAGCATGCAAGGACTTTGGCCTCACAATAAGTCTAAAGAAAACGAATGTGCTGAGTCAGGAGGTGGGTGCTGCACCAGTTATCACTATCGATAACTGTGAATTGGCAGTGGTGCACCACTTCACATACCTAGAGTCTACCATCAATGACAAACTCTCACTAGACACAGAAATCGACAGCCGCATTGGCAAAGCTGCAGCTACTTTTGCCCGCCTCACATCGCGTGTTTGGGGAAACTCCAAACTCACAACGAAGACCAAAGCTGCGGTATATAACGCCTGCGTCACCAGCACACTCCTATATGGCAGCGAGACCTGGACGACCTATGCTAAGCAAGAAAGAAGGCTCAATACCTTCCATTTACGGTGTCTACTCTACATCCTCGGCATCTCGTGGAAAGATAAAGTGACAAATGTCGAGGTGTTGTCACGTGCTGGCCTTCATAGTATGTATACACTGCTTAGACAGCGCAGACTTCGCTGGCTTGGCCATGTTCGACGCATGGGAGATGGTCGCATCCCAAAATATATCTTCTTCGGACAATTAGCAGATGGCAAGAGAACAGTTGGGCGACCACAGCTGAGGTTCAAAGATGTGTGCAAGAGAGATATTAGGGCACTGGACATGGATCCAGCAACATGGGAGGATGAAGCTGCCGATCGCACTGTGGCGATGCTATTTACGGCGCCACCTCAGATTTGGCGAAAAGAGACTCACACAACAAGCAGAGGAGAGGAGAAAACGTCGAAAGGAAAATAAGCAGGAAAATAAGCAGCTGAGGGCACCTCAGGGGCGCATTCCCATAGTCAGTTATGACTGAAGGGGCTATTATTATTATTATTACTAGGACTGAACCCGGTATCTTTAGAATTAGAGACGGGCGCTATGCCTCTTAGCCATTCCGACCCAATGTTGATGACAACAAAGGACGGTTGGGCACGGGGCCATACTGCTTGCTTGCTTGCTTTATCCCCGATGAGGGTGCGAGTAGCTAGACTCTTATACCCTTGGCACACAGGCAGCTTGGTATGGCGGTGGCGCAGCCACCGCCACGCCTCTGCATACGGTCCGTGTTGCCACACGGCCGGAAAGCCACCCATCGTGCCCCCAAGCGATGAGTAAGCAACCCGCCGCGCATCTACGCACTGTTTGGGGAGTGGTTTGGGCTTTTTTTCACCCCAGGGAGCATCCTAGACTCAGACCAGGTTACACCAGGCCCACTTTGGCGTGTGTGTACTGATCCGAGGTTTGATAGCTCTCAGCAAAGGGGGTATACCGAGACAAGCCTGACACACAGTCTTGAGAGGACAAAGATCGCCTTTGGGGAACGAAACGCTTGCCCCCACGGGGCCATACTGCAGAAACTTAAAAGCTAAATTCAACAACAACATGAGCTATTCAACATAGCTGATCTGACTACTAGTCCCTAATTCAGTGCGCCCTGTTTACTTTCGAAGACCCTTTCCAAAAAAACGAAAACAAAAATTAACATTGCTTCTCAATAGAATGAGCCTTCGACATTAACACAACGAAACGGCAGTAAGGGCCAATACAATCCGGAAAATGACTGGGCAAACATTCGTCATACTGTGGATAAGTGTCCTCTTTTATCTTCAATCTTTGAACGATAAAGGTGCGCTTTTGTTTTTCCTGCTAGCCCCAAGCAATAACAAGTTTCTTCGACTGCCGCTTTCTGCTCTCTTTCCATTTCATCCCGCTTGTTTATTCTGGCTTTTGGCGCCACGGCGAGTGCGAGCAGGGCTGTATCAAGAAGGAAGATCAGAAAACACGGGCTACAACAGGAAAACATCCACAGACGGCTCCAAAAAACACTCGACCAACACAAGGGATGAAGCCGCTACTCAACGTGCGCTTTCGGGTGATATGAAAATAATGATCATTTAAATGAACAAGTACAAAGAAAATGATTTATCGAATCCTGCTTGTAGGTTAGCCAGATGGAAATCAAAGGAACAATGATGTGGGAAAACTTGCAGTGAAATGGTTTGGATTATCAAATCACAAAGAACCCGACGTTGACAGTCTGATATGCCAGTGGAGTACGTGGACATATAAATACTGAGACACGTCTGCTTGTAATATCTGTTTCCTTCTCTTGTTCGCCCATAATGAAGCATAGTCACAACACTGCAGTATATGTGTGTGTATATATATATATATATATATATATATATATATATATATATATATATATATATATATATATATATATATATATATATATATATATATATATATATATATATATATATATATATATCGCCTCATTGCTCTTCGCAGATGAAGCTTCTGTGCTTTCATGCCACTGTTTCCGTACTTCTGGAGTAAAATAGAAATGAATGAAATAACCACAGGAGATTTTAGTGCCGTCATCAGCAGAAAGAGTACACCATAATTATTTCCGTCCATGTTTTGACGGCTGACTTACTCATAAACCATAAACGGTTTAACAAACAATTGTCGTAAAACTGACGCTTCTATGTCTACCCTACCCTGAATAAGTTCTGTTTTATAAACATATCACATAACAGCAGTAGAAACGGCTATTCAACAATGTAGACATATTGTAGTAACCAACGACACAAGTATAGCTGTTACTATTACTTAAAAAAAAAAGCTCCAGTAAACTGCTAGAAAAGAATACTTATTAGAAAAAAAATTGTTAATGCTTGTTCCAGCGAAATGGTATCTACTTATACATATGTAATGACGAAGAGGGAAAAAAATGGAAATGAGCGAACAAGAAAGAAACAAATATATCTCTCATGAACCATATGGGACAAAATTTATGATAAATTACTCAGACGTTGAACAAAGGTGATAGTAAAACCACATAATGTAACAAATAGTTTCAATGGAGAGAAGAAAGAGGCCACACTGGCGTTTTTTTTAAAATATGGAAAACAGTTCGTAGAAGTTAATGAGACTGTAACGCATTAAATAAAGGGACATAAACAACAGCTGTTGTTAATATGACGATAAACATTAACAGAGGCCATAAAATTATGTATAAACACATCTACATATCAACAAAGACAATCAAAACAATTAATGGAGTGAATACCGTCAACAATTAAGCAGCATTTTTGCCGACGATTGAAGTCGTGACACAGCATAAATAAAAAACATTTGTTTGTGTGGTAATTTAAAGATTGTGTTGTTAGCTGGAGTGGTTAGAGCGTTGGTCTCTCGCGACAAAAGTGCCGGGTTTGAAATGATTGGAGGCCGACCTCTGTGCAACCTACGTTTTGCTGATGATATTGATCTGATAGCTGGATCAGAATCAGAACTTCAAGACCTTACCTCTAGACTGGAAAAAGTAACAAGAACGTATGGGATGGAAATTAATATAGAAAAAAGCAAGATATTGGTGAATAGCCATAAGAAACATGTTCCGACCAACATTACGTTAAATGGGCAAACGTTAGAAGAAGTTAACACCTTTAAATATCTCGGGTCCACTATATGTAATGATGGAAGATCAATTAAAGAAATCAAGACAAGACTTGAGATGGCCTCAGCTGCCATGACAAGGTTGAATGTGATCTGGAAAAGCAACATCAGTTTTCCTGTGAAGATCAAATTATACAAATCACTTGTATTATCTATTCTCTTGTATGGGTGTGAGGGCTGGACACTCACTGCAGATACGGAGCGAAGGATTCAGGCTTTCGAGCATAAATGTTATAGAAGAATTTTGCGCATTTGCTATAAAGAGCACAAAACAAATGTCTATGTTAGAGAGAAGATAAACACCTATGCAGGCCACCAAGAACCACTTTTGTCAGTAGTGAAACGTCGAAAGCTTGCCTGGTTTGGGCATGTAACTCGTCATGACTCCCTTTCGAAAACGATCCTTCAGGGAACAGTCGAAGGTAAACGGAGAAGAGGAAGGCAGAGAAAATCCTGGGCTGATAACATCAAAGAATGGGCAGGACACGGTTTTTCCACACTTGTACGCATTGCTGAGGATAGAGAGCAGTGGAGGACCCTGTCTGCTGATGCTTCCACCATGGCACCCCTACGACCCATGACGGGTTACGGGCTGAGATGATGATGATCGACACACTCCAGTCTACTGGTAAATGATTACCTGACTTTGCTCTTGAATTAGGGAATTAAAAGGAACCGAGGAAGGGAACAGGTCACCCCATCTCATGATGCTGGACCTAGTATATTGTAGTCTCTAACACTTCACTCCCCTACGGTATATCTGCTATGGGACTACCGTTACTTTTGTGTATGTTGTTAGCTAGCAGCTGGCCGCACAGCTGAGAAATCTAGACATTACAATAGCAACACTGCAGTAAATAGTTATGCTACCGTATTTTTATATCACCACTGTGACCATTAGCCTCATCCTATATATAAAATCCCAGCTTTTTCTGCCAGTGCGTAACGCTAAGGGATGCAACTTTGTTTGAAAGTTAGACATTAATTGTATTGCTTCCCTTATATGTACTCTCCAGAAAATAGTAACACTTACTAAAAAACACTGCGCTAATGACGGTATGTACACAAATATCAATCTCCTTAATCCTTGCCGTTTGTACGTCGGTCACGTTTAAGGGATGCAACTGTGGTTGAAAGTTAGACATTAATCGTATTGTTTCCCTTATATGTACTCTCCCGAAAATAGTAACACTCAACGAAGAAAAGTCGGTGAATTGTGCAACACAAAGTGAGTGACAGTGATATATGAATAAAATGTAAGTTTGTGATTGTAGAACCAAGTTTCATTTCGGAAACGGATTTAACTCATCATTTTGTTAAAAATAACCTTAAAATATGTTATGTCATGCTTATAAGTAATTAATGTTAATATGAGTGTGCTATATTATTATTTTACTTTACGTTGAATTTCTTGAAATTGATATGTAACATGCATATGAAAATAAATGAATTCAGTATGAAAGGTGAGCGACACGAAGGGCAGAATGTTAGACGGGCCTGCATGCCCAATTCTCAACCCTTTGAAAATAAAGTTCGTTCGTTCGTTCGTTCCTTTCCAGAGGACCTTCTTCTGTCTTGGGCGGCTGAGTTGATTTATATTCTTTATTTGACTTGTCCATGTTTGTTGAAGTTTTTGTGGTAAAAAGTTTTTTTACGGGATGGGGTAACCAGCCCCATGCCCAACCTTCCTTAGTCGCTTTTTACGACATGCCTGGTAGGGTACAGTGTTACTATTCTTTGCTCCCCTTTCGGGCTCCGGTAACATACAGATTGATCACATATGCATAAGCAAGAAGTTTAGGTCATCATTGCATGATGTGAAAGTATGTAGAGGAGCAGATGTATCAGACCACCATCTTCTGTTGGCTTAAACAAAATTAAAACTCAATAAATTTACAACAGCATATAGCTATAGACAACAGTATAATGTGGGATATCTAAGAAATCAGGAAATAAGAGAAAAATTTTCAATCACAGTATCCAACAAATACCAAGTACTCGAACAGCTGGAAGATGAAACAGATACGGAAGACCACTGGCAACAAGTAAAAAATATATGGAATGAGACATGTGAAGAAATACTGAGAAAAAGAGAACATCAGCACAAAGCATGGATAACAACAGAAACCATTAGTAAGATAGAAGACAGGAAAAACTAGAAAGCAGATTTAAACAGAAGCAAAACTAGAAGCTCCAAAGCCAAGGCTCATGAAGTGTACATAGAAGCAAACAAAGAAGTAAGAAGAAACATCAAAAGAGACAAGATGAAATATATTGATGATTTGGCAAGGGAAGCAGAGGAAGCTGCAGCCAAAGTAAATATGAGGGACCTGTACAACAACACAAAGAAGCTAACAGGGAAATATAAGCAAGCAATGGCCTCATAAAAGATAAGAATGGAAAATTGCTTAGTAATATACAAGAACAAATGAAGAGATGGACAGAACATTTTGAGGAACTTCTCAATAGACCATCTCCAACTAATCCCCCAGACATCCAGCCTGCAGAAGATGAGCTTCAAATCAGCTGTGAACGACCAAGTAGAGAAGAAATAAAGAAAGCCATAAAGCTTCTGAAAGATGGAAAAGCAGCTGGTCCAGATTGCATTCCAGCAGAGGCCATCAAAACAGATATTGATACATCTACAGAGATATTGTACAAACTACTTGGCAAAGTCTGGGAGAGAGAGGTAATACCAGCAGAATGGAAGGAAGGTTATCTGGTCAAGTTGCCTAAGAAGGGAAATTTACAAGAGTGCACAAATTATAGAGGAATAATGTTACTATCAGTGCCAGGAAAAGTATTAAACAGAATCATCCTGGAGAGATTAAAAGAGTCCATAGACAAGCAACTGAGAGATGAACAAGCAGGTTTTCGACAAAATAGATCCTGTACAGACCAGATAGCCACATTGAGAGTAATAGTTGAACAAAGTCTGGAATGGAATTCACCGCTATACATCGGATTCGTGGTCTATGAAAAGGCATTTGACAGTGTAGACAGAGAATCGCTTTGGAAATTGATGAGGCATTATGGAGTTCCCATGAATATCATTAACTTAATAAAGAAGACCTATGAAGACATGACATGTAGAGTTCTTCGTGAAGGACAACTTACATAACCGTTTAGGATTAGAACAGGAGTGAGACAGGGATGCCTCTTGTCTCCATTTCTTTTCTTACTATAGCACGTTTCACTAGCTTTGCCCAACTTCAAAATGCTATATCTCAGCGAATATATAACGCATATAAGTGAAATTTTGTGTGTGAATTTGAAATGATATAGACCCTATGAATTAAATTTTTCATTAAAATGCGGCCATTGGTTTCAATTTTCGTTTCTTTGCGATATAATATAAAATCCTACTTGCCAACACACATCACACGCACACATATTGAAATGTCTACAGTAAATTATACGACCTCATTTGCACATTTTTGGTTTATCAAGCAATTGGCATGATTTTTTGAGTGAAATTGCGTGAAATCGCACTTCTTGAACATAAAACAGTTTATATCCGGTGCAACGCACACATTGTCAATCAGAGGTGTGTCTACAAAAATTATTGTGTGGTTAAGAAGGAAAAATGAGTCTGCGAGTACATTTTATGACATTACAGCAAATCACAAATAGGATTTTTAAGTATTTCTGCAATGAAGCTACTCGAGGAAAACTATATCATTCTATTTCAAACCCACAAAAGAGGACTATTCACGCCTTGGGGATAAGCAAACGATCATTGCACCGCTGGATAGCGACATCTGAAATGTCTAATTCCAGTGTTTTACACACGAAAATTAGGCCAAGAGTGGTGGATAATTTTGACAGAGAATTGATCCGCAGAGAAATTTGCAATATGTTTCACAATAATGAGGCAGTGACTTTAAGGAAATTGAAAATTTGGTTAAGAAAGAATAATGACATTGATATTTCCAAATCTACGCTATGGAGGACTATTAGGAGTTTGGGATTCACTTTTAGAAAATATGTTGGTGGTAGAAACCTTATTTGTGAGAAGCCTCATATAGTTGCAATGAGAAGCAAATATTTACGCGAGGTCAGAGAAATGAGAAGAGATTGTTATGATTTTGTGTATTTAGATGAAACTTGGATCAATGCGCACCACAGTAATGAACGAGAATGGCAATCATCTGATGGAACAACTAAGAGACTAGTACCAAGCAGCAAAGGACAGCGCCTAATAATTGCACATCCAGGAAGCAGCCATCATGGGCTTCTAAATAATACCGAACTCATATTTGTTTCAAAATCCACAGATAATAGGGATTACCATGCAGAGATGAATGGCAAGATATTTCAAGATTGGATTGTGAATCATGTACTTCCTTCCTTGGATAGACCGTGGTGTTTGATAATGGACAATGCCTCATATCACAACGTTGTGGCACCAGAAGATAAAGTTTCTAATTCACCAAGTATTAAAGATGTAATAAAGATTTGGCTGACCATAAACAACATTCCATTCAACGAAATGTCCATGAACCTGAATTACTTGGAATTGTAAAAAAAGACACAGCATACAAAGATATTTCACATAGACAAGGCAATCCATGAACATGGTCACAGATGTTTAAGATTACCTCCTTACCATTCTCACTTAAACCCAATAGAATTAGTATGGGCTAAAATTAAGGAACAGGTAGCAACAGAAAATAGAACGTTCAAATTAAAAGATGTTGAAATACTTATAAAAGCTGCCATCTCCAATATAGCCAGGGATTATTGGAAGAAAAGTGAGAACCATGTGTTACAAGAGGAAGAGGAATATTGGAAGAATGATGGTTTGTCCTTCATTCAGCCGAGATTGATTTTCAATTTCTCAGAGACATCTGATTATGATTCGGATGAAGTTTAATTTCTTTAAAGATGACCTTACCGTTATTTACAAGCACATTAGAGGAGCAACGTTCCATTATGATATTTATGAACCGCAAAGAGATGATACCCATTGAAATAATTAGATCAAGGAAGGTCCAGTTTGGTAGCGCATTAAATGTCAATGACAAACAATGTCACGAGTATTTCGCATGCAGATCATTTAAGAAATCATCTTCAACACGTATTCAATTGCAAACGTGATGGCCACATTATTGTAATAGTAGACACGCCTATGTACAAGGGAAAAGACAAAGATTATTATAAATGCAAGAAATGATTACAAGGTTGAACTTGATGTGGTGAAGTGGGATGTTATAAATATTTATAGGGGACTTAGTGTACTGACTGAGATCAGCTGTGAAGGTATCTATATCTAATAAGAGTAGTGTATTATAGATAACCTTACTTGCTGCCACATATGTATACCTCAGTCAGAATTATTCTGGAATAGTGTGATGACTACGTTATATGTCTAGGGTATGTGTATGATGAAGTGTAAGTCATAACAACAACAGACAGCTAAACAATTTAATTTATTCCACCACACTTGACAACACTGTGACACTCACATACATAAAACACTCTACAAGGATATCTTAAAGGAGTCACTGATAACTTTTCAAATAACAATATGTATTCAGTGCTGTCATGAATGTATATGTGTCCTGATTCAAATACAAAGGGAACCAGGAATCACAATCAATTTTAATTACAAGTTATATGTACAGAATTTATTAATATGAATCTTGTAGTGACATATGTTATTAATAGTATCCTATGTGTGTCAGTTGTGGAGTAGTAATATGAGGTAATACTGGTTTTGTTTTGTTCAAGCTCTGTTGGTATTTGTCATCATGACTTCCATAGTTTGTCTTTATTGGAACTAGTATTGGAGATGTTCTCAGTTCCTGGCATTAAAACAATTAAATTCCCCTCTTAATGTTATTTTTACAATGTCATTTTAAGATGGGGGTACATAATGTTGAGCTCCATGGCCACACTCTCTTATCTTTCGTGATGACTGCAGTAAAAGACTCCTCTGCTCGATTACTTTAATGAGTTCTGGAGCCACCCCACTGGTTGCTATATGGACCAAGGAGTATGCTGTCCACCTCTGGCTTCAGCAAAGCTCTGACCAGGTGCTGCTCAATAACTTTAAGACCACGGTCCCTGAAACAAGAAGGATGTACCTTCTACGTCATAACTAAATTATACTCTCTTTCTACACTGAGCACAATACATCACAAACATTGAGTTCAGAGCGTTAGGCCAACTGTCAGCTTCATCTGAAATACTTTATACCAGTATTTCCCTCCCTAATGGTTACTACGCCTCTGCAATTCCAGCATTATTTCTGTCTAATCAATAATCTAGGTGTCAGTGTACTGTTTGGCCATTCCATGCAGTTTTACTTTCCTCCGACACCTTCTGTTCAGGCTGGAGCATTATAGGCTTTACATCATGTTTGCTACTGAACTACACATATATACAGGCATAAATTAACAATTTACATTCAATTTTCATTAAAAGATATTGAATATTTCAAGCTTACCACAATTCATGGAATAATAAACAGTTTCGTTGACTGGCAATGAATATAGCACAACTCCGATCTGCCGATGTCCCAGGCTTTATTTTATAAAAAAATATACACTGGTGCTCAACGCACTGCTTCTTAGTAGGTTTATTACAAGATGTGGCAATGAACAGACGCTCTGAATCGAGTATATTCGCAGCTCTACCCAATGAAACCATGTCTACACATCTTTTCAAAAAAAGTACTCCTTTTTCACGTTTCCCCTGACAACACAAGATAGTATTTATAGCCCGACCAATCGTGTTTAGTCTTATATTTGTTGCGCTCCAATCAATTAGGAGTTAACATGGTAGGCTATTTCCGTAACGTAAGGTTTTTTCAAACACGTTATAAAAAAAATTTTATGAGCAGAAATGATTTCATGCTGTCAGGCACCCCCACTATTTTATTTTGGTTATAATTTGGTAATTCCTAGACTATTTGCGTAACGTTTTACATATTCTTTGTCAGCAAGCCCTAAGGAACCCAAATATTCAAATTTAAAAGAGCTAAGTGGCTGCGTTCAAAATATGCAATTTCTTCTACCTCCTGTTTCGAAGATGTGCTGTCTGGGTACTGTAATGTTTTCAAACGTAAACCCATCTAATGTCATCTTTTCTAATAAGCGTTTTCCAGGTTTTTTTAAAACCTAACTCTGGGAAGGTTAGTGTTTTTATCACTGTCCGTCTGAAAAAAAGTTAGTGCATGTGGCCTTACACGCGTGATGGCAGCAATTGTGTATCGCGCGACGCGTGTTTAGTATTGCATGCTTCCTGCCTTCATTCGCCCCTCTCTCTCTCCTGCTTTATCTGTCTTTTAGTTACGCCGTGTATAAAATGGAATGAATGAGATATTAAATTTAGGTCATTGATCAGCTTGCGTATCTAAAGTTTTTTCCAAGAAATACAGTACACGTTTCATTGAAGAAAGCGTGCAGCGACACAGTAGGCTTTTACTATCAACGTGAAAGCGTTACAATTTGCAGACGAAGCAGAAAACAAGGGGGATTTCGAGTACAGTCATTGTGACAGCACTGTTCTTTTACCATTGCTCTTTTCTTTATTAAATGTATTTGTTAGGCTTTATATTTACCTGATAATTTATATATGTGGATTAGAATATTCCACGACATCTCCCCTCTTAAAACAGACATTATATGTCAGTCCTTTATTCTATATACACATGGAGAAATTTATTATTATTTCTGGGGTTTACGGTGATTCTCATCACACGGATGGCGGCTTAAAAAATCCGCTCCCAAATTTGTTTTTCCAGATATATACTCAATGCTAAAATTATATGGAGCCAAAAGTAAGGACCATCGGAGTAACCTAGAGTTCTCATGCCTAGCCTGTGCTAGAAACGATAAAAGTTTGTGATCCGTTTGCAACTTAAATGCCTTCCCATACAGATAAATATTGAATTTCTTTATTGCCCATATTACTGCAAGACATTCTTTTTCGCTAGTTGAGTAGTTGATTTCAGCTTTATTCAACTTTCTGCTAGCATATGCCACTGGGCTTAATTCCCCATCCAATGCATCTGATTTCTGTAGTAGAGTTGCACCCAACCCAATATTACTGGCATCCGTTCTTACAATGAATTCTTGACTTAAGTCAGGTAATTTCAAAATAGGTTTACTTGTGAGCTTTTCCTTCAATTCTTGGTAAGCCATTTCACATTGTGGTGTCCATGTAATGCGATCTGGATGTCCTTTACGTGTCAAATCAGTTAACGGTGCACATATGGAATTAAAGTTTTTGATATACTTCTGGTAGAAACCACATAATGAGACAAAGGATCTCACGTCCTTCTTGGTTTGTGGTCTCGGGGCTTTCTTTAGTTTCTCTAAATTCTTTGGGTCAGGGGTCATGTTTCCCTGATAAACTGTGTGTCCCAAAAATTCCAATTCTTTACATCCAACGCAACATTTGGTTGGTCGGGCTGTTAAATTTGCTTCCCTAAGTCGATTAAACAGCATATTCAGAGAGTCAATGTGTTCCTCAAATGTTTCTGTTGCTATAAGGATATCATCCATGAAATTTGTTATATATGGATTATTCAGAGGGTCCAATAATTTTCTCATCATTCTAGAGAAGACACTAGGCGCATTCTTCAATCCAAATGGCAATCTATTAAACTCATAGTGTCCTTCTGAGGTACTAAAAGCTAGGTATGGTCTAACCTCAGGCTTTACTGGAATCTGATAGTATCCTTTACTCAGATCCACTTTTGAGAAATATTTAGCTTTATTTAGTCTGGCAAACAGCTGATTTGTATCCGGCAATGGATCCACCTGTCCTTCTGTAATAGCATTCAGTCTCCTGTAATCTATACAGAGTCTATGTTCTCCAGAGGGCTTCCTTAAGAGTACAACACCGGAACTATACGAAGATTCACTGTGCGAAATAATTCCTTCCTTCAACAGATAGTCTATCTCTTCCTTCAAAGCTTTCTCCTTAGCAAACGGAATCGAATATGGTTTCATACAGACAGGTGTGGGGTCTATCAGTTTCATATCATATTCCAATAGGTTTGTATGCCCTGGTCGGTCTGTTAACACCTCTGCATGATTATTTAGAACCTGTTGCACTCTCTCTTTCTGAGTTTTCGTTAAATGTGTACTGATTTTCACCTGTGCTGCTGTCTCACAGGGGTGTAATGGATATTCAAATGATGAAAGTGGTTCCTTTTTCATCTCCATGGCGATGGACAAGGTCAACAAGTGTGTCTCTTCCTGATGTTCTCTTTCCAAATATTTCTTCAGGAGATTCACATGATAGATTTTTTCTTTCCCCTTCTTATCTATCTTATAATTTGTTCTAGACACCTTCTCTAAAACTGTATATGGACCCTGCCATCCAATCTGTAACTTATTCTGACTCCCGGGGAGAAGAAGCAGTACCTTCTCTCCCACAGCCAAATCTCTGTCTTTCGCCTTCCTGTTATAATAGGCAGCATGTTTCTTCCTGGCTTGTTTCAAATTTTCATTGGCAAGTTTCCAGCCAGTTTTTAAACGAGTGGTCAGCTCATTCACATATTGGTATGAAGATGTAATGTTTTCCTCTGCCTTTTCATCAGTCCACGTTCTTAACAAAGCTACATATGGACCTTTAATTTTGTGGACCTATTTGTCCATGCACCGGTATGGTCTCTTCCACTCGAAGCTCTATAGTGATGATTTTTCTTCCCAGAATTATCATGCATAAAAACGACCGCTACCAATTTTTCTTTTGGGGCTTTCTCCCCACTTAAAATTCTTGATGAGAGATTTCCTCTCTACATCTTCTTCCTCCAGTTTGTTTAAGTCCGATTGAGGGATTTTCGGCTTATCCTGGGGTAAGACATCCTTTTGCACTCTCCGCATAGTGGCCATTGTAAAACAGTTAAGTGAAGCTTGTCCGTGAAAAGGGGCTTCCCATTCCATTTGGTCCACTTTATCAAATCTATTTTTCTTTTTATTATCAGGCCTAATTTTACCCCGTGGCGTGTCCAGGTCCTGATCAATGTTCCCACTTGTGGGTGTTCCCTCATGTGCTATGCTACACCTTTCTACAAAATTCTCAATGTCCCATCTTGCTTTGGGCCAATAATAATTGTGAGCCACCTTTTGAATGATGGTACCTATCTTCTCATGGTCCCCATCTGGTTTCACATGTAGGCTCCTTATTAAGTCTGCCCTATATCTTTTAGGAAGTACCAGCTGTCTCTGACCTTTGGATCTAGCTCCAGTCTTCCTATACATCAACTTGTTTTTCATGTAAAAATCTCCCTTGCCTGGAGTTGTATGATAAGTTGACAATTTCCTGAAACAAGGCTTGAGGGTCTTGTCCCCAGCCTGTGCCTTCCTCATCTCTTCTGGAGTGGTATTCAACATAATATCCTCCTCCTGTCTTGAGGTCGACCTGACCTGAAGGGTTGCCATATACACAGGTTTCCTTCTGCAACGGTCAGTGTCATGATTGTCCATCTGACAATTTTTACACCACCTTTTTCCTTGGTTGAAAGATTTTCTTTCATCATATTTCCTTTCATCGAATTGTGGGAATTTATTTTTATTTTCATACCGTGGCCTATCAAATTGGTGCTTACCTTTGTTTTGATCCCTAGGATCAAATTTATTAAAGTTCTGTGGTGCCCTAAAGTTATCCACTTGTTTCTTTTTATTACCTGTTACCTCTGCTTGAGCTGCTTGATACCTTTCAGCAACATTTAGCAACTCACCCAGCCTCTCTGCACCTTGTTCCATGAGAAACTTTCTCAGGTCTGGAGCCATGGACTCTCTTAATTGCTCTATAAGGACCATTTCCTTAAGATCTTGGGTTTTCCCCAGAGAAGTCCATTTCTCCAAGTATGTCTCTATTCGTGCAGAGAACTGGTGATAGGTTTCACCTGACAGTAGTTTAGCATTCCTAAATTTTTTTCCTATAAAATTCTGCATTCTTTTCATATCTTAACAAAAGAGCCTGCTTTAGCATGTCATAATTTTCCTGATCATTTCTGCTCATTTTTGCAAAAACTTCATAAGCTGCCCCACGAAGTCCTTGAGATAACTTTAAGCTCCACCTTTCTCTCTCTAACCCATACGTGGTAGCTAATAGTTCATACCTATTTAGATAGCTCTCTATATCATCGTCTTTCTCAACAAAATGATCTAAATGAAAATTCATAGCTGAGGTTGAGGCTCCTTGGCTAGCAGTGGCATCAGAGGCAAAGGGACTGGCACCATTTTCAGGAGCATGGCCCTGAAACTCAAACTCCCTTAGTCGTAACTCATGTTCCCTTTGTAATCTCTTCTCCTCCTTTTCTGCTTCCCTCTCTGCAGCTAATCGCTTGTCTTCTCTTTCTGCCTCCAATGCTTTAGCCTCTTTGTCAGCCTCAATCTGCAACCTCTTAGCCTCAGCCTCTAATTTTCTTTCGGCCTCTTTTTCTAATCTTCTTTCTTCCCGTTCAATATATTTGTCACATTCCGCAGTGACATAAGAAATCATAATTTGCCCGTCCATTCCTAACTCTTTCGCAGTCTGTACAGCAGCAGATCGAAATTTTGCCAAGTCGGCCATTGTCTAACAGATAAATGTCTAAAATATGTAACTAAACAATTTTATCTATGACTAACTAACTTAGGACAACACAGGCACTGTGAGCTCAACCTTATTTATTTTCACCCAAGGATACCTTTTAATTCTTATTATTCCCTGAAGTGAATTACCCCCAATATTTGTAATAGGGAAAGATTCAAAATCCCGAGTGCGAGACCCCAATATATGTGGTGAAGTGGGATGTTATAAATATTTATAGGGGACTTAGTGTACTGACTGAGATCAGCTGTGAAGGTATCTATATCTAATAAGAGTAGTGTATTATAGATAACCTTACTTGCTGCCACATATGTATACCTCAGTCAGAATTATTCTGGAATAGTGTGATGACTACGTTATATGTCTAGGGTATGTGTATGATGAAGTGTAAGTCATAACAACAACAGACAGCTAAACAATTTAATTTATTCCACCACACTTGACAACACTGTGACACTCACATACATAAAACACTCTACAAGGATATCTTAAAGGAGTCACTGATAACTTTTCAAATAACAATATGTATTCAGTGCTGTCATGAATGTATATGTGTCCTGATTCAAATACAAAGGGAACCAGGAATCACAATCAATTTTAATTACAAGTTATATGTACAGAATTTATTAATATGAATCTTGTAGTGACATATGTTATTAATAGTATCCTATGTGTGTCAGTTGTGTAGTAGTAATCTGAGGTAATACTGGTTTTGTTTTGTTCAAGCTCTGTTGGTATTTGTCATCATGACTTCAATAGTTTGTCTTTGTTGGAACTAGTATTGGAGATGTTCTCAGTTCCTGGCATTAAAACAATTAAATTCCCCTCTTAATTTTTTTTTACAATGTCATTTTAAGATGGGGGTACATAATGTTGAGCTCCATGGCCACACTCTCTTATCTTTCGTGATGACTGCAGTAAAAGACTCCTCTGCTCGATTACTTTAATGAGTTCTGGAGCCACCCCACTGGTTGCTATATGGACCAAGGAGTATGCTGTCCACCTCTGGCTTCAGCAAAGCTCTGACCAGGTGCTGCTCAATAACTTTAAGACCACGGTCCCTGAAACAAGAAGGATGTACCTTCTACGTCATAACTAATTTATACTCTCTTTCTACACTGAGCACAATACATCACAAACATTGAGTTCAGAGCGTTAGGCCAACTGTCAGCTTCATCTGAAATACTTTATACCAGTATTTCCCTCCCTAATGGTTACTACGCCTCTGCAATTCCAGCATTATTTCTGTCTAATCAATAATCTAGGTGTCAGTGTACTGTTTGGCCATTCCATGCAGTTTTACTTTCCTCCGACACCTTCTGTTCAGGCTGGAGCATTATAGGCTTTACATCGTGTTTGCTACTGAACTACACATATATACAGGCATAAATTAACAATTTACATTCAATTTTCATTAAAAGATATTGAATATTTCAAGCTTACCACAATTCATGGAATAATAAACAGTTTCGTTGACTGGCAATGAATATAGCACAACTCCGATCTGCCGATGTCCCAGGCTTTATTTTATAAAAAATATACACTGGTGCTCAACGCACTGCTTCTTAGTAGGTTTATTACAAGATGTGGCAATGAACAGACGCTCTGAATCGAGTATATTCGCAGCTCTACCCAATGAAACCATGTCTACACATCTTTTCAAAAAAGTACTCCTTTTTCACGTTTCCCCTGACAACACAAGATAGTATTTATAGCCCGACCAATCGTGTTTAGTCTTATATTTGTGGCGCTCCAATCAATTAGGAGTTAACATGGTAGGCTATTTCCGTAACGTAAGGTTTTTTCAAACACGTTAAAAAAAAAATTTTATGAGCAGAAATGATTTCATGCTGTCAGGCACCCCCACTATTTTATTTTGGTTATAATTTGGTAATTCCTAGACTATTTGCGTAACGTTTTACATATTCTTTGTCAGCAAACCCTAAGGAACCCAAATATCTCAATTTTAAAAGAGCTAAGTGGCTGCGTTCAAAATATGCAATTTCTTCTACCTCCTGTTTCGAAGATGTGCTGTCTGGGTACTGTAATGTTTTCAAACGTAAACCCATCTAATGTCATCTTTTCTAATAAGCGTTTTCCAGGTTTTTTTAAAACCTAACTCTGGGAAGGTTAGTGTTTTTATCACTGTCCGTCTGAAAAAAAGTTAGTGCATGTGGCCTTACACGCGTGATGGCAGCAATTGTGTATCGCGCGACGCGTGTTTAGTATTGCATGCTTCCTGCCTTCATTCGCCCCTCTCTCTCTCCGGCTTTATCTGTCTTTTAGTTACGCCGTGTATAAAATGGAATGAATGAGATATTAAATTTAGGTCATTGATCAGCTTGCGTATCTCAAGTTTTTTCCAAGAAATACAGTACACGTTTCATTGAAGAAAGCGTGCAGCGACACAGTAGGCTTTTACTATCAACGTGAAAGCGTTACAATTTGCAGACGAAGCAGAAAACAAGGGGATTTCGAGTACAGTCATTGTGACAGCACTGTTCTTTTACCATTGCTCTTTTCTTTATTAAATGTATTTGTTAGGCTTTATATTTACCTGATAATTTATATATGTGGATTAGAATATTCCACGACACTTGAAGAAACACCACTAAAAGATATAGAATCTTACACTTATCTTGGAAGTAATATAGACAAAGTTGGAGGGACAGACAGTGATATCAAAATAAGAATACAAAAAGCAAGAGGAGCTTTCAATGCATTGGGAAACATATGGAGAACAAGAGAAATCAAGTCCAACATGAAAATAAGAATCTTCAACTCAAATGTGAAGTCAGTACTATTGTATGGCTCTGAGACATGGAGAACAACAAAAACAACAACCAAAAAGCTACAGACTTTTATAAACGGGTGCTTGCGTAGAATAGAAGGACTGAAATGGTATGACAAAGTCACAAATGTGGAATTGATGACAAGAACCAGACAAGTGCCAGTGGAACAAGAGTTGAGAAGAAGACGCTGGCGATGGATAGGACACACATTGAGGAAACCTGTTGATAGCATTACAAGGCAGTCCTTGTTCTGGTATCCACAGGCAAAGTGAGGCAGAGGTAGACCAAAAAAACACATGGAGAAGAGAACTGGAAACAGAGGTGAAAATGATGAGGAAAACATGGAAAGAACTTGAGCGGATGGCGCAGGACAGGAAGACTTGGCATGTGTTTCTTGAAGGCATATGCTCCTTGGGGAGCTAAAGGGTATTGACTGATCGATTGCAGACTTATTGTTGGAGCTACTCGCTGGAAATGAAACGGTTTATTGGAACATAGATACCATGATTTCCGGTGATTACAAGGACGCAGTTGATTTCCCAACCGAGTTCCTTAACAAGCAGTGCCCATCAGGAATGCCGCTGCATTTGCTGAAATTATAGGTTGCTGCATGTATAATGCTATTGAACGCAAAAATCGGACTATTGGATGGCACGCGTTTGGTCACAAAAGTCTTGCATCGGAATTCCATTGATGCAGAATTGACCACTGGCAGTAATAAGGGAGAACGAGTCTTAATTCCTCGCACTGACTTAGAACCGAGCGAGCGCAGTTTGCCATTTAGGATGCGACGTCGTCAATTCCCAGTGATTTTAGCATTTGCAATGACGATCAATAAGGCGCAAGGACAATCTTTTGATCACGTAGGAGTTTTCCTTCCTGAACCTGTTTTCGGACACGGCCAGCTCTATGTCGCCCTCACCCGAGGAACAAATCATGAAAACTTGTCCATGAAAACTTGTGGTTTTTGTTAAAAACACCTTTTATCAGGGAACATTGTTTGAAACAAATCCACGCACTTTCACAAAAAATGTTGTCATCAAATAACTTTTACATTTAATTAAAAAATATTTTAAAAATATATTACAGTTTTTAATTTACTTCCGTCATTATTGACGGGTTATTGCTAGTATTTATAGAATGTGTGATCCCGTATACCACTGACACAGAAGAGGAAACCAATGATGGTGAAGATGACATAAAGATGGAAGAACTGAGGGCAGCACTAGAGAAAATCAAGATGGGCAAAGCAGCAGGGCATGATGGTATAACACCAGAAATGGTTAAGTACATGGGAGCATCAGGCGACCTATTACTCTTAAAGGTCCTACAGGCAGCATGGTGCAACAAGACCATACCAAAGGATTGGGAGATTGCCATCATAACACCAATTTTCAAAAAGGGTGACAATCGACAATGTGCAAACCATAGAGGCATATCCCTTCTCAGTGTCCCTGGTAAAATCTACTCTAGAATCCTAGAGCAGAGACTCCGACGCCTAGCTGAGCCACAATTGGATGAGGTCCAGTGCGGATTCCGAGCAAACCGAAGTACTCAAGACCTAATCTTCACACTCAGACAGCTGAGTGAAAAGGCCCTTGAGTATAAGAGTGAGATCCATCTTTGTTTCATAGATCTGGAAAAGGCGTTTGACAGGGTCCCCTGGAGCAAACTTTGGGACTGTTTGGCAAGGAAGAATATTCCAGCACCTCTGATTCATGCTATACAGAGCTTCTACAAGTCTTGCAGAAATTATGTGAGGACAGCAAACCATAAGTCAGAAGAGTTCAGGACCACCACTGGTGTAAGACAAGGTGATATCCTATCACCTTACCTCTTCATACACCTTATGGACGATGTCATCAAGGCATGTAAGGAGAGAACAAAAAAGTATTCAGTGGGGTACTGGAAGATGAGACAGGTCTATATTTCGGAGCAGGCATTTGCTGATGATGTTGCCCTGATTGCTAAATCAGAGGCACATCTCCAATCCAACCTGCAAGTCTGGAAGGAAGAGCTGGAGAAGAGAGGGATGGTCATAAGCAGCTCTAAAACAAAATCCATGGTGATATCACGAGAAGAAAGAAAACATCAGATTAAGTTGGGAGAACAGGTCCTGGAGCAGGTCGACCACTTTAAATATCTCGGAGCTATTATAGACCGAAAGGGAGGCATCAAAGAAGAGTTGGCCACTCGAAAAGCAGCGGCTGGGAGACTTTTTTCAGGCCATAAATCGTGGATTCCTCAGCAAGAAAGAGGTTGGTAAGAAAACGAAGATGGCTGTATACCGCTCCACCTATGTCCCAGTCTTGACATATGGATGCGAGTCGTGGGCAATGACTACAACCCACAAAAGCCAGATCCAAACCTCAGAAATTAGGTATCTGAGGAAAGTGGTTGAAGTAACAAGAAGAGACATGGTCCGCAACCAGACGATCCGTCAAGGCCTAAAATCCCATCCGCTGCAGACCCAAATAGAACAGTCCCAACTAAGATGGTTTGGCCATGTCTGCAGAATGGGAGAAGATCAGCTACCACGACAAGCATGGGAAACAAAGAGCCAGGGATCCAGACCTCCAGGACGACCCAGAGTCTGCTGGGAGGACAACATTAGACAATCTTTGAAGGACCGAGGACTAGAATGGAACCAGGCCAGGAAGAAGACAGCTGATAGAATGGTCTGGCGCTCTCTCTTCCAAATCTCTACACCTCACGGTAGAAGGGGAACGACTAAGTAAGTAAGTGATCCCGTATACACACATTGGGATCCTCGCTGCTGCTACGTAGTTCGTGTACTGTGGTGATGCACAGTGGTTTTATTTAATACTTTTGAATAAGTAAAATTGCCGTTAGGTATTGGTGCTTTTGAATTTAATTCCCGTCTTATGACGGGCTTTTACAGAAGTGATATAAAAAATCTGCTACGGAAACCACTGCTGCAAAAGAACATAAATGCTTTAGTGCAGGCTTGCTGTAAGGAGGCTAGCAGTTGTGTTAGCTTCATGTTCCGTAAAGAGGGAGACAGGAAATGACGATGATTATTGGGCAATATGCACAAAGTTACAATTTGCGACACGCGCTGGTTCAAGCAAGTTTGAGAGTCCCGGTGGCTAAAAGGTAAGGCGTCCGCATCGAATTCTAAAGGGGGTTCGATTCTCAGTACAGGGAATGTAATTTATGGAATATATTTTAAGAACCAGTGGTCTTAATGATGTTATATCCCCCCCCCCCCCCCCCCCGTCTCCTGGGAAGTGAGATTGGATGCCTAGCCTCCTCGGATAAGGGCGAGAAAATTAGAGGTTCCGTGTGAAAGTTGCGCACGTTAAAAATCCCACGGCAGTTGGAAATCGTAAAGAGTAGGCCATAAGGCCGCTGCCCTGGCAAAATTTAAAAAGTTAGAAACCTAACCACCACACAAATATTTATAGAATGTGTGATTTCTATATACACACATTGGAATTCTCGTCGCTGCTACGGGGTTCGTGCACTGTGCTGAGATCCTCCTTGTGTGATTTAAGGGAGGAGATCGGAGCGCTGATGGAGTTGTCCGTGTGCAATGAAGATAGTCCTTAAACCAAACCAAACTAAACCTAAAAAAAAAGACATAAAAGTTTTTAAAAAAAATTCACTGGAAAAGACAAAAGAATAAACATAAAGCTTCGTGGATTAGCAGACGCGGATTAGCAGACACGTATTAGCAGACACGGATTAGCAGGCGGAATGGCAATCTACACCTAGATACACAGCTAGACAGAGGACAATCACATGCAACATCCAAACAACCAATACTCACTACAAATATATGAATACAACTTTGTTGGACTGACAACATCATTACATGTTCTATTATTCATTTATGAGATCTTGCAAGTTTTCTTCCAAAGTTTTCCCCTCTTCTTGCACGTGTAGCTGTGTTGTGCAACAAATAAAGCAAGGACTCCATTTTTTTTTTTAGAA
Source organism: Oreohelix idahoensis (assembly GCA_024509875.1). Lineage (NCBI taxonomy): Eukaryota > Metazoa > Mollusca > Gastropoda > Stylommatophora > Oreohelicidae > Oreohelix > Oreohelix idahoensis. The sequence goes on along the minus strand of JAMPIV010005295.1, from coordinate 542,979 downwards.
CATTGGCTAGTGAAAAAAAATAAAACAAACACCAACAGTAATAGATATTGTCAGTACACGAATGAGTAACTAAAAATGTGCTGTAAAGGCGAGAAACCTGTCATGTAATAAATTAGTTAACTGCCATTCTCGCCCGGTCACGGGATATCCTAGTGCGCCGGACGCACTATACATAAAGGTAAAGGTAGTCCCATAGAAGATACACCCGTAGAGGAGTGGTGTGCTCGAGACTTCACCTACTAAGTTCATATTTATGAGGTGTAGTGACAAGTCCCCTTCCTCGCTGCCTGCCCAAACTCAAGGGCAGAATCTTGTATCCATTCGTTATTGTTGATCAGAATCGACGTCACTGCACTCTGGGCAAACCCATAGGTGCCCAGTCTCCCTCAGCAAATGTCGAAGGGTATGAATGCTAATTGTTCCTGTTGCGCGTTGGTTGCATACATGACGGATGCATCCTCTCATTCGTCCATCCCTGCTGGTTTTACTTTTAATACCAAAGTCCAGCAGTCTTAGCCTTGATGGTTCATCGAATGCAGTGTCATTCTCTAACAAACGAACATTAATTGCCTTCAGTACCTCTCCTTTATCCATATTCAGTACACCTTCTATGGGTGCTCTTGAAGCTAATCTATTAGCTCTTTCATGCTGGACACCATCAGGGCTTGGTGCGTCGTTTCTACTGGTTTCCAACGTGTGCACAACGTCCTCGTCAGAGTATCCATTTACACCTGCGTAAGTTGGAGCGTGAAGCTAACAGGGTTCGATCCTGCAACCTGGTAACGTACAGAAACATTTCAGTCTCAACATAGACCCGGTAGTACGGACTGTTAAAGGCACCTGACGTTATCAAACGTTAATGTAAACTTAGTGTACCGATCTCAACCGGCAGGTAGATTGAAAGCTGTTGTCTGTCCGTGTGGTGGTTTTAGATGTTATTAATGTTAGTGTTATTTTTATAGTGTAACTGAGTGAGGTCAAGCTGTGAAGGCCCCTGAGTATGACAATTGATGAGGTGTGTTCTCAGAGCACCTTTCTGCTACCACCCTAAGATCTCACTCAGACTTATTTTAGACTAGTATGTCTGATAGCTACGTCTAATGTCTAGGGTAATGAATTTGTGGTGTGATGGTAACCCAATACTCAAGACACACACACATATTAAGTTCTATGATCAACTCGACTAACACTGTGTTTTAAGTTTGGTATTAGAAAATCTTTTTTACAATTTTATTAGTCCTGAACCTAATATTCTTTTGGTCAGGACTCTCAAATCAAATGAAATCAATATATATATATATATATATATATATATATATATATATATATATATTCAATTCAATCAAACAAAAAGGACAAACTGTCCAAGCACATACTTTAAAATCGAATAATGATGTTACTAAACTTATATTAATTCTTAATTTGTACTGGATGGCGGGTCGGGGTGTTCACATCCTACCCGGTTTGTCTTCCTAAAGTTTCTTTTCTCTTTATACATGTTTATTGGTGGAAAAGTCTTTATTACTAATACAGTTCAGTTATTATCTGGTGGAATAGTTGATGAATTCTCCTCGGGCCAGGTTTGTTGTACTTATCTGGCCCTTGACGATAGAAGATAGTTGTCTTTCCGGCCAACGACCACTGTTGTACTTGTCCAAAAGTAATAGGGTAGACAGCGTGTACATCTATCACTACTGGAATACACAGTCTTCTCAAATTATTCACTCAGAAATCTGGCACTGGGCAAAAACCCATAAATTCAATGAAAACACACAGGTACGTTAAATTGGCACAACTTCAGACGTGCCACTGGCTGGACTATGACGCATTTTTATTTTACTTTAATATATATTTAATAAGGCAAGTCACACTTCACAGACTTTCAATCGTCCTGTTCAATGGACAGTAATAATTCAAATGGCGTCGAGCCTTCAACTTTTTTTCTCAATATTAGCTAAGCTTGCCAATGGGATCGGACGATTCCCAATTCTGACTTCAATTTGAAAATAAAGCCAAAATTACAGCCCAACTTCGGGGTACCTCTGTCTGTCGGTCCGTCCCGATCTTGGCGTTAGTTAAAAATAGACTTGATTTTTGGCCTAATACATTTGCCTCTTACTTACTCCTAGATTTCCCCCTTTGGACTTTGACCCTCCCTCTTCTGCTTCTTTTCAACACCGCATGCAAAAAATTGTCACCGATAGTGAATGCAAAAACGAGGGTCTGCTTGTCAGTCTGTACGAACCAATATAGTATTTGTCAATATCTCTACTATTAATTGGGCGTTTTTGAAGAATAAAACATATTATTAATCAGAAGATCATATTCTATCAAACCAACTAAGTTTTATGGTCCTAATCCCTAGTAATAAAGATTTCCATATATTTTCCATATTATTTGGCAATTTCTACTTTTATATAAATCCACCATCTTTCCCTCTCCTTCCCGTTTTTCAAACCGAAACAACAAGTTGGTTACGTCAGAAAATTATGCTACTTGGCAGACACAGCGCTGTGTGTGTGGTTATATATGTCAAAACTGCGTGACTATCAAACGAACAAATATTGGCTTTTCGTTGTATTTTTAAATCTGCCGCTAGCGATATCGCTCGCTCGCTGACAATTTTGTGGTTCATACCAACACGTGCCAAAAGTATCATTTTTCCGTCTCTCTCTCTCGCATTCCTTCTGGACGAATAAACCTTTCGTCTCAAAATGTTATAAATAGTTTTCCAAGGCATTAGAAAACGATAGTACTATTTATTCTACAAAACGGCCTGCTAAAATCCATACGATTGCTGGCGTGGGCGAAAAAGAAGCGTCACAACTCCACTATTTTTATTTCTACATTATTTTATCGTTATAAATACTACAAATTTTATAGGTGTATCAATGTATATCATCACAGTCCGGCATGTGTTTTCACGATCCGTTATCCACCGGGACACGTGATCTGGTTGTATGAGGAACACTTCATTCTCATGTGAAATTGATTATCAATATTATCATTTTTACATCAAAGTAGCTAAAACATAATTATAATTTATGAAATCACGTTTCAGACACGAAAAACTTGAAAAGGAATACTTCTATTTAATATAAAATAACGAAGGAATTATAACGCTTTCTAAAAATTGTCACACATTTTCAAACCCTTTTTGCCCATCGCTGCTAACGTGAGCATGATTTTAGAATTACAGAGTATCTATAAAGTCCGTGCGCAACTTTAAACTTTAATAACTTTAGAAGAAAACATGACATAAGCACACGTTAAACGGCACTTAAAAACATAATTTGTCATGTTTTAACACAATACAGTTCAAATGTTTTGGTTTTAGTACAACTGCCATCTTTCGGGACATGACATTCAGTCCTATTTTCCATTACTGTACATCAGTGGTACTCAACGTGGGCCATGCCATATTTCGATGGGACCACAGTGAGATGGTAAAGTACCTTTTCTCCTGCTAACAGCGACTATGACGGGGACCACAGTGAGATGGTAAAGTACCTTTTCTCCAGCTAACAGCGACTATGACGGGGACCACAGTAAGATGGTAAAGTACCTTTTCTCCTGCTAACAGCGACTATGAAGGGGAGCACAGAGGTAAATGAGAACTGACTGCTGTACACCGTTAATTTTTCTTTTCCTGTCACCATTTTAAAACGCTTACAGTATCTACAAAAAAAAAAAAAACTACAAAATGTTAACACCAACACTTTAAAAATGCATAAATTATGGTTGTATATGGTGTTTAGGGTATGCTTCTGCCATGTGTACATCCAAAGTTATTAAAGTTTAAAGTCGAACAAAGACTTCAAGGACAACCTGAACAGTATATTAAATACAGCACACAGGCTAAGTTTAGAACTAAACTATTATAAACGTTGCCGATCATCTGATTACCAAATATATTGTGAATAAAATCAAAAGCACAACTGATATATGATTATGTATATGTGAACAACTGATGATGTAGTGTGCAACGATGTAAAGCACAACACAACAAGCCAGCTCAATTTTTATGCAAGTGATTCAATCATCTCTTAATTTTAATTCAATGTTCTTGAACGTTCGAAATCTTAAAATTGTACGCACTAACGATAAGAGGCCTTCGTAAAATCTCCAGCATGTTATGTTGTAAACAGCTGAAAGAAAGTTACACTCTTGCTTGTAAAGTAGCAATGGCGGATAGATACGGCCACGCCTGCGAGTGATGATGTAAAGAGGTAAGAAGCAGGTGAATGCATGAATACGATGTGCACGTTTCAACCCAGGAACAGACTTCGAGTTTCAAACTCGGGAATAGATTGTGATAATGTCTCCTTGTCTGTCTAAATCATCAACACAAAAATTGGTAAACGAGGTGCGATCTCCCCGGGTTCCTTTCCAGTAAGCCTGTAGATGAAAACTTAATGAAGCGGGAGTCACTAAACTGACATCTTTAGCTGGCAGAACAATCGCTGTGACCAAAGCGAGGCAACTTTATTCCCACCACAGGCAACTTTCTTCGCATCAGCCTCCCCAAGCAGAACGGAAACACCGGGTCATAATTACCGGTGCCGTCGTCTGCCAGGCTCTTAGTTCCCGCCAGGAAGAAAAGATAGCGTTCTCTTAACGGCAGGACGTGGAATGCGCCGAATGGGATGTTTTCATAACAGTGATCTGGCTCCAGAGCTCGGCTCACTCGCTTCCTTCCATGCTTGCAGTCCTAACCAACATAAACAAAGCTACCGTTCAGTCGTTTCACCTTAGTCATTATATTTTCCACCCCACTCTAACGCCACCACCATCTCTATGAACATTCGCAGTTCCATATTTCACGCCATCGACATTTAACGGTCCCCGAAGTCTTAGGGCGAAGAAAACCTTGTCAACGAGCCACCACTGCTCATGCCTTCATGCCTTCAGCCACGGCTATGCTAGGCTGATACTCTGCCATAATCTGCCATGGCTATGCTAGGCTGATACTCTGCCATAATCTGCCAACTGCATGTTTTTTCTTGTCATTTGCTGGCTTTGTTTACTGTATGTGTCATTGGCGTTTTATCTTGGTGTGTTCCACGTCTGGAGTTCACTGATCATTGTTATTGTTTTCAGCTTTTATTTTTATGCGTGAAGCCATGGCAAAGAGATGCAAGGCTCCGCCATTTTTCAGCTTGGTTGCGCATGACATCAAAAGTATTTTCAGGGGTTCCAATACCTCAGATCTGTTTTAGCATCTTGAAGGGGGCATCTGTTTCAGGAAGTTTTGGGTCAGTGCATTCCCGTATCCTGCATACCTCTGCACCTGTCTTCTTTCAGCTAATGCTTTCATTTCTGAAACACTTTGATAAAAAGACAATAACCTGTTGTTTCAGATGAAAACGATGTACACGTCAGATCACTGTAGCACACTGGATAGTACAACATATGAAACTAATGTGCGTATTTAAATTCATGTGCTGAAGAAAAGTCAAATGTAATAATGGAAATAAGACGTTGATCAAATTCATTTTAATTCACACGAACACACACACACAGACAAATAGGTAAACAGGTAACGGTAGTCTCATATGAAATACTGCCGTAGGGAAGTATTAGAGACTTCACCATACTAAGTTTTGCTTTTTTATGAGGTGGGGGTGACCAGTTCCATTACTCGTTGTCTTTACCATCCCCAACTCTCGAGAAGAATCATGTACCTATTTACAGCATGGCAGACTGGAGCGTGGCGCTTCCAGGTTTTGATCCCAGAACCTGTAACTATGTCCCGACAGGAAAGCTCTCTAACCCTTAGCCAACAGGCAGCTCACAACAACAACAAATGCACACGCCAAAAAAAAAAAAAGTTAGAATTACACAGGAATATTCCGTTTTCTCATCTGCTTCATAATTCTGTTCAATCTTCACCCTCGTAGACACCAACTATTTGTAGAAGACATACCAGACAAATTTAAGATGTCCAAATTTAAATTTAACTTTTTTTAAAATTATGAAAAACCTACCTACCACATAAATACTTATAGAATGTGTGATTCCTGTATATACACATTGGGATTCTCGCCGGTGCTACTGTGCTGAGATCCTGCTTGTGTGACATAAGGGAGGAGATCGGAGCACTGATGGAGTTGTCCGTGTGCCATGAAGATAGTCCTTAAAACCAAAACAAACCAAGATCTCCAAAAGAAATGCTCAAATATTTATTCTGAAACTAATATCTGTTGTATTCATTTACTGTAGAAAACTCTAGAACATCAGCCTCGAATCCACTTTGAGCGATTCACTATAGCGCCAATTCGGAAGCCCAAAGATAAAAAATATAGCAAAACAAAAATAAATTTAAAAACATATATTTTAAACTTTTATATTAAATTAACATGAAATACTATTTGCAGGAATCCAACCAGTGGATAACATCGTAGAAGACATCAGACGACTGGCACAAGAGTTGGGCTTAGAAAAGTTACATAAAAAGACGTAACAGGGCTGTTGGAAAGCATTACAGAGCCGCTTTCCAATGATGACTTGAACGAATTGGTCGCACAACTAAGCCAACAGGGCTGTTGGAAAGCCTTAGAGAGCCGCTTTCCAATGATGACTTGAACGAATTGGTCGCACAACTATGCCAACAGGGCTGTTGGAAAGCCTTAGAGAACCGCTTTCCAATGATGACTTGAACGAATTGGTCGCACAACTATGCCAACAGGGCTGTTGGAAAGCCTTAGAGAGCCGCTTTCCAATGATGACTTGAACGAATTGGTCGCACAACTAAGCCAACAGGGCTGTTGGAAAGCCTTAGAGAGCCGCTTTCCAATGATGACTTGAACGAATTGGTCGCACAACTAAGCCAACAGGGCTGTTGGAAAGTCTTAGAGAGCCGCTTTCCAATGATGACTTGAACGAATTGGTCGCACAACTAAGCCAACAGGGCTGTTGGAAAGTCTTAGAGAGCCGCTTTCCAATGATGACTTGAACGAATTGATCGCTTAACTAAGCCAACAGGAAGAGGAGGAGGAAAGAGAGTAGGAAGAACTTCCTATAAGAGATGAAGACAAGCGATATGCAGCGCGTGCTTTCAGACAAGGAGAAATTCACTGATGAGCTCTGCGAGACTGACTACAACTGGGAGCTGAGTGCTACAGCGAAGAGGTCCCTAAAGGTAACCGTGGGACTTTATTGAGATTTTGAAAGAATGGAAGAGGAAATCACGACAGTCAACGTGGCATGCTTCTTAAAAAACCGGACGATCCAGGGACTTTGGCAGAGAACTAAAGCAGGTGCATTATGCAATTGTTGGTTTAGGTATAGAACATATTTTTTAAATATAACTTACTCATTTATATGATTTCTACAAGGAAGAAAGCACCACATCACTTTCACATGCACGGATCCAAGAAGTACGTAAGGAAGTAAAAGAAAAACTGAAGCACCAAAACCCAGATATCTGCATGAAGTCACCCCTTACTATGAGAGAACTCAGTGCTGCCATAACAAAACTAAAGAACAGAAAAGCTCCAGGAAAAGATGGCATCACAAATGATATGATCAAGAACCTTGGACCTGTAGCCAGGCACAAGCTCCTCCTAATCTTCAATCAGTCATGGAGTACTGGAAAATTTCCAGATCAATGGCGAGAAGCAATCATTGTTCCCATCAGAAAGAAACAAAAGGAGAAAACAAGCAAGTCCAGCTACCGACCAGTTAGCCTACTGAGCTGTCTGGGTAAGGTAATGGAAAGAATGGTGAACTCAAGATTACTGAAACATCTGGAAAAAAAACCATCTGCTTGATAACACACAGTCAGCATTTAGGAAAAATCGCAGCACCGAAGACCAACTAGTATATCTAGCCCAGGAAGTAGAAAATGCCTTTCAGGAGAAAAAGAAAGTACTGGCGGTTTTTGTAGACTTGACAAAAGCCTTTGATAAGGTATGGAAAGAAGGACTCCTCCTTAAGATGCTCAACAGCAAAATTGAAGGGAGAATGTTCAACTGGATACGGGACTTTCTTCTGTTTACCGCACAGCAAGAGTAAAACTTGATGGGAAACTGAGCCATCGCGTCACTCTACAACAGGGTGTGCCACAAGGAGGAGTTATCTCCCCCACACTTTTTATCATATATATAAATGATATTGCAGAGAAACTGTCCGGGCATATCTCCAGGGCTCTTCATGCTGACGATTTTGCTGCCTGGTGTGCTGCTGAACATTTGCCTACTGCGAAGTTCAGGATGCAAGCAGCGCTAAATACCATCGGTAAATGGGCATCAGATTGGGGAGTACAGATAAACCTCTCCAAGACAGTAGCAACCTGCTTCTCTCTGTCAAATCGCCGAGAAACGATCAAACTGCAGCTAAATGGAAGTGAGCTTCCAATCGAGGAAAACCCAACATACCTAGGAGTCAAGTTGGATAAGAGACTCACCTGGAAGCCGCACATAAAAGCAGTAGAACAGAGAGCAATAAGAAAGCTCTCTATTATGAAGAAACTGGCTGGCACAAGTTGGGGGGCAAATACCAACATACTTAAAAAAGTCTATACAGGCACAGTCAGACCTGTACTTGAATATGGCATGTCAGCCTGGGCCACAGCATCTAAAACAAACACAGAATGTCTAGGGAAAGTGCAAAATTCAGGCCTTAGACTAATCACTGGAGGGATGAAGACTTCTCCAATCCAGGCAATGGAGCGATACACCAACATCCGCTCTCTTGATGACAGACGTGAGGAAAAGGTATTCACTCACAGTGAGAAGCTTCTACGAATGCCAAGTCATCCAATGCATGCCAAACTCCATAATGTGACTAAGAACAGGCTGAAAAGAACCAGCTTCCTAAACATCTCCAAACATCTGCATCGATGCCATGAAGACCTCCTCCCAAATCGATCTACTGAGATTGAAATGTTAATTGATTACGAGGAGCCAGACGACTGCCATGGAAATATATCTATCATCACAGAAGTCCCTGAAATAAAAAAGAAAGGCCACCTGACCCCTCAACAACTAAAAACTTTGGCTCAAGAAATGATTGAAGAAAAGTACAACCCGAAGGAGTGGACACATGTATACACAGATGGATCTGCTGAGGGGGCAGTAAAGAACGGTGGAGGAGGCATTTTTATAAGATTCCTAAATGGAAAGATCATCCGAAAGGCCTTCCCAACTGGAAAGATCTCCTCCAATTTTAGGGCAGAAGCTATGGCACTACTGCAAGCCCTGAAGATCCTCACCAGACCTGAACAGCAGCCACAAGCTAAGATAGTAATCTTCACTGACTGCAGGTCATTACTTGAATCAATACAAAACACCAGAAATGATAACATGATGAATGAGATCAGATCTGAGCTTAACATCATCCAAAGGTCATCAGCCATTGCCCTTCAGTGGTTACCTGCCCATTGTGGAATCGCTGGTAATGAGAAAGCAGATGCTCTATCAAGAAGTGGCAGTAAAATGGAACAATACAGCCACCCATTGCCCTATCGGGAAGCAAAAACCATCATCCACAACAAGTACAAAAATCAGTGGAAGGAGGAAGGGGATATATACAGCAGAGATGACCCAATCCACCACCTAAACAGACACCAACAGACAACAATTTTCCGCCTGAGAACTGGTCACTGCAGATTACTTGGACATCTCTATCGCCTCAAGATATCCCACACGAATGAATGCCCATGTGGAACTGATATCCAGACTCCAGAACACATTCTCCAGAACTGTCCAACCCATGATAAATTGCGACGTGCGACCTGGCCAAAAGGTGATGAGCTCCAGCAGAAGCTATGGGGCTGCCGCGCCGACCTGGAAAAGACTGTGGACTTCGTCCTGGCGACAGGCCTGCAGATTTAGCATGACTACAAACCGAACGCAGAAGAAGAAGAACTCATTTATATTATTTTAATTACTTTATTTCATTTCAGAGCTTCAAATATGATAGCATTATATTACTCATAAAGTTCTGGGTCAATGGAACGTATGTAATTGATTTCCCATGACTTACATTATAAAATGGTTTCAATTTAAGCCGATTCCAAATGCGCCCGTTCGTCCAGGAGCGCAACCCCAGAGTAAATCGAGGAGTAACTGAAATCTGCACTCAATCTAAAGAAATTAACCGACTTGGGTGGAAATACTGCCAAATCAATATATTAATTAGGTATCAAATATGATTTACATGCCATTGAAATAAAAAAAATTATTTGCAATAAACAACATTGAAAAACAAAGTAAATAATGCAGTATAACACAAAGTACCATAAGAAATATATTAACATTTTAAACTAATATATAACAAGCAATTTAGTATAACACGAGCAAGTAACTCATCAAAACTTGACGGGAAATAATGTTGTGCTTTTTATGTTTTTCTGCAGCATGTCCTGATGACAGCACTAATTTTCCTGTGATAGTTTGATTCCTTTCTATTTCATTTCACCTTCACTGGATATTTGTGGCTATTCATCAAGACTTCATCTTCACTGGATATTTGTGGCTATTCACCAAGACTTCAACTTCACTGGATATTTGTAGCTACTCATCAAGACTTCAACTTCACTGGATATTTGTGGCTATTCATCAAGACCAACTTCACTGGATATTTGTAGCTACTCATCAAGACTTCAACTTCACTGGATATTTGTGGCTATTCATCAAGACCAACTTCACTGGATATTTGTAGCTACTCATCAAGACTTCAACTTCACTGGATATTTGTAGCTACGCATCAAGACTTCAACTTCACTGGATATTTGTGGCTATTCATCACGACTTCAACTTCACTGGATATTTGTGGCTATTCATCACGACTTCAACTTCACTGGATATTTGTGACGGTATTGCCTCCCCTGCTTTGCCAAAACTCAAGATTATCTAATATAGGCTTCAATGGGGTCTATTTGTACACGAGATTACTCTTGGCAGAAATGTAGATAGAAGAGTAGTAAAGCTTCTTTCGCATGGGAGTCTTCACAAGATATTCAGATAAGCGAAAACAATGCTAGCTGTTGCTGAGCACGTTAATTCTGTAATCTGCCGACAACTTTTATGAAGAATTTAAGCAATGGTTTATTCTAGCTCGTTAAGCCCCCAACCCTGTTACTCAGTGGAATTATTATTATAATATAGCTCTGTTTAGAGTGTGTGTTTAGCAACTTTTACTGAGACAAACAAATACTACATTTAAAATGATTGAATCGAAGTTAAATTGGTATAATTACAAATAACAAAATTTAATAATCACTTTAAGTTTAACAGTTTAAAAGAAAGGATTAATAGCTAGTTACAAAATGAAGTTTTCATCACTTGGGTGACGGATTTGATAAGTTCAAGTGGCAGCATATAGGTTAACGTAGCTGCCAATGGTACTTGCATAACAGAAGAGCCCGAGAACAACTAGATGGCCTCAAGAGTAAGAAAATTATACTGCGTCATGGCGTCTCTCTGGGAGGGGTTCTGTCCCTCACACTATTCCTAGTCTACATCAACGACCTGGTTGCTGAACTACCACATGGAATGAAAGTGGCAATGTACGCTGATGACCTGGTAATATGGTGCACAGATGAGCATGCAACAGTGGCCACCAAACTGCTATAAAGCGCTATAGATGCCTTAACCTCATGGGCAAATAGATGCTGTGTCAGCATCAACACAGACAAGTGCAGCACTACGCTTTTCACCCTCTCTCCCAAACAAAAGGCTGGTGTCATCAAGATAAACGAAGAGCCCCTTGTCATGAAATATTCTAATCCACATATATAAATTATTAGGTAAATATGAAGCCTAACAAATAAAATTAATAAAGAGAAGAGCAATGGTAAAATAACAGTGCTGTCACAAGGAATGTACTCGAAATCCCCCTTGTTTTCTGCTTCGTCTGCAAATTGTAACGCTTTCATGTTGATAGTAAAAGCTTACTGTATATTACCCGCCTTCTTCAATGAAACGTGTGCTGCATTTCTAAGAAAAACATTGAGAGACTGCGTAATGACCTAAATTAATCCTAACATTAATTATATTACGTTACCAAAACGAACGAACAGATGGACAAAAGGATGGCGAGAGGGGAGGGCTGAAAATCAGGAACGCATGCAACACGCGACGCGCGATATACAAATGCTGGCATCACGCGTGTAAGTCTACAAGCACTAACTTTTTCAGACGGACAGTGATAAAATACACTACCCTTTCCCAGAGTTAGGTTTATAAATCATAACAGACTCTTATTAGAAAAGATAACAATAGATGGGTTTACGTTTGAACACATAACAGTACCCAGACAGCACATCTTCCAAACAGGAGGTAGAAGAAATTGCATATTTTGAACGCAGCCACGTAGCTCCTTTAAATTAGTATTTTTGGGTTCCTTAGGGCTTGCTGACAAATAATATGTAAAACGTTACGCAAATAGTCCAGGAATTAATAAATTATACCCAAAATAAAATATTGGGGGTGCCTGACAGCATAAAATCATTTCTGCTCATAAGATTTTTTTTTAACGTGTTTGAAAAAAATTTACGTTGCAGAAATAGCCTACCATGTAAACTCCAAATTGATTGGAGCGCAACAAATGAAAGCCTAACCACGATTGGTCGGGCTATAAATACTATCTTGGTTGTTAGGGGAAACGGGGAAAGGTAACATTTTTTCAAACACTTGTCGAAACGTGGCTCATTGGTCAGACTCGCTGATATACACACTTGGGAGCGTTAGTTCGAAACCACTTGTTTAAAATAGCTTGATAAAGCATCAGTGCGTTGAAGCCAGCATATATTTGGCTAAATAAAAGCCTGGAAGATAAGCAGAAGGAAATTTGTGCCAGTTTGTGCCAGAATTCATTGCTAATCAACGTATCTGTGTTATTCGTATGAATTGTGGGACAGTGGTCTTGATGGTACTGAGCAGCATCTGGTCAGAGATTTGCTGAATCCAGAGTCGGACAGCATACTCCTTGGTCTTTTTAGCTATCAGTGAGGTGTCTCCTGAGCCCAGAGGAGAATTCGAGCAGAGGAGTCCTTTCCTGCCGCCATCACTCAAGATAAGCAGAGTTGGCCAGCTGAGCTCAACATTATGTCCCCTCATCTTGAGATAACTTTATAAAAATACTATTCAGAGGGGAATTTACTTGTCTTAAAATCAGGAACTGTGAACATCTCCAATACTGGTCCCTAAAGACAAACTATTGAAGTCATGATGACAAATACCAACAGAGCTTGAACAAAACAAAACCAGTATTACCTCATTTTACTACTACACAACTGACACACATAGAACATTTGTACTAATATATGTCACTACAATATTCATATTAAATACATTCTGTACATAACTTGTAATTTAAATTGATTGTGATTCCTGGTTCCCTTGTAGTTGAATCAGGACACATATTCATTCATGCTAGTAATGAATACATATTGTTATTTGAACCGTTACGAGTGACTTCTTTAAGCTATTCTCATAGAGTGTTATATGTATGTGAGTGTCACAGTGTTGTTAAGAGTAGTGGATTAAATTAAATTGTTTATCTGTCTGTTGTTGTGACTTACACTTCACCATACACATACCCTAGACACATAACGTAGCATCACACTATTCCAGAATAATTCTGACTGAGATATATAGATATGTGGTAGCAAGTAAGGTTATCTATAATACACTACTCTTAATAGATATAGATACCTTCACAGCTGATCTCAGTCAGTACACTAAGTTCCCTATAAGTATTTATAACATCCCACTTCACCACATATATTGGGGTCTCGCTCTTGGGATTTTGAATCTTTAACTATTAAAAATATTGGGGGTAATTCACTTCAGGGAATATAAGAATTAAAAGGTATCCTTGGGTGGAATAAAATAAGGTTGAGCTCACGGTGCCTGTGTTGTCCATTAGAGATTGAATTGTTGGTTAGACATTGTATAAATTTACATAATAGACAATGGCGGACCTGGCCAAATTTCGATCTGCTGCGGTTCAGACTGCAAAAGAGTTAGGATTAGATGGGCAAGTTATGGTTGCCTATGTTACTACGGAATGTGACAAATTTATTGAACGCGAAGAAAGAAGGTTTGAAGCTGAAAGAAAGTTAGAGGCTGACAGGGAAATTAAGAAGTTACAATTTGAAGCTGAGGCTGAGACTAAGAGGTTGCAGATTGAGGCTGACAAAGAGGCTAAGAAATTGGAAGCAGAAGAGAAGAAATTAGCTGCAGAAAGGGAAGCCGAGGAAAGAAGACAGGCTGCAGAAAGGGAAGAGAGGAAATTAGCTGCAGAAAGGGAAGCAGAAGATAAAAGATTACAAAGGGAACATGAGTTACGACTAAGGGAGTTTGAGTTTCAAGGCCATGCTCCTGAAAATGGTGCCAGTTCCTTTGCCTCTGATGCTACGGTTACTCAAGGAGCCTCAATCTCAGCTATGAATTTTCATTTAGATCATTTTGTTGAGAAAGACGATGATATTGAGAGCTATATAAATAGGTACGAACTATTAGCTATCACGTATGGGTTAGAGAGAGAAAGGTGGAGCTTAAAGTTGTCTCAGGGACTTCGTGGGGCAGCTTATGAAGTTTTTGCAAAAATGAGCAGAGGTGATCAGGAAAATTATGACATGCTAAAGCAGGCTCTTTTGTTAAGGTATGAAAAGAATGCAGAGTTTTACAGGAAAAAATTTAGGAATGCTAAACTACTGTCAGGTGAAACCTATCACCAGTTCTCTGCACGCATAGAGACATACTTGGAGAAATGGACTTCTCTGGGGAAAACCCAAGATCTTAAGGAAATGGTCCTTATAGAGCAACTAAGAGAGTCCATGGCTCCAGACCTGAGAAAGTTTCTCATGGAACAAGGTGCAGAGAGGCTGGGTGAGTTGCTAAATGTTGCTGAAAGGTATCAAGCAGCTCAAGCAGAGGTAACAGGTAATAAAAAGAAACAGGTGGATAACTTTAGGGCACCACAGAACTTTAATAAATTTGATCCTAGGGATCAAAATAAAGGTAAGCACCAATTTGATAGGCCACGGTATGACAATAAAAATAAATTCCCACAATTCGATGAAAGGAAATATGATGAAAGAAAATCTTTCAACCAAGGAAAAAGGTGGTGTAAAAATTGTCAGATGGACAATCATGACACTGACCGTTGCAGAAGGAAACCTGTGTATATGGCAACCCTTCAGGTCAGGTCGACCTCAAGACAGGAGGAGGATATTATGTTAGATACCACTCCAGAAGAGATGAGGAAGGCACAGGCTGGGGATAAAACACTCAAGCCTTGTTTCAGAAAATTGTCAACTTGTCATACAACTCCAGGCAAGGGAGATTTTTACATGAAAAACAAGTTGATGTATAGGAAGGCCGGAACTAGATCCCATGGTCACGGACAGCTGGTTCTTCCAAAAAGATACAGGACAGAATTAATAAGGAGCCTACATGTGAAACCAGATGGGGACCATGAGAAGATAGGTACCATTATTCAAAAGGTGGCTCACAATTATTATTGGCCCAAAGCAAGATGGGACATTGAGAATTTTGTAGAAAGGTGTAGCATAGCACATGAGGGAACACCCACAAGTGGGAACATGGATCAGGACCTGGACACGCCACGGGGCAAAATTAGGCCTGATAATAAAAAGAAAAATAGATTTGATAAAGTGGACCAAATGGAATGGGAAGCCCCTTTTCACGGACAAGCTTCACTTAACTGTTTTACAATGGCCACTATGCGGAGAGTGCAAAAGGATGTCTTACCCCAGGATAAGCCGAAAATCCCTCAATCGGACTTAAACAAACTGGAGGAAGAGGATGTAGAGAGAAAATCTCTCATCAAGAATTTTAAGAGGGGAGAAAGCCCCAAAAGAAAAATTGGTAGCGGTCGTTTTGTGAATGATAGTTCTGGGAGGAAAAATCATCACTATAAAGCTTCGAGTGGAAGAGACCATACCGGTGCATGGACAAATAGGTCCACACAATTAAAGGTCCATATGTAGCTTTGTTAAGAACGTGGACTGATGAAAAGGCAGAGGAAAACATTACATCTTCATACCAATATGTGAATGAGCTGACCACTCGGTTGAAAACTGGCTGGAAACTTGCCAATGAAAATTTGAAACAAGCCAGGAAGAAACATGCTGCCTATTATAACAGGAAGGCGAAAGACAGAAATTTGGCTGTGGGAGAGAAGGTACTGCTTCTTTTGCCCGGGAGTCAGAATAAGTTACAAATTGGATGGCAGGGTCCATATACAGTTCTAGAGAAGGTGTCTAGAACAAATTATAAGATAGATAAGAAGGGGAAAGAAAAAATCTATCATGTGAATCTCCTGAAGAAATATTTGGAAAGAGAACATCAGGAAGAGACACACTTGTTGACCTTGTCCATCGCCATGGAGATGAAAAAGGAACCACTTTCATCATTTGAATATCCATTACACCCCTGTGAGACAGCAGCACAGGTGAAAATCAGTACACATTTAACGAAAACTCAGAAAGAGAGAGTGCAACAGGTTCTAAATAATCATGCAGAGGTGTTAACAGACCGACCAGGGCATACAAACCTATTGGAATATGATATGAAACTCATAGACTCCACACCTGTCTGTATGAAACCATATTCGATTCCGTTTGCTAAGGAAAAAGCTTTGAAGGAAGAGATAGACTATCTATTGAAGGAAGGAATTATTTCGCACAGTGAGTCTTCGTATAGTTCCGGTGTTGTACTTTTAAGGAAGCCCTCTGGAGAACATAGACTCTGTATAGATTACAGGAGACTGAATGCTATTACAGAAGGACAGGTGGATCCATTGCCGGATACAAATCAGCTGTTTGCCAGGCTAAATAAAGCTAAATATTTCTCAAAAGTGGATCTGAGTAAAGGATACTATCAGATTCCAGTAAAGCCTGAGGTTAGACCATACCTAGCTTTTAGTACCTCAGAAGGACACTATGAGTTTAATAGATTGCCATTTGGATTGAAGAATGCGCCTAGTGTCTTCTCTAGAATGATGAGAAAATTATTGGATCCTCTGAATAATCCCTGTATAACAAATTTTATGGATGATATCCTTATAGCAACAGAAACATTTGAGGAACACATTGACTCTCTGAACATGCTGTTTGATCGACTTAGGGAGGCAAATTTAACAGCCCGACCAACCAAATGTTGCGTTGGATGTAAAGAATTGGAATTTTTGGGACACACAGTTTATCAGGGAAACATGACCCCTGACCCAAAGAATTTAGAGAAACTACAGAAAGCCCCGAGACCACAAACCAAGAAGGACGTGAGATCCTTTGTCTCATTATGTGGTTTCTACCAGAAGTATATCAAAAACTTTAATTCCATATGTGCACCTTTAACGGAATTGACACGTAAAGGACTTCCAGATCGCATTACATGGACACCACAATGTGAAATGACTTACCAAGAATTGAAGGAAAAGCTCACAAGTAAACCCATTTTGAAATTACCTGACTTAAGTCAAGAATTCATAGTAAGGACGGATGCAAGTAATATTGGGTTAGGTGCAACTTTACTACAGAAATCAGATGCATTGGATGGGGAATTAAGCCCAGTGGCATATGCTAGCAGAAAGTTGAATAAAGCTGAAATCAACTACTCAACTAGCGAAAAAGAATGTCTTGCAGTAATATGGGCAATAAAGAAATTCAATATTTATCTATATGGGAAGGCATTTAAGTTGCAAACTGACCACAAACCTTTATCGTTTTTAGCACAGGCTAGGCATGAGAACTCTAGGTTACTCCGATGGTCTTTGCTTCTGGCTCCATATAATTTTAGCATTGAATATATATCTGGAAAAACCAATCTGGGAGCGGATTTTTTAAGCCGCCATCCGTGTGATGAGAATCACCGTAAACCCCAGAAATAATAATAAATTTCTCTATGTGTATATAGAATAAAGGACTGACATATAATGTCTGTTTTAAGAGGGGAGGTGTCATGAAATATTCTAATCCACATATATAAATTATTAGGTAAATATGAAGCCTAACAAATAAAATTAATAAAGAGAAGAGCAATGGTAAAATAACAGTGCTGTCACAAGGAATGTACTCGAAATCCCCCTTGTTTTCTGCTTCGTCTGCAAATTGTAACGCTTTCATGTTGATAGTAAAAGCTTACTGTATATTACCCGCCTTCTTCAATGAAACGTGTGCTGCATTTCTAAGAAAAACATTGAGAGACTGCGTAATGACCTAAATTAATCCTAACATTAATTATATTACGTTACCAAAACGAACGAACAGATGGACAAAAGGATGGCGAGAGGGGAGGGCTGAAAATCAGGAACGCATGCAACACGCGACGCGCGATATACAAATGCTGGCATCACGCGTGTAAGTCTACAAGCACTAACTTTTTCAGACGGACAGTGATAAAATACACTACCCTTTCCCAGAGTTAGGTTTATAAATCATAACAGACTCTTATTAGAAAAGATAACAATAGATGGGTTTACGTTTGAACACATAACAGTACCCAGACAGCACATCTTCCAAACAGGAGGTAGAAGAAATTGCATATTTTGAACGCAGCCACGTAGCTCCTTTAAATTAGTATTTTTGGGTTCCTTAGGGCTTGCTGACAAATAATATGTAAAACGTTACGCAAATAGTCCAGGAATTAATAAATTATACCCAAAATAAAATATTGGGGGTGCCTGACAGCATAAAATCATTTCTGCTCATAAGATTTTTTTTTAACGTGTTTGAAAAAAATTTACGTTGCAGAAATAGCCTACCATGTAAACTCCAAATTGATTGGAGCGCAACAAATGAAAGCCTAACCACGATTGGTCGGGCTATAAATACTATCTTGGTTGTTAGGGGAAACGGGGAAAGGTAACATTTTTTCAAACACTTGTCGAAACGTGGCTCATTGGTCAGACTCGCTGATATACACACTTGGGAGCGTTAGTTCGAAACCACTTGTTTAAAATAGCTTGATAAAGCATCAGTGCGTTGAAGCCAGCATATATTTGGCTAAATAAAAGCCTGGAAGATAAGCAGAAGGAAATTTGTGCCAGTTTGTGCCAGAATTCATTGCTAATCAACGTATCTGTGTTATTCGTATGAATTGTGGGACAGTGGTCTTGATGGTACTGAGCAGCATCTGGTCAGAGATTTGCTGAATCCAGAGTCGGACAGCATACTCCTTGGTCTTTTTAGCTATCAGTGAGGTGTCTCCTGAGCCCAGAGGAGAATTCGAGCAGAGGAGTCCTTTCCTGCCGCCATCACTCAAGATAAGCAGAGTTGGCCAGCTGAGCTCAACATTATGTCCCCTCATCTTGAGATAACTTTATAAAAATACTATTCAGAGGGGAATTTACTTGTCTTAAAATCAGGAACTGTGAACATCTCCAATACTGGTCCCTAAAGACAAACTATTGAAGTCATGATGACAAATACCAACAGAGCTTGAACAAAACAAAACCAGTATTACCTCATTTTACTACTACACAACTGACACACATAGAACATTTGTAATAATATATGTCACTACAATATTCATATTAAATACATTCTGTACATAACTTGTAATTTGAATTGATTGTGATTCCTGGTTCCCTTGTAGTTGAATCAGGACACATATTCATTCATGCTAGTAATGAATACATATTGTTATTTGAACCGTTACGAGTGACTTCTTTAAGCTATTCTCATAGAGTGTTATATGTATGTGAGTGTCACAGTGTTGTTAAGAGTAGTGGATTAAATTAAATTGTTTATCTGTCTGTTGTTGTGACTTACACTTCACCATACACATACCCTAGACACATAACGTAGCATCACACTATTCCAGAATAATTCTGACTGAGATATATAGATATGTGGTAGCAAGTAAGGTTATCTATAATACACTACTCTTAATAGATATAGATACCTTCACAGCTGATCTCAGTCAGTACACTAAGTTCCCTATAAGTATTTATAACATCCCACTTCACCACACCCCTGAGAGAAGATAAACAACCCACCTACCTCGGAGTTACATTCGATGATAGGCTTACATGGAAGCAGCACATCAGCAAGGCAGTAACAAAGGCCAGGAGGAAGTTAGCCATCCTGAGAAAACTAAGTGGAACCACATAGGGAGCCAGCAGGGAAAATACTTAGTAAAGTTTACCAGCAGGGCATACGACCACACCTGGAATATAGGTCAGTTGCGTGGTGTCCAGCATCAAACACCAAATTACAAGAGCTAGATAAGGTGCAAAACCAGGCGCTTAGGGTCATCACGGGGGCAATGAAATCAACGCCTATAGTGGAGATGGAGAAAATGGGGAGGATACAAGCACTGGGAGAACGCTGAGACACGAAAGTGCTAACACAGACAGAAAAGTTCCTCTGTATGCCGAGCCATCTAACGAAGGACAGATTCCACAACCTAGCAATGGGGCGATTGAAAAGAAGCAGCTTTATCCACCAGGCCAAACGATTTCGTAGACAAATCTCAGACCTGCCTGAAGTTAACAGCCCCTAAAGTATGTGCCAGAACAAACCCCTTGGAGAGAGAAGCCTGGACTACCAGTACACATCCAGACTAAAGTGAAAGGAATATTCGACAGGGATGAACAGAACAGCGTGCAACGTAGGACAGTCACTCTCAGTTTCCTGGATGATAAATACCCACTGGACCTCTGGGTCCGAGTATACACGGATGGGTCAGCACAGAATGCAGTCAAGAATGGAGGAGTCGTGACTATAGTGAACACATTTCACCCACTTTTCGGAAGGAACGGGCAATGGATATGTTTGTAGCATTTACGATTTTAGCCATGGCTCAGCGAAGACGCTTGACAATGTTGACCAATGGTGCTACCACAACTCTGACTGCCTGCGTTATAATGCACACGGGCTGAGAACAACCAGGTCAGGGCTAAAATGGCAAATGTTACAAACATACCCATTGCCCGTTCCTTCTGAAAAGTGGGTGACATGTGTTCACTTTAGTCACGACTTGCATGTGAAAAGCAAATTTCAGCAATGTTATCAACAGGCTTTGCCATAGGAAGCATTTTCAAACATGCATTATTTCCCTTTCCACCACGTGCATTTGATTGACCTTGGAGCTACACACACGTAACACAGATTTGATTTATTGTCAGATTAACAAACATTGTTTAAGCATGCAACAAAATGCAGCAAAACTTTTTTGACTGAGTGTTCAGGTTTAAAAAAAAAACAGCTTAGTTGAAATGACCTAAAAATTCAAAGTGGCCTTTAACTTTTTTTGAGCAGTATAGAATACCCAAACAACACTAGGGATACGGTCAGAGTACCAACGGGGAAATTCTGTAACAACTATGATGCAGAAATCCAGGCAATCAAGGTGGCAACTGAGAAACTGTTCAACATCAATATCGGTCCACAGCCTATATTATTCCTGACAGATGCAAGATCAGCACTCCAAGCACTTCAGTCCAGAAAATTGCCAGGTATACAAGCCCTACTTTCTGAACTGTGTAACCAGCGCAGGGTCGCCATGCAGTGGATACCGTCTCATTGTGGAATACCAGGAAACGAGAGAGCGGACGGACTGGCTAAAGAAGGTGCTGCAGACGAGCAACCGGATGTACCAGTTACGTACCATCAGAAGAAAAAGATGATCAAATCAATCAGAAAGCCACCAACACCAACACAGGATGACTACCAAGCTATGAACAGATCAGAACAAATTGTCATTCTGCGCCTCAGAACAGGACACAACCGACTTCGCAGCCACATGTATACAAAATTCAAGATTGGCAATTTAGCCATGTGTACGTGCGGACAGGCACCACAGACTGCGGAGAACGTACTTCAAGATTGCCCCGAATATGATATATTGAGGCAAACCCACTGGCCCAGAGAAACAACACTGGAAGCAAAACTATACGGACCTCTGTATTAACTACAAAAGACAGTGAAGTTTATACAAGAAACAACATTGCAGATATAGACAATATATTTCAAGCGAACGAAAGAAGAAGAAGAAGCTGCCAATGGTGATTCTAATCCTCCTCCTGATGGGTAGGTTTTCTGTACACTGCTGTTACTCGTATCTGGTCAAAGTTCAGGCGCCGCGCGTTCCCAGAACGTCAAGGAGTAACGGCCAAGCTGGTCCTGCGTCTGTCTATAAGACCCTCTTATGATGGCGTCTCGCACAACATCAGTCCACTTCCACCTTCACTTGGTTCCAGAGATAGTACTTTCTGCTGGTATCACCAATAACTGATAATAGAAATAGAAACGAAACGTTCTTCTGAGTATGGCGTTTTCCGACACATAGTTATGTGCCCCCCTCTTCTATTCTACCATCCCATGTCAGAATTTACCCTCGATGAGAATTAAATTTAATCCCTCAAGATAAAACTTCTTTTACATTTAAACTGAATGGCTTTAGCTTTACATTACATTTAAATGAAAAGGTTAAACGTACATATATAATGTGTTTTACATTTACATCTCCACTGTTTGAAAAGTGTTCACAATATAAATTCATTTATGTTTCATTTACATTAACACTTGTGCAAAAGTTTGAAACTTCTATTAATTTTAACATGAATATGTTTTTTCGTTTACAATTACACTGAGTGAAAAGCTTTGAAACTGTAAGTATTACTCTTAGAATGTACATCATTTCTTTCTTTCATCTTTCCCTCCCTGCTCCATGGGGAACCTGGAACTACGTTATGGTTTTTAGTTCCCTTTACGAACTATCAATAAAGCAATCATCAGCCCGTGCAGTGGTGGTTCATGAATCATCATTCTAGATACTGAGGTTGCCAGCCTCAAATGACTGTGACGTCCAACAGCGAGTTTCACACTTGTAAACGGTGTTCTTATTAAAATGTAGAATTTCATGGAACATTTTTGCAAAGGTCATGTCTCCCATATATAGTAATATGCTGTCCGATGCTCTTGTGTACAAACTTACAGACAGATCGGTAGACACACATGACAACTTGCCCACATGTGTCACACACACAGTAATGTTGGTGTATCAAGGATGACCCCAGCGCTTATGTCATACGTTCCGCATCGTGCACGAGTTATCCTGTGTTTCGCCAGACAAAGAAATCGGGTTCTATTCAGCACTCCTGCCCAACACAAGCTTGGATAAACAAGCACCGTCGCTTGAAAAGATGGTCAGACAGATTATGCGATAAAATATTGTCGCTGACAGTCTAATAACCTGGCGTAACTTAACACGTCTTTGTGAAGCGTGAATGCGACACAATAAGATAAGAATTACTCCCGTAGCAAATACTGCCATAGGGGAGTGGCGTGTTAGAGACTTTCCCAATGCTATGTCCAGCATAAAGAGTAAAATGTATGAAAGTGAAAAATGAAATGCCAAATAAAAGCGATCGGAGAGAAAAATGAAGAAGAAATAATACTGTCGTAGGGCTAAAGGTGTGAGAGATCACACAAAAGGACAGGGACAGACATTTCGTCATAATATTTGTGGCTATTCATCAAGACTTCAACTTCATTGGATATTTGTGGCTATTCATCAAGACGTCAACTTCACTGGATCTTTCTGGTCAATTTAACATTTTTTTTTAAGTAAAAAAGTCTGCGTGTTGTTACAGGGTGTTCAATTTAGTTTCCGCGGTGCGATGCGCGCTTTTTTCTATTTTCCAGAAAATATGACATGACTTTTCACTGTTCATTACAGTTCGTTAGCCTTCAACATTCAACAATCAATCAATACCCTTTAGCTCCCCGAGGAGCATAGGCCTTCAACAAACACATGCCAAGTCTCCTGTCCTGTGCCATCCGCTCAAGCTCTTTCCATGTTTTCCTGATCATTTTCACGTTTGCCTTAGAGAGTTCGTAAAATGGAGATTATCTATAGATGCATTAAGGTAGCACAGCTTCAGACTGTTTAATTTGGACAATTTGACAATAGTGCATTTACATCATTCTGGGAAAGGGTGATATTCTTCTTCGTTTTGTTTTCCTCACTAAGGCCTACACAAACTGTGATCTAGCCAGGGTGATATTCTTAGTTTTGTTTTCCTCACTAAGGCCTACACAAACTGTGATCTAGCCAGGGTGATATTCTTCTTCGTTTTGTTTTCCTCACTAAGGCCTACACAAACTGTGATCTAGCCAGGGTGATATTCTTCTTCGTTTTGTTTTCCTCACTAAGGCCTACACAAACTGTGATCTAGCCAGGGTGATATTCTTAGTTTTGTTTTTTTCCTAAGGCTACACAAACTGTGATCTACCAGGGTGATGTGTTTTGTTTTCCTCACTAAGGCCTACACAAACTGTGATCTAGCCAGGGTGATATTCTTAGTTTTGTTTTCCTCACTAAGGCCTACACAAACTGTGATCTAGCCAGGGTGATATTCTTAGTTTTGTTTTCCTCACTAAGGCCTACACAAACTGTGATCTAGCCAGGGTGATATTCTTAGTTTTGTTTTCCTCACTAAGGCCTACACAAACTGTGATCTAGCCAGGGTGATATTCTTAGTTTTGTTTTCCTCACTAAGGCCTACACAAACTGTGATCTAGCCAGGGTGATATTCTTCTTCGTTTTGTTTTCCTCACTAAGGCCTACACAAACTGTGATCTAGCCAGGGTGATATTCTTAGTTTTGTTTTCCTCACTAAGGCGTCCACAAACTGTGATCTAGCCAGGGTGATATTCTTATGATATTCTTAGTTTTTTGTTTTCCTCACTAAGGCCTACACAAACTGTGATCTAGCCAGGGTGATATTCTTCGTCGTGTTGTTTTCCTCACTAAGGCCTACACAAACTGTGATCTAGCCAGGGTGATATTCTTAGTTTTGTTTTCCTCACTAAGGCCTACACAAACTGTGATCTAGCCAGGGTGATATTCTTAGTTTTGTTTTCCTCACTAAGGCCTACACAAACTGTGATCTAGCCAGGGTGATATTCTTAGTTTTGTTTTCCTCACTAAGGCCTACACAAACTGTGATCTAGCCAGGGTGATATTCTTAGTTTTGTTTTCCTCACTAAGGCCTACACAAACTGTGATCTAGCCAGGGTGATATTCTTAGTTTTGTTTTCCTCACTAAGGCCTACACAAACTGTGATCTAGCCAGGGTGATATTCTTAGTTTTGTTTTCCTCACTAAGGCCTACACAAACTGTGATCTAGCCAGGGTGATATTCTTAGTTTTGTTTTCCTCACTAAGGCCTACACAAACTGTGATCTAGCCAGGGTGATATTCTTAGTTTTGTTTTCCTCACTAAGGCCTACACAAACTGTGATCTAGCCAGGGTGATATTCTTAGTTTTGTTTTCCTCACTAAGGCCTACACAAACTGTGATCTAGCCAGGGTGATATTCTTAGTTTTGTTTTCCTCACTAAGGCCTACACAAACTGTGATCTAGCCAGGGTGATATTCTTAGTTTTGTTTTCCTCACAAAGGCCTACACAAACTGTGATCTAGCCAGGGTGATATTCTTAGTTTTGTTTTCCTCACTAAGGCCTACACAAACTGTGATCTAGCCAGGGTGATATTCTTCTTCGTTTTGTTTTCCTCACTAAGGCCTACACAAACTGTGATCTAGCCAGGGTGATATTCTTAGTTTTGTTTTCCTCACTAAGGCCTACACAAACTGTGATCTAGCCAGGGTGATATTCTTAGTTTTGTTTTCCTCACTAAGGCCTACACAAACTGTGATCTAGCCAGGGTGATATTCTTAGTTTTGTTTTCCTCACTAAGGCCTACACAAACTGTGATCTAGCCAGGGTGATATTCTTAGTTTTGTTTTCCTCACTAAGGCCTACACAAACTGTGATCTAGCCAGGGTGATATTCTTAGTTTTGTTTTCCTCACTAAGGCCTACACAAACTGTGATCTAGCCAGGGTGATATTCTTAGTTTTGTTTTCCTCACTAAGGCCTACACAAACTGTGATCTAGCCAGGGTGATATTCTTAGTTTTGTTTTCCTCACTAAGGCCTACACAAACTGTGATCTAGCCAGGGTGATATTCTTAGTTTTGTTTTCCTCACTAAGGCCTACACAAACTGTGATCTAGCCAGGGTGATATTCTTAGTTTTGTTTTCCTCACTAAGGCCTACACAAACTGTGATCTAGCCAGGGTGATATTCTTAGTTTTGTTTTCCTCACAAAGGCCTACACAAACTGTGATCTAGCCAGTGATATTCTTAGTTTTGTTTTCCTCAACTAAGGCCTACACAAACTGTGATCTAGCCAGGGTGATATTCTTAGTTTTGTTTTCCTCACTAAGGCCTACACAAACTGTGATCTAGCCAGGGTGATATTCTTAGTTTTGTTTTCCTCACTAAGGCCTACACAAACTGTGATCTAGCCAGGGTGATATTCTTAGTTTTGTTTTCCTCACTAAGGCCTACACAAACTGTGATCTAGCCAGGGTGATATTCTTAGTTTTGTTTTCCTCACTAAGGCGTCCACAAACTGTGATCTAGCCAGGGTGATATTCTTAGTTTTGTTTTCCTCACTAAGGCCTACACAAACTGTGATCTAGCCAGGGTGATATTCTTAGTTTTGTTTTCCTCACTAAGGCCTACACAAACTGTGATCTAGCCAGGGTGATATTCTTCTTCGTTTTGCTTTTCACTCCTTACGGAGCATGCAAACACCGCTGTAGTTGTTCCCCTTACTGGAAGCCTGCATCAAGGCATTCACGTGATTCTACAGTGTGGCTTCTGTGGCAGTTTGTTTTACATGATGAGATTGCCAACTTCTTAGACAAACTTATATTAGTCGTCGCTAACGACATACCTGAAGAAGCAATTTTCCTATTATTTCTTAACCTCCTCAGAACCTCCTCCTGGGAACTAAACACGGTGTGGCGAATGCCTTTTGCACGCCACATGTGAGTTTATAATTGAAGTAAATATGTGCTCACACGTGTTAGCACCCTTTTTATGGTCGCTATGCGTAAGTCACATATGATTTGGCTTTGTTTGGCCTAGCGACATGATTATTGTTGATGTTTCCACTGTGTGGACTGGACGTGTATACTGCATGTCTTGCAGTTTTGGAAGGCGTTCCTTCATGGAACTTATAGTTGAATAGAGGATGTAATTGGTGTGTTCTTATGACAGATAAAGTATGGAATTAGTGGATCAGGATGTGAAATTGAATGGTAATTGTATATTCATATGTATCGTAGCAAGGAGTTTGGATATCTTCATATTGTTGGCACAGTTGGTGCCGTTCTGATATTGAATCGTTTATAGCTTCATAAACCTGGGACCTATACAACTAGTCATTCATTTCGCCACAGCATTCGGCTTACATGCATTCATATTATATATCGCGCCACACATGGCGATGAAGTTTTTGTGGTAAAAAGGGTTTTTTTTACGTGATGGGGTAACCAGCCCCTTGCCCAACCTCCTTAGCCGCTTTTTACGACTTACCTGGTAGGGTACAGTGTTACTATTCTTTGCTCCCTTTTCGGGTCCCAGTAACACACAGGTGATATGGTTGGCAGATGTTTACTATAACCTTCCAGAACAGTAGTTCTATACCTTTTTACGACCACGACCTCAATTTCACAGTTGATGAAGCTGGCGACCCATGTACCGAAATTGCGAAAATTAATTATAGGATTTCAGCCAAAGGCATGCCGGTTAAACACGAGTAAGGGAAGCGTAAGAGACGCAGCTCATCGGAATGTTTCTCGTGAACTATACTCCGAGAATCACTGTTCCAGACAGTGGTTAACAAAACTGACTTAATCTAACAAGATCTCAACTGGACTTACCTCGATCTCCTCATCTGTGTCACTGTCTTCAGACTTGGTCGCATCTGACGATGTCCTCGTGCCCTCCATGACACGTGGCAAATGAACAGGCTGTTTCCTGACGATATCAAAATGGGCAAAATGAATATGTTCGTAGTTAAATCAGTGACACCGTTGTTAGTTTCTCTTCCTGGAGGTGGTCCTCAGATTTGGCACTGGCACAAGGACAAGCGAATGTGTGCACTGACTGCCCTTCACTTTTCAAATATGCAGGAAATCGTCACTGAAGATATTTGCTTCATGCAGACGAATGGTATTGTAGTTGCTGGCTGTACGTTGGACGAGTTCGCGGATTCAGACAAACATCAACTCGTCCCACTCCAGCCAAACGTCAAGTGTGTCCTTCCGCGTGTAGTAAATACTGGTGGTCCAATACTCAAGCGCATGTCTTGTTTAGAACAAAAGATACTCTAATTAAATGGGTATTTAAAAATAGAATACGAGATTGCTGAAGAATTCTTAAGACGACATCGACGATGAAGGCGTCTGTGAGACCATATGGAATAAAGCTCAAATGACCATTCGGTTAATAACAACTTAACATTCGTGCTGCCAGTCCTATTTCCTCTGTTTCAGTTTTCGACTCGTCTGCATCAGACGCATCACTGCTACATCATCTGAAACGATCAGTAAAAATCAAAGCTAACTCAACGCAAGCTTCTAAAAAAATTTATCGAGGAATATAAGAGCGAAAGGAAAAAATTTTAAAACATTTATCGCATCATATTTTTGCATGGAATTTCAGAATCGGCATGTTACTATTATATTTCTTTGCGTTCCTTACGGAGCATGTAGTCACCACTTCAGTGGTCTCATTACAGGAAACCTGCTTTAAAAAAAAAAGCAGTCCATGCCTCCTGCAGCGGTGGTTTATGAGGTAGGCTAATCTGTTTACACGATGAGGTTGCCAGCCCCATGCACAACCTCATGTTTGTAGCCTTGTACGACACGCCTAAGTGTGTAGTAGTCCTATTCTTTGGTTGTCTCTTCAGATACTTCCGGGAACAACACCGGGACAAATTTGAATGTGTTTCGGGAAAACTGGGGGAGAGAGAAATTGATCTATATACTCCGTAGTACTTTCTCAAAAGCCGAAACAAAAAGAATGCTTACAAATATGTTCTCTGTATCATTATAAAATTGTCTTCAACAAAACAATAAAAGACTCCTACAGTTCAACACACAGGGGCATACACATAACCACATGTAAGTTGACTTTACAGTAGCTTATGAAGGTTCTTCTCGACCCAGTAACAAGATGGTGATGTAGGCTTTTCTCGAACCAATAACAAGATGGTGATGAAGGCATTTCTCGAACCAATAACAGGATGGTGATGTAGGCTTTTCTCCAACCAATAACAAGATGGTGATAAAGGTTTTTCTAGAACCAATAACAAGATGGTGATAAAGGTTGTCTTCGAACCAATAACAAGATGGTGATAACAATTTTCTCGAACCAATAACAAGATGGTGATAAAGGTTTTTCGTGAACCAATAACAAGATGGTGATAACGGTTTTTCTTGAGCCATTAACAAGATGGTGATGTAGGCCTTTCTCGAACCAATAGCAAGATGATAATTTCGTGACACAGAGCAAATTATGACGGTAAAAACGTGGGTTCGAACTGAAACCAGCTGTTGTCGTGGTTACGTAGGGGCAAAATTGTTCATTAATACATCAGCTGACCAACTCTGTACTTTCACTGTGTGATATGTTAGAACAGGAATGTATAAATATTTATTATTTGTAAATAGGGTTCTCAATATCTAATATTTAATAAACAAACAAAAACTTAACAACAACAAAAACATATATACACAAATTAAAAATCAGGATCACTATAAAGTAACATTAAAAATGAAAACAAACGCACTAAAATAAATGTGTTCTTTAAATTAACACGTAAACACATACAACAACGGACAGAATGGAAAGGTTGTTGGTGAAACCACAGTTCCGTTCTCCCCCGTATTTTTAGTCATACAATTTACGCCATATGCAGGAATTTTAAAACAATACTTCAATTCAGAGCGTCCGACTGACTAAGAGGTTAGAAGTGTTGACCTTTCGGCAACAAAGTTACCGGGTTCCGGATCTATACCTAAAAAACGTCACGCTCCAGTCCACCGGTTGTAGATGCGTACCTGGCTCTGTTCTTGAGTTAGGGAAGGCAAAGGCAGCGAACTGGTCACCCCCGGGGACCCCCCCACCCCAAAACAAAAGCTGGACCTAATATAGTGAAGTCTCTAATACTTCACTCACCTCCGGCAGTATCTGTTATGTGACTGCCTTGACCGTTTATTTCTGCTGTACTTCTAGGTCGTCCTGAACTGATGATTACAACAATCAGACCTAAAGGTCTTTTCTATTTGGAGATGCGCCCTAATATAACCGACTAGGCTGAAGGGGACTCGCCTCGCCAAATCGAGACAAAATTGTATTTTTGTTTTTAAATATTAAAAAAAAATATTCGATACAATTAGCAAATCTGGAATATTTCAAACTAAGAATTCGCCATGATGTTAGTCGCCAGTTGTTTTTGCAATAATACTACAATTTAGCACTGCACAACACAAACATAAGAGGTAGGTTAAAAAAAAAAAAACACACACACACACACACACACGGAGAAGAGAGCTGGGGATAATGAAAAATGATGAGAAAGATATAGAAGACCCTTGAGTACATGGCACGCGACAGACAGACTTGGCATGCATTTGTTAAACTCTTGTGCTCCTTTGGCAGCAGAAGGCTAATAACTGAATGAGCATAACCATTAACATTATGAAGAATCAAAATCTTAACTTTCTAGAGCTGCCATTACGTGGCATAAGTGCGTAACTCCACAAAAATCATTGTTTATTATGATTATTATTATTGATCAAAAAAACCTTATGTAAGTTCAAACAGCCTAACCAGACATGTGCTGTCTGACTTGATTACCCCTCACTGATTACTGGCCCGTACAACACTCGGCTCCTGTACGGTTTATTTACTGTATTTTTGTCGCTCACAGCTACGGTCAATCGTAAACTAACATGTTCCAAGAGAAATGTAAATCCTATATTTCTCCTTATGTTACCGTTAGTTCTTCTGTACCCTGGTCATAACAAACTTGGAACATCAACATCAAAGCACAGTGTTACGCTCAGCATTCATTCACCAATAGAAACGAATACCGTATGTAAATATATGCAGACATAAAGACATTAAAAAATAAACATATATATATATATATATATATATATAATAAAACGCGACGGATTTAATTTTTTGAGCACGCACCACAAAAGCGCGAGAACATAAACATATTATCAATGACATAATTTTTATACATCAAAGCACGAAACAACAGCAAGAACACAGAACTACACTAAGGTAAGAAGAAAAAAAAAAGAGTAATTTAGTCATTTAAAAAACATGAATACTCAAAACTTATGTTTTTAGTACATTTTGCATTTATAAATTTTATTCTACTACCAGTTTTTGATGTACTTTTTTTGTAACTTTCTATTATCAGTTTACTAGCAACCCCTCTCAACCCAGCCTGACTCAACTAAGAACGCAAACCAAGAGCTGCATCTGAAATAGAAACGGGACCGAAAAAATGGCATGACACTGAAATGAATCAATCAATATCCTTTATCAAACACCTCAACAAACACATGCCAAGTGTTTCTGTCACGTGCCATCAGCTCAAGTTCTTTCTATGTTTTCCTCATCATTTTCACTTGTCTCCAGCTCTCTTCTCCATGTGTTTCTTTGTCTACCTCTACCTCTTACCCTACGGGTTCCAGAACAAGGACTGCCTTGTAATGCTATCCACAAGTTTTCCTCAATGTGTGTCATATCCATGGCCATCGTCTTCTTCTCATCCCTTGTTCCACTGGTACATGTCTGCTTTCTTGTTATCAGTTCCACACCTGTGACCATTTCATACCATTTTAATCCTTCTATGTTTATGCAAGAGTCCATTAATGAAAGTCTGTCGCTGACATTAAGAAGACAGGTAATTCGTTGGGAAACATATTTAAAATGTTTAAACACAAAACTACTTTTCACTGTCGATCGGGTGATCGTGTCTGATAATCTAAAGACTTAAAACCTTATTCTGACAATTGAAGGTTTTGTTTTGAAATAAACTTATTAAAAAATAATAATGAAAGGACGCTTCGGAAAAAATGAGTGTTTGGACAACGAGGGCTGATCATAATTGTGACAAAACGGAGCGGCCCCTTTCGATCTTTATTTCTCTCCGGCAGTATCGGTACATTTGTGGTAATGATTTTTATTATTTACTCTCAAGTATCGCACTTTTCTTTCTTTCTTTCTTTCATCGTTATTTTTCTGCTAAGTAGCAGATATTTGATTTTATCAAATCATTCGATACTCCTCTCTGTGATGTCACCTGTTTGTTACCCGGTCATCCTAGCTTGCGGTGAGCAGCTGAGATAAGATAGTCGCCGGCGTGTTTACATTGACCAGCTGATAAGACGACTCGTTTGGTAAACCAGATGGGCAGACATGGAGTTTTTGCGTACTCATACGGCAGATAACGAGATTACTGTATGTGTGACACATGTGGGCAGACAAGTGTGACATAATCGCTTCCGGGCCGACTTGTTATGACAACATTACTTTCTAATAAAGTAATAAGCATTACAGCTTACACATGTTGTCAGGTCAGTTCTCCGATCTGCCTGTAAGTTTGTACACAAGGGCATCGGACATCTTATTGCCATATATGGTAGACGTGACCTTTGCAAAATTGTTCCATGTCGGAAATATTTTGAAAGTACCACACCCGACCTGTTTGAATATGATTGGAGCGTTTATTTAACTCCATAACAAACGAAGGCGTGGGAATGCAAGGAATATAGTCTGACCATTTCGCAGTTTTATTTCACTGTAAATTTCAAGCTCGCCAAGAAGACATCAGACCTCGCCAGAGTGAAGACTAGATTTATAATTCCTTTTTTTTAATCGGAAATTGTATTGGAGAACCAAATAAGACTTACAAAGCACAGGAAATATCTACATTTTAATAAGGAACACCGGGACTAGGAAACTGAAGAAACACACGGAGTCAGAGAGGAAATCTATTGTGAAATTAAAGACACCCCAGACGCGTGTAAGAGACCGACTCGTCTCTTTTATTCATCTGAGCAACACGTCTGTAGCCAAGATTGGCGTAAGTTGTGGTTTACATTTCATATTTTATTACTAACATGTGAACTAACATAGATATGTATATACTGCCATGTGAAGTTTAATGTGTGAAACTCGGTTTTGGATATCAAAGTCATTTGAGGCTGGCAACCTCGGTGTATAGAATGATGATTCATGAACCACCACTGCACGGGCTGGTGATTGATTTATTGATAGTTTCGTAAAGAGAACTAAAAGCATAAAGTAGTTCCAGGTTCCTTATGGAGCAGAGAGGGAAAGGTGAAAGAAATGATGTACATTCTAAGTATAATACTTACATTTTCAAAGCAATGTAAATGTCCCTATAGACATATTCATTTTAAAGTAATGGAAGATTCAAACTTTTCAATCAGTGTAAAACATAAACAAAAACATATTCAATTTATATTGTGAACACTTTTCAATCAGTGGAGATGTATATGTAAACAGACTCTATCTGTATTATTAACCTTTTCATTTAAATATAAAGTAACTAAGAAAGCTATTCTATTTAAATGTAAAGAAAGTTTTATCCCGAGGGATTAAGTTTAATTCTCATCGAGGGTAAAGTCTGAGTAATTGGGATGGTGGTATGGGAAGATAGGAACCCATAACTATGGGTTGGAAAACGCAATACTCAGAAGAGCATTCGTTTATATTCTTCTATCATAGATATTGGTGGTACCAGCTGAAAGTACTCTCTCTGGAACAAGAAGATAACCGTGGCCTAAGCTTTAAGACGAAGGACGCACGTGATAGACTGTTCTTGACATTTCTGGGAAACGAGCGACCCCCGACAACCTTGATCAGAGACGAGCGTGAGCAGAATGAAAAGAACCAACCCATAAGAAGGAGCAGAACCGTCACTGGCAGCTAAGTTCAAATCTATGCTGCCACTTGAACTTCTTGTAACACATCACAATCCTTAAAGACCACGATGATAACTTTTCTTGATCCATAACTATTCAAAATATTTTCCTACTGTTAAAACCTAAAGTGATTATTAAATTTTGTTATTTGTAATGTCACAAGTTTAACTTCGATTTAATCATTTTAAAGTTACTACAGTCAAATTACTACACACACTCTAAACAGAGCTATATTAGAATAATAGAACTCCACTAAGTAAATCAGGGGTGGGGGCTTAAACGAGCTGAAAGTAATAAGTGCTTAAATCCTTCACGAAAGCGTCGGCACAATTACAGAGTTAACACACTCAGCCAAAGCAGTATTTTTCTAGCTTATTCTGAATATCTTGTGAAGACTCCCTTTGTAAAAGAAGTGTCATCACCCTTCTATTTAGATATCTGCCAAGAGTAATTTTGTGCGAAGGTGGGCACCTTTGAAGCCCATATTAGACACTCTTTAGTTTTGGCCACTGTTGGACCACTACTGCAAAGCAAGGGAGGCAATACCGTCACAATAATAAACTCACGGTGAATCACGTGACGCACACTATACACATTGTAGGTTTCTCTAGAGTGATGTAGTATATATTCCCGATGGAACAAGTACTGCTGCACACCATCTTCTCCAATGATCTAATCACATCTTCTACAACACTGAAATTGTGTTACTTACAGAATAATGTTAACTTTGCTACTGGCAATGGCATTAGAAGGTAGTTGTTGTTCTTGTTGCTCTTTTGCAGCCAATGCCAAGTTGATTCCTTGACATTATCTATATTGTAGATCACGAGTTTATCTATGACTTTTATGCTATTCCGATACTTGAGTCGTGAGTTGTTACGTTCTTGGGTATTCTATCCTGGATTCGCTATCATTTAAGGGATCCTCACGTCTAGTTGTAAGCCAGAAGGGGGAAAGAGAGACAGCACACTGTGCATTCCTCGTCATCTAAGGGGCTCTCCAAAATATGCAGGGCTAAAATACTATGCTCTGGTTCTGAGCTGCCCCAAGGAGTCGTCAGTCCTGCACACAAACACCTCTCAGCTCTCCCCCTTCCCCTGTCATCTATTCACTGCGATTCTCCTGCATGCAGTCGACCAAGAAAAAGCCAAAGCTAAATCTTGAGCTTGATATTCCTGCAAGTATGATGCGCAAACGCTGGGTGCTCTCAGCACGTTGCACCAAAGTGAGAATCGTAGTACTGGGCCGCTATAGTCCGGCTATTCGCTCTCTGAATCGACGTTGACCAGTCAGCTCGAAGACTCGGAGGTTGCCCAGGATGCACTGCGTGGAGATACTTGAGTATTTAGGTTGGTGATCAAACTCTAGAATTCACGCAGAAGCAACGTTAATTCCTTCGCAGTCCTAGAAGGGAGTACTTTTTCTTTCCTACATGGAAAAAAACCCGGTAGCGTCAAGCGCCATCTACCCAGCTGTAAATCGGTAACTGGCTCTGCTCTTGAGTCAGAGAAGGCAAAATGAAGCGAAGAAGGGAACTGGTCACTCCAAACTTATAAAAAAGCTGGACCTAGTATGGTCAAGTCTGCAACACTTCACTCCCTTACGGCAGTATCTGATATGGGACTACCTTTACCGTTTAAACTGAAAAAAAAATGTTAACTATTATATACAAACACACACAAACACACACGTGCTTCAGGGGAGCTCCGTGTAGTTCTCTGGGTTCTCTGAGGATACAAACAAAGAAGAGACCTACTGTTCCCCCAGGCGTGTGTTGCAAGAGGCAGCTAATATGAAGATGTGCATGAGGCTGGCGACTTCATCATGTTTTAAAATTAAGAAAAAGCTCGTCTACAGGTACCATCACCGCTGCAACAGTACATTTTTTTTACAAATAAAATTTTGTCGCGTTTTGGCGAGGCGCGTCCCGTTCAACCTAATCGGTTATATTAGGGCGTATGCAGGCTTCCTGCAAGGGGGGGGGGGCAGCTGCAGTGGTAGTCCCATGCGTCAAAAGGAGAGAAATGGGGAAATGATGATAAATGATGATGTTTCAGATGAGGCTGGCTGAGTAATGGCTATTATCAATGTTAACAGACGAAGCTCTATACGGGCTCTAGTTATCTCACTGCAGCGTTTGTTACATTGGCATCTAGGAAAGTAGATTTTATTTAGAAAAGACGATAGCTTGCTAAAAAAAAAAAAAAAAAAACCTGCGTTGAGGTAACTGCTACTGACGGATGTACGTACGCTAATTTGTACGTGTGAGTATCTGCTTCTTTAGATTCCGACACAGCATTCTGAACATCCGGGCAGCTTAACGGCCATTAACACAAAGGTGTAAATTTGTGTTAATGGTATGTCACATTCATGTTTTGGTAACATTTTTGCTGAACAAATTTATTACAAGCCTCGAAGGCTTATATGTTTTTGTTTAAATGCATGTATTTATAAAAACGAATTTTCCAGAAGGAGAACTATTTCTGCATTTATTATTATTATTTTTTTTTTCACTTTGAAGTCAGAATTTAAAAAAAAAAAAAAAAAACCCACATCAATAAAATAAAATATGTTAGCTACGCCTTTTCAGTTATACCCCTTCATTTGGAAATAAAATGTTCATAGAATTCATTTCTTCTTCTTCTTCCTCGTTCGTCCTGAAAAGGACGTTGGTTGCGTTGTGTCTGTTTACACCGGAGCTGCGATATCTGCGCCTTTCGGCCGACACATCCGACTTCAACACGGCATTTTTTGGGACCGGGTTTGCCTTCCCTCTTCCATCCCTACTCTCTCAGCCAGACTGCAGTGATGCAGCCTGTTTCCAGGACCACCACGTGGAGGTGGAGTAGGGTCTTGGTCAGCTCTGGTTCGCTGACCCTAACGCAAGCAGTCAAGCTATGGGAAGATGACTGCATTCTCTATTGCTGCATCTTTGGGTCCCATAGAATTAATTTACAATCACAGAATCTTCTTTGTCTTTTCTCCTGGCGCATCATTTTTTTATTCTAGCGCATTCAGTTTTGCTTTTTAACACATAACCGAACTTCACGTATATTACGCAGGCATGTTCTATAACTTAAATGTGTTTTTCAGACATGTAAATATAAAGAAAAGTATCCGCATAAGCTACTTTACTTCGCATGCCTCACGGTTTCTCTCAATGGACCGTCCAGCGAAGCTAATAAGATATTTTCATATATACATGTGACATACAACAATCACACTTGACCACTTTGTGAACAAGACCTGTCACATAAATCCAACAAACATGACAATTTTGTGGATAAGAACTGTGACATAAATCCAACCAATTTGACAATTATGTGGACAAGAACTATGACATAAATCCAATCAACATGACAATTGTGCGGACAAGAAATGTCACATAAATCCAACGAACTTGACAATTGTGTGGATAAAAACTGTGACATAATCCAAAAAACTTGACAATTGTGTGGACAAGAATTGTGACATAAATCCAACAAACATGACAACTGTGTGGATAAAAACTGTGACATAATCCAAAAAAACTTGACAATTGTGTGGACAAGAATTGTGACATAAATCCAACAAACATGACAACTGTGTGGAAAAGAACTGTGACATAAACCCAGCAAACAACAATTTTGTGGACAAGAACTGTGACATAAATCCAACAAACCTGACAATTTTGTGACAAGAACTGTGACATAAATCCAACAAACCCTACAATTTTGTGGACAAGAACTGTGACATAAATCCAACAAACGTGACAAGTGTGTAGACAAGAACTATGACATAAACCCAGCAAACAACCATTTTGTGGACAAGAACTGTGACATAAATCCTACAAACCTGACAATTTTGTGGACAAGAACTATGACATAAACTCAGCAAACCTCTCAATTTTGTGGACAAGAACTGTAACATAAATCCAGCAAACCTGACAATTTTGTGGACAAGAACTGTGACATAAATCCAGCAAACCTGACAATTGTGTGGACAAGAACTGTGACATAAACCCAACAAACCTGACAATTTTGTGGACAAGAACTGTAACATAAATCCAACAAACCTGATAATTTTGTGGACAAGAACTGTAACATAAATCTAACAAACCTGATAATTTTGTGGACAAGAACTGTAACATAAATCTAACAAACCTGATAATTTTGTGGACAAGAACTGTAACATAAATCCAACAAACAGGATAATTTTGTGGACAAGATCTGTAACATAAATCCAACAAACCTGATAATTTTGTGGACAAGAACTGTGACGCAATATTAATATACATATTAGTTTACATCAAATAAACTATGAAATAAAATTATCCAATGGAAACATTCCCAGTAATTAAACTATGACTTAAAATATAAACGTGCACAGATTTTCAGCTCTGGGCACGTGCGTATACTGATTAATCAATCAATACCCTTTAGCTCCCCGAGGAGCATAGGCCTTCAACAAACACATGCCAAGTCTTCCTGCCCTGTGCCATCCGCTCAAGTTCTTTCCATGTTTTCCTCATCATTTTCAACTCTGTATCCAGTTCTCTTCTCCGTGTGTTTGGTCTACCTCTGCCTCTCTTTCCCTGTGGATTCGAGAACAAGGACTACCTTGTAATGTTAACAACAGGTCTCCTCAATGTGTGTCCTATCCATTTTTACCAAAAACACTTCAACATATACTGATGGTTCAGCAACAACAACAACAAAACGCAAATGAGAATGGGGAGACTGGCATCTTCATTAAATTAAATAATAGAATCCACTCTATGGCTACCACCACTGGCAAATACTGAAATCACTTCAATGCTGAAGCAGAAGCACCGAAACAGGCAGCGACATGCAGAAAAACATATAGTGATCTTTATAGATATCCTCTCAGTAATAACAGCCCTGAAGAGCCATCATGCTAATAGATTGAAAGATTTGATTAACTCTTTTGAAAGCTCGGGCAAATGCTTCAATAAGTGCACAATCAAGTAGATACCAGCCCATTGCAAAGTTCCAGGAAACGAGGAAGCAGACAAACTTGCTAAGGAAGGAGGAGTATTACAACAAAATACAACTTAACGAAATGATAAAAACAACTATAAAAGCCACATTCAAGTACAAATGGTAAAAACAACTATAAAAGCC
This sequence comes from Oreohelix idahoensis, assembly GCA_024509875.1. NCBI lineage: Eukaryota > Metazoa > Mollusca > Gastropoda > Stylommatophora > Oreohelicidae > Oreohelix > Oreohelix idahoensis. The sequence goes on along the minus strand of JAMPIV010005295.1, from coordinate 504,039 downwards.
ACATTCAAGTCCAAATGGTAAAAACAACTATAAAAGCCACATTCAAGTCCAAATGGTAAAAACAACTATAAAAGCCCCATTCAAGTCCAAATGGTAAAAACAACTATAAAAGCCACATTCAAATCCAAATGGTAAAAACAACTATAAAAGCCACATTCAAGTCCAAATGGGAAAAATAATACCCAGGCCATATAAAAAAATGATGCTTATCATCAGCTGTCTAGGTCACCATTTTGCGGCTATGCACTGGACACAACAGACTGAGGTACCATCTATACCACAAGTACAGGATTGGTACAACAGATCACTGCACCTGTGGCATCAGCCCTATGACAGCCGAACATCTGCTCCAGTCCTGCCCAACACACAGCAGTGAACCGAGTAGCGTATGGCAACAACCTACTTCCCTCCATGAAAAACTGTTTGGAGCTGCCAGGTACCTTGAGCTGACTGCTGCCTTTATTAGAGTCATTAATGTAGAAGTCGAAGAGGAAGAAGAAGAAGAATTTCTCGAACATAAACTGGTGACAACAAATGTATGAATGAAGTATTTTCCTGCAGGCATAATGCCAAACGCCATGTTTTGTTCCCGGGAGTCGCAGAAGTGACCAAGGAAAAATAGTGTTGCTTCAGGTATATCGAAAGAGGCGACTAATATCAGGATGTGCATGGGGCTGACAATCTCATCACGTAAACAGAATTTATATAGAAACTACTACTGCCTAGAAAACATGAATGTTCTAGTGCAGGCTTCCAACAAGGGGCGCCAACAGAAGTAGTGGGTGCAGGCTTCCAACAAGGGGCGCCAACAGAAGTACTGGGTGCAGGCTTCCAACAAGGGGCGCCAACAGAAGTAGTGGGTGCAGGCTTCCAACAGGGGGAGGAGGCGAGCAGAAGTATTGGCTCCATGCCCCATTGGCCAAAAAAAAAAAAAAGAAACGAATGACGATGAATGAATAATGCGAAAAAAGGTTATTTTAAGTAAATAAATTGTGACGTATTACACACAAGTTGGATAATTTCGTCTATGTCAGCTTACTTACTAACTTAGTCGTTCATCTTCTATCTGGGGTGTACAGTCTGCTACACTTCACTCCTCTACGGCAGTATCTGAAATGGGACTATCTTTACCTCTTTTTTTTTAAACCGCTGGAACCGTGCAGGACAAGCAGAACGATTTAGCACGGTAGCAGACTTGAAACAATGAGACGGTTCATGAAATCCTCAGCCAAGGTGAATCCTGGCATTAACTGAGAAAACCATTGCTAACTGAAATTGGAGACTCTGGTACACGTTAGGAATCCAAGAGAGAAGCGCTGTTATATGAAGGTACTCAGCGGGGTGATTGGAAATAAGATAATATGGTATATATACGTATATATCTTCAACCGAAATGATCTTCAACCTATGGTATGGCTCTGAGCCATGGAGAACAATAAAAAACAAACAACTAGGAAGTTTCAGACGTACCAAAAAACAAAAAAAATGTGAAATGGTACGTCAACATCATTAATATGGTACTGATTAACAAGAACCAGACAAGAGCCAGTGGAACCATAGATGGTGGGACAAAAACACCATGACAATGGACAGGCCACACATGAAGGAGACTTGCTGATAGCATTACATGGCAGTCTCTGCTCTGGAATTCTCATAGTAAGAGAGAGATAGAGGGATACGCGGAACAGAGAACTGGTGACAGAAATTAAAGAGATGAAGAACACGTGGAAAAACATGAAACTGATGACACGGGAGAGTAGGACTTGATGATGACACGTGAGAGTACGACTTGATGATGACACGTGAGAGTAGGACTTGATGATGACACGTGAGAGTAGGACTTAATGATGACACGTGAGAGTAGCACTTGATGATGACACGTGAGAGTAGGACGTGATAATGACACGTGAGAGTGGGACTTGATGATGCCACGTGAGAGTAGGACTTGATGATGACACGTGAGAGTGGGACTTGATGATGACACGTGAGAGTACGACTTGATGATAACACGTGAGAGTGATACTTGATGATGACACGGGAGAGTAGGACTTGATGATGACACGTGAGAATAGGACTTGATGATGACACGTGAGGGTAGGACTTGATGATGACACGTGAGAGTGGGACTTGATGATGATACATGACAGTGGGACTTGATGATGATACGTTAGAGTGGGACTTGATGATGACACGTGAGAGTAGTACTTGATGATGAAACGTGAGAGTAGGACTTGATGATGACACGTGAGAGTAGGACTTGATGATGACATGTGAGAGTAGGACTTGATGATGACACGTGAGAGTAGGACTCGATGATGACACTTGAGAGTAGGTCTTGATGATGACACGTGAGAGTAGGACTTGATGACACGTGAGAGTAGGACTTGATGACCCGTGAGAGTAGGACTTGATGATGACACGTGAGAGTAGGACTTGAAGATGACACATGAGAGTAGGACTTGATGACACGTGAGAGTAGGACTTGATGATGACACTTGAGAGTAGGACTTGAGGATAACCCATGAGAGTAGGACTTGATGATGACATGTGAGAGTGGGACTTGATGATGACACGTGAGAGTATGACTTGATGATGACACGTGAGAGTAGGACTTGATGATGACACATGAGAGTAGGACATGATGACACGTGAGAGTAGGACTTGATGATGACACGTGAGAGTAAGACTTGATGATGACACTTGAGAGTAGGACTTGATGATGACACGTGAGAGTAGAACTTGTTGATGACACGTGAGAGTAGGACTTGATAATGACACGTGAGAGTGGGACTTGATGATGACACGTGAGGGTAGGACTTGATGATGACACGTGAGATTAGGACTTGATGATGACATGTGAGAGCAGGACTTGATGATGACACGTGAGAGTAGGACTTGATGCTGACACGTGAGAGTAGGACTTGATGATGACACTTGAGAGTAGGACTTGATGATGACACGTGAGAGTAGGACTTGGTGACACGTGAGAGTAGGACTTGATGATGACACGTGAGAGCAGGACTTGATGATGACACGTGAGAGTAGGACTTGATGATGACACGTGAGAGTAGGACTTGATGATGACACGTGAAAGTAGGACTTGATGATGACACGTGAGAGTAGGACTTGATAATGACACGTGAGAGTGGGACTTGATGATGACACGTGAGAGTAGGACTTGATGATGACACGTGAGAGTGGGATTTGAAGATGACACGTGAGAGTGGGACTTGATGATGCCACGTGAGAGTGGGACTTGATGATGACACGTGAGAGTAGGACTTGATGATGACACATGAGAGTGGGACTTGATGATGACACTGAGAGTAGGACTTGATGATGACACGGAAGAGTAGGACTTGATGATGACACGTGAGTAGGACTTGATGATGACACGTGAGAGTAGGACTTGATGATGACACGTGAGAGTGAGACTTGATGATGATACGTGAGAGTGGGACTTGATGATGACACGTGAGAGTGGGACTTGATGATGATACGTGAGAGTAGGACTTGATGATGACACGTGAGAGTAGGACTTGATGATGACATGTGAGAGTAGGACTTGATGATGACACGTGAGAGTAGGACTCGATGATGACAATTGAGAGTAGGACTTGATGATGACACGTAAGAGTAGGACTTGATGATGACACGGGAGAGTAGGACTTGATGATGACACGTGAGAGTAGGACTTGATGATGACACGTGAGAGTGGGACTTGATGATGACACGTGAGAGTAGGACTTGATATGAGTCTGATGATGTGACATATGCTCATTAAGGATTTGAAGGGTATATATATATATATATATATATATATATATATATATATATATATATATATATATATATATATATATATATATATATATATATATATATATATATATATATATATATATAGATATATATAGTTTGTTTACGCGACATATGCGTTTCCGAGACCATCGCGTAAACAAAAATCGCGTAAATGGAACATCATTTTCTCACTGAAACACATGTAAAATAAGCGGGATGCGTTCCGCCAGTGCCGTATGTAATAATACAAATAAATGCATGTACTAATAAACAGTTAAATATTAATACATACAATTAATATTAACTACATGTACAGAAGCCCAATGGGCTGATCACCCGTTGGCTTGTCACACCGATTACGGAAACAACGGCAGATGGATCTATTTGTTGTTGCCCTAAAGACGCCGCTAGGCGTGATGGGAAACTACAACAGAGAAAATCAATCTGCTGTTGCCCTTAAGACGCCGCAAGGCGTGATGGCCTCTGACTGCTTGGTCGGTCTTTGGCTAAGGACGGAAGAAGAAGAGGAAGACATGTACAGAAAACAACAGTGACAAATGAATCAAAGTCGATAGGGGCAGGATCATTAGCGTCTTCATCTTCATCAACTTCTAATTCAGCGAGGGGTGGGGCGGTGAACCATCTGAATGACTGGCAGGCAATGCAGTAATGAGCTGTTTTCAAATTTATTTCACTCCTTCTCATGGCAGTTGACTGACCACTTGCATAGCGCTTTATTAAGTCCAGTTTTTTTAATCTAATATGGAGGACCTTCTGGCACGTTTTTCCGCAATGTCAGTAGCAAAATCACTAGCTGCACGCTTATAAACCATAGTTAGTGGGAATATTAGTAGTAGTAGTAGTAGTAGTAGTAGTAGTAGTAGTAGTAGTAGTAGTAGTAGTAGTAGTAGTAGTAGTAGTAGTAGTCGTAGTAGTAGTAGTGGCGGTGGCAGTAGTAGTAGTAGTGGTGGTGGTAGCGGTGGCGGTAGCAGTAGTAGTAGTAGTAGTAGTAGTAGTAGTAGCCCTTTCAGTCATAACTGACTATAGCAATGCACCCATGAGGTGATAGCCTTCAGTCATAACTGACTATGTGAATGCACCCATGAGGTGATAACTCTCAGCTGTTTTTTTTTCCTAGGTGTACCTTTCAGCGTGTTCTTTTCACTTCTGCTTGTTGTGAGAGCGTCTTTTTGCCCAATCTGAGGCGGCGTCACTTGATGCGATCGACAGCTTCATCCTCCAAAGTTGCTGGGTTTATGTCCAATGCCTTCATGTCTCTATTGCACATATCGTTGAGCCTCAGCTGCGTTCGCCCTGCTGTTCTTTTGCCATCTGCCAGTAGTCCGTGGAAGATATCTTTAGGGGTGCGACCATTTTCCATGCGGCAGACATGACCAAGGCAGCGTAGTCTAAGCATGTATACATGCTTTGAAGGCCAGCAGGTGACATCAATCGACATTTGTCACTTTATCCTTCTACGAAATGCCAAGGATGTGGCGTAGACACCGTACATGGAAGGTACTGAGTCTTCTTTTTTGCTTTGCATAGGTTGTCCACGTCTCGCTGGTATATACAAGCGTGCTCGAACACGGGCATTATATACCGCAGCGGTGATCTTCCTTGTGAGTTTTGAGATTCCTCAAAGACGCGCTGTGAAGCGGGCAAAGATGGCTGTAGCTTTGCCAACAGTTTTTCTTTTACTTGTCCGATTCCCTAAGTTACGAGTTTTCACTCTTTTTTTCCTTTTACCAGGTAGTGAAAGGTACTTGTATTTTTCACTTTGCATTGTATCTCCATACAGGGTGTTGGTGATGGATGGGTTTGGTGATAGCAATTGCTTCCGCAGATCTGTTAGGGCCAGACATTCTTGGAGGTGGAGTTCGACTGTTCGTCACCTATATCCAGATCTAAAGGTCGTTTATATTTGGACATGCGCCCTAATATAACCGACTGGGTTGAACGGGACGCGCCTCGCCAAAACGAGGCACATTTTTTTTAAAAATGGTCTGAGGTCACTCTGTGCAAATGCTTGTTGAGAGGTTGTCGTAATTTTTGATGAGATAGGTCTGAGAAATGTATGGTCCCGTCCGAGCAGAGGTGATAGTGATAACTCTGTGAGAATAAGGGGTAAGAAATAGATTGCTGTTTCACGAGGGTGATAGGGTAAGAGGAAGGACAGTCTCTGAATCGAGTAGTTGTTCTAATCCAGCCTATCTCACGACATTAATTTAACTGCAGACGCACTTACTCTTCTTGCTAAACAATTTTTTTACAAGTTACCCTACACTCATGTACACACACCAATTTGGTGACACAAATGCACAAACGTGAATACAACCTACGTATAACATATAATGGGACAATGGGGTTGACCAACACGGTAAGTAAAGGTTTATTATGTTTATTATCACTAAACAAAAGGCACAACATCAATCATGTTACATTTATAAAGCATAGTTACAGACAAGGTGGAAAAAAAATAGTATCTCAATAGGCCCTCCCCTCTTGTAAAGGAAAACAACCCAAAGAAAATTACTATCAGAGGTAATTAACCCAAAGAGAGATCAATTTTAACGATGGGATATGCAATAATCAGTAAGGGGTATAGGAACAGGTTCTTAATTTTTTTAAACTATCCCGTGACTAAGCAGATTAGGGAGGGAAAGAAAAGAAAACAGAAAAAGAAATTAAGTATACTGATGTTAGCAAGAAAAAGAAGAAAATTAAGGTTATCTAATTTCGTTCATTCAATGCACGCTTACAGTGGCCACTTTCATCTGCACTTACCAATCGTTGAAGCAGGCATTCCATGGAATAAAAAAACTCTAGTAAGTACTAAAAACAATCAGAGTCTTTTGCTTTGTCTATTTCAGCCCCAGACTGACGGGGTTGGCTGTCGGCTATTTTTCCGTAGTCGCTGAAATCGAGGCGTTACTTTTTTTGTTCCAGGATATTCCAACCATATCGAATGAAGGCCGCCCTCTGTGTAATCTACGTTTTGCTGATGATATTGATCTGATAGCTGGAACAGAATCAGAACTTCAAGACCTTACCTCTAGACTGGAGAAAGTAACAAGAACGTATGGGATGGAAATTAATATAGAAAAAAGCAAGATATTGGTGAATAGCCATAAGAAACATGTTCCGACCAATATTACGTTAAATGGGCAAACGTTAGAAGAAGTTAACACCTTTAAATATCTCGGGTCCACTATATGTAGTGATGGAAGATCAAGTAAAGAAATCAAGACAAGACTTGAGATGGCCTCAGCTGCCATGACAAGGTTGAATGTGATCTGGAAAAGTAACATCAGTTTTCCTGTGAAGATCAAATTATACAAATCACGTGTATTATCTATTCTCTTGTATGGGTGTGAGGGCTGGACACTCACTGTAGATACGGAGCGAAGGATTCAGGCTTTCGAGCATAAATGTTATAGAAGAATTTTGCGCATTTGCTATAAAGAGCACAAAACAAATGTCTGTTAGAGAGAAGATAAAAACCTATGCAGGCCACCAAGAACCACTTTTGTCAATAGTGAAACGTCGAAAGCTTGCCTGGTTTGGGCATGTAACTCGTCATGACTCCCTTTCGAAAACGATCCTCCAGGGAACAGTCGAAGGTAAACGGAGAAGAGGAAGGCAAAGAAAATCCTGGGCTGATAACATCAAAGAATGGGCAGGACACGGTTTTTCCACACTTGTACGCATTGCTGAGAATAGAGAGCAATGGAGGACCATGTCTGCTGATGCTTCCACCATGGCACCCTGTCGTGAGACATTCTAAATACACATATATAAATTAAAAAGTAAATGTACCCCCTAACGAATTAATTCAATAAAAGGAAAGAGAAAAGGTAAAAGAGAACAGTGCTGTCACAATGGCGTACAAAAATCCCCCTTTTTCTACTTCGTCTGCAAATCGTAACGTTTTCACGTTTGATAGTAAAAGCCAGCTGCATCAATACACGCTGTCTAAAATAAAACGTGTACTGTATTTCTTGGAAAAAACCTTGAGATACGCAAGCTGATCAATGACCTAGATTTAATATTTCATTCATTCCATACACGGCGTAACTAAAAGACAGATGAAAGTAGGAGAGAGAGAGAGGGACGGATGAAGGCAGGAAGCATGCAACATTAACACGCGTCTCGCGATCAATAGTAACGCAAATCACACGCGGAACGCATGAAGACCTGATTTTTTCAAATAAACAGTGTCAGAAAAACACTACTACTACTACAAGAATCAGGTTTAAAAACATGAAAAATGCTTATTAGGAAATATGAAATTCTACTGATTTACATCTAAGCTCCTGACATTACATAAGACATCCTATGACATAGAAGTGAACGTGTAGTAAAAAACAAATATACGACTATCTTTGGAAAACACATATTTTGAACGCCGCCATGTAGCTCACTTTAACTTATATATTTGGGTTCCTCAGGACTTGCTAACCAAGAATATGTTATGTGTTACGCTTTTAGTCTATTAATAAAATAATTATGGCCAAAATAAAATAGTGGGGGTGCCTGACAGCATGGAATCATTTCTGCTCATAAATTTTTTTTTTATAACGTGTTTGAAAAAACATTACGTTACGGAAATAGCCTACCATGTTAACTCCTATTTGATTGGCGGGAATGAGATGTAAGACTAAACACGATTAGTTGGACTGCAAATACTAGTTTTAGTTGTTAGGGAAACGTGAGAAGGGTAATATTTTTTGAAAAGTAGGTAAACATGGCATGATTGGTTAGAGCTGCCAATATACTCAATTCAGGGCGTCTGTTCCGTGCCACATCTTGTAATAAACCTACTAAGAAACAGTGCGTTGAGCACCAGTGCATATTTTTTCTAAATAAAAGCCTGGGACAGAGGCAGATCGAAAGTTGTGCCTATTCATTGCCAGTCAACGAAACTGTTTATTATTTCCCCATGAATTGTGGTAAGCTTGAAATATTTGATATCTTTTTAATGAAAATTGAATGTGAATTGATAATTTATGTCTGTCTATGTGTGTGGTTCAGTGGCCAACATGACAAAAGCCTAAATCTTGCTCCAATCTGAATAGGAGGTGTCGGAAACAAGTAAAACTGCATGGAATTGCCAAACAGTACACTGACACCTATACTATTGACTAGAAGGAACCAATGCTGGAATTGCATAGGCGTAGTAACCATTAGGGAGGAGTATACTGGTGTAAATTGTTTCAGATGAAGCTAGCAGTGGCCTACAGCACTGAACGCAAGTGTTTGTTATGTATTGTGCTCAGTGTGGAACTAGATTATAGATTAGTTTTGAAATAGGAGGTACAACCTTCTTGTTTCAGGGACGGTGGTCCTAAGTCATTGAGGCAGCATTTGGCCTGAGTTTTACTGAATCCTGAGGCTGACAGCATACTCCTTGGTCCAGATAGCGACCAGTGAGGTGTCTCCAGAACTCATTGAAGTAATCGAGCAGATGAGTCTTTTCCTGCAGTCATCACGAAAGTTAAGAATTTGTGGCCAAAGGAGCTCAACATTATGTCCCCCCCCCCTCCCTCTCTAAAATTGACAGTAAATAAAGAGGGCCTATAAACTGTTTAAATTGACAGGAACTGTGAATTTTTCCCAAAAATATTTCCACAAGGATCAAACACTTGAAGTCATGATGACAAACAACACTCTAGCTTGAAAAACAAAACCAGTATTAACTCATATTACTACTTCACAACTTACACACATAAGATAAGAATAATAAAATATGTCAATACCAAGATTATATTGATAAACTGTATACATACTACTTGTAATTATAATTGATTGTGATTCCTGGTTCACTGTGTAGTTGAATCAGGATATCTCTATGTAAAGGAATTAATACATATGTGATGGGGCCGAAAAGGAGACGCCCGCCCCCTACCTGTTTCTAGGCAGATTTATCGCCCATATCTTCGATGTGCGCGAAGCATGCTTGGATGTAAATTATTCAAGATTGATGAAAATGCCATAATAATGCATTTAAATTAAGTTGTGGTGTAGAATTGTGTTATTTGATAATAGCTGTAGGTTTTATTTGTGTTTTCATGCATTCTAGAGCAAAATATCGCGAGTGTTGTTTAAGTAGCCAAGATTAATACGCCTAGCGCAGTAAAGTGAGTGATTAGCCTAGTGCCTATAAAAAGAGATAGCGAACTACCAGCGTTTTAAACACCCTATATACCCCAATTATAACCAAATTTCAGGTTGAACAGGGTATCACAGCAACATAGTAGAAGAAAACAACAACAACAACAACCAGCGTTTGCAACCCTTCAATGGGTTTTGGTTGAACAGGGTATCACAGCAAAATATTAGACAAGCGGCCCTTTTTTTAAGTATCAGTCCAGACAAGAGGGAACGAAACGAGGCGATGCGACCTGTGTGGTTAGCAGACGGACCAGAGCACGTGAGCTGTAAGTCTTAGCGCATTTTGTAGAATTTAGCATTCGTGTTCTATAAGTCCGAATCATCACGTGAGTTAATTTAAATTAGAATTAGTTTTATATAATTCTAGAATTATATTCAGCACGAGTCTATTTTAATGTTTAGTGAATTAGGTCTAAATAAATAGATAGATGTGTTCCCAAAGGAAATGTCTTTTTAGGACATTATGATTTAGTCTTGAAGAAATGATAGATGAGTGAAAATAATGTCTGGATAGGTTTTATTAGGCACGCAAAGCCTAAATCCAGATGTGAGAATTTAGTATCAAGTATTTCATCCATCAGACCGGGCAAATTTAGTAGGAGAGTGTTTTATACATGAAACTGGACAGAAATGTTATCAGAAAGGCAGATATAGTATGAAGCTATTTCACGGGAATGTAGATAAGATTAACAATAGCAAGATTGTAGCCACGTGGCGAGGACTGTATAAAAAGCGGCGAATAACACGCCCCGCGTGGTAAACCTATAATGTTACGCCATGTGACACGTTGTGTATTTAGTTCCAGTTTGGTTTAAGTCGAGAATAATTATATTGTATTCTTTATGTAAGAGTAATTTAGTGTATTTCACGTTTATTGATAATTCTACTGTATATTTAATGGGTTACTGTGAGGTGAGAATATGTATTTAGATTTCTGGAGAGCGCGAGGCCACTCCTTTGTTGAGACATGTGTTTCTCTGGTTGCTCCCGGCGGAGCATGGAAACACCAATGTTGGCTGGTGTCTATCACAAGCCGACAAGAAGCATTTTTATGCTATTGCAGTGGTTGTTTCGGTAACGATGTGTTTCATGTGATGAGATTCCCAGCCGCACCAGTCGTCACATACGACATGCTTCAGAATGCAGTAACGAATATTGAGATAGACCAGTTGTGAGGTGGTGGTTTATTCTCGTTATTGAGAGTATTTGTTGTACATGTAGTTGAAGAATATTATTTTATGTCCATTTTATGATTATTTAATTATGGTTATGTGAGGAATGGTTGTGAGAGCACGTGGGCTCACTTCAAGGTATATATTTCTCTTCTCCGCTCCTGAGGGAGCATGGGGCCAACAGTGTGGTTTGCCTCCATATTAAGTATTCATATGCTAGGGCAGTAGTGTTTCGGTAGCAATCTGTGTTACATGGTGAGGTTGCCAGCCTCATGCACAACACCTTACTAGTCTCATTGGACGACATGCATGAGTGTGTGTGTGGGTGATAGCTGAGTGTGTGCTCTTGCAGTAGTGGTTTCCGTAGCAACCTGTGTTACATGGTGAGATTGCCAGCCCCACGCACAACACCTTACTAGTCGCATTGGATGACACACATGAGAGTGTGTGTGTGTGTGATAGTTGAGTGTGTCAGGTGGCGGCGTAGGACAGTTTGACAGGTGAGAGCGTGGTGTTTCTCATTCAGTATTATATTATGATTTTAACTATTATGTGCTTTGTTTGCTTCTTCAGATTAGCATCGGGCACTGTTGGGTGTTTTGTTTTGTTTGTTTGGTTTGGTGTTATGTTCGCTAGTTTATTTGTTTAATGTTTGCTTTGTCACTGAATGGGCTGTAAAAATAAATATAGTCCCTGCCTCTAGAATCAAGAGTTTTATTGTTGTTCGGGTCGGTGCGAGTGTAGCAAGAGAGTGATCACACATCACAATACATCATCATCATCATCTTCTCGCCCACCCTATCACACATAGATATATTTGACCTTCACAGCTGATCTCAGTCAGTACACTAAGTCCCCTATAAATATTTATATCATCCCACTTTACCACATATATTGGGGGCCAAGCCGGGATATTGAACTTTTTCCTGTTATATATATTGGGAATTATAAGAATTAAAAGGTATCCTTGGGTGGAATTAAATAAGGTTGAGCTCTCATTGCCTGTGGTGTCCTTGAATAAATAATGATAGATTATATTGTTTAGTTAGATATTATTTACATTTACGTGTTAGAAAATGGCGGACCTGGCCAAATTTCGATCTGCTGCTGTACAGACTGCAAAAGAGTTAGGAATGGACGGGCAAGTTATGATTGCTTATGTCACTGCTGAATGTGACAAATATATTGAACGGGAAGAAAGAAGATTAAAAAAAGAGGCCGAAAGAAAATTAGAATCTGAAAGGTTGGCCGAAGAAAGAAGGTTAAAGATTGAGGCTGAGGCTGAGATTAAGAGGTTGCAGATTGAGGCTGAGGCTAAGAAATTGGAGGCAGAAAGAGAAGACAAGAGACTGGCTGCAGAGGAAAGAAGATTAGCTGCAGAAAGGGAAGCAGAGGAAAGAAGATTGACTGCAGAAAGGGAAGCAGAAGATAAGAGATTACAAAGGGAGCAAGAGTTACGACTAAGGGAGTTGGAATTTCAGGGCCATGCTCCTTAAAATGGTGCCAGTCCCTTTACCTCCGATGCTACTGCTAGTCAGGGAGCCTCAACCTCAGCTATGAATTTTCATTTAGATCATTTTGTTGAGAAAGACGATGATATTGAGAGCTTTTTAAATAGATACGAAATATTAGCTACCACGTATGGGTTAGAGAGAGAAAGGTGGAGCTTAAAGTTATCTCAAGGACTTCGTGGGGCAGCTTATGAAGTTTTTGCCAAAATGAGCAGAAGTGATCAAGAAAATTATGACATGCTAAAGCAGGCTCTGTTGTTATGATATGAAAAGAACGCAGAATTTTATAGGAAAAAATTTAGGAACGCTAAACTACTGTCAGGTGAAACCTATCACCAGTTCTCTGCACGGTTAGAGACATACTTGGAGAAATGGACTTCTCTGGGGAAAACCCAAGATCTTAAGGAAATGGTCCTTATAGAACAATTAAGAGAGTCCATGGCTCCAGACCTGAGAAAGTTTCTCATGGAACAAGGTGCAGAGAGGCTGGGTGAGTTGCTAAATGTTGCTGAAAGGTATCAAGCAGCTCAGGCAGAGGTAACAGGTAATAAAAGGAAACAGGTAGACAATTTTAAGGCACCACAGAACTTTAATAAATTTGATCCTAGAGATCAAAACAAAGGTAAGCACCAGTTTGATAGGCCACGGTATGACAATAAAAATAAAACCCCACAATTCGATGAAAGGAAATATGATGAAAGAAAATCTTTCAACCAAGGAAAGAGATGGTGTAAAAATTGTAAGATGAACAATCATGACACTGATCATTGTAGAAGGAAACCTCCTCATTGTGCTGCTATGACATCTGGGAAAAAGGAAAAAAAGGTCAAACCTGTGGAACTACAGGAACCATATCACCCCCCAGTGTGTGAAGATGTCATCTGTAATGGTGTCACCATAAGGTGTTTATATGACACAGGTTTATGGAGCCGCGGTAGCATAGTGGTTAGTGCACTGGCTTCCTAGCGCAGTGGTCTATGGTTCGATCCCCAGATGAGGCGGAAAAATTTTTAGGCCACAAACGGCTCCTGGGTCGACCCAGCCCCAAATGGGTACCAGAGCTACTCTGGGAAGGTTAAGGCGGCCGGCGTGATGCCGACCACATCACCCCTCGTGTGCCGACGGTCAAGATAATATGGGCCTAACACCATATTCCCAATATGCCTAAATGGGCGTGTAACGGGTTCCTTTACCTTTTTTTTTTATGACACAGGTTTAGATTATGATTCCGTTGTGAGTTCTCACCTGGTGCAGGCCGATCAATACACCACAGAAACAGTGGAGATTCAAACTGCAACCAAGGATGTAGCTACCATGACACTTCCCGTCGCCCGGATAAAGGTGAAAACGCGATATGTGGAAGGAATCATAAAAGCAGCAGTGATAAATGAGCCAATCTACCCTCTGATATTAATAATAATAATAATAAATTCTTTAAGCACCAAACACGGCGCATAAGGCAGAAACCAGTGCTCTCCAGGTTGTTCGTTGTGACGCCACTCCTCTTAGCTCTTGCACATTATTTAGGCCCAACGTTCTTCCTTCTCTTATTATTGTTTTTCTGGCGTTTCTTTTGGCCTTCCTTTTTTCCGCTTACCCTCAGGCACCCAAGTGAGCGCCTGTAGTGGTATTCTGTTGTTTTGCATTCGTAGGACATGACCGATATATGACCATCGTCTTTTCCTTATATAGTCGGAGACATATTTCTGCCTAGAGTCTTCTCTTATTTGTCGATTAGTCTTGAATTCTTTCCAACTGATGTTCATGAGTTTTCTAAGACATTTGTTCTCGAATGTATTCAGCTTGTTCTCCAATGATTTTGTTATTTTCCAACTCACACAGCCGTATGTTAACACTGAGATAACATTTGAATTAAACAGACGAAGCTTGGTATGTATATTCAATGATCGTAATTTCCAAATGTTAGATAATCTATTGAAGGCGCTAGCTGCCAAAGCAATTCTAGTATGGATTTCTCTTGTTGTGTCACCATCCTGAGTCATTTTACTGCCTAAATAATTGAAACTTTCAACGTTCTGTAGTTTTTCCCCGTTCAAGATGATATCAAAGGTCTCGTTAGAAAAGTTCATAGCTTTAGTTTTAGAGGCATTTATTTGGAGTATCTAGAGTATCTAGTGGTGTAGATATTTTCCTATAACTGACCTCGAAACCCTCGAATCGGTCGGTTGGATCGGAGGGTTGATCAGTGAGTTAACAATTCACTATCGTAAAACAAGCTATTGTTACCGAAACAGAACCAGGCTCGACAGTAAACATGACTCACTCTAATATCTTGGGGGCTAAGGAGATTTTTAAAATTGGATACTGGAATGTAAGGACTATGTATCAAGACGGAAAATTGGAAGAAGTAATTAAAGAAATGGATAATTATAAGTTGGACTTATTGGGTGTCAGCGAGTGTAGATGGACGGGGAAGGGCATAAAATATATTTCAGAAGAAAAAAAGCAAATTATATACTCTGGTAGTAATGATAATCGTCACACAGAGGGAGTAGCCATCCTAATGACACAGAAAGCAGCAGCATCGCTTATCAGCTGGGTACCTATCAATGAGAGGCTAATATTAGCTAGATTTCAGACACGATTTTTCAAGCTCTCAATTGTACAATGTTATGCACCAACTAACGACGCTCTTGATACCACAAAAGATGACTTCTATGAAGCACTTCTAAGTACCATCAACACAATACCCAAGCATGACATAATAGCAGTCATGGGTGATTTTAACGCCAAAGTAGGTGACAACAACGATGGAGTACAAAGATATCTCGGTACTCATGGCATAGGCTGTATGAATCAAAATGGCGAAAGACTTCTAGAACTTTGTGAAATATCAAACCTCGTTGTGGCAGACACCATCTTTCCACATAAGAATATCCACAAGATAACATGGAATTCACCTGATGGCAGAACTAAGAACCAGATAGATCACTTCTGCATAAGCGCTAAATTTCGCTCATCAGTTCAAGACGTCAGAGCATACAGAGGTGCAGAGATCGGAAGCGATCATAACCTCTGCATAGCTAAACTGAGAATTAAACTGAAGAAGTTATACCAACAGAATAAAAATAGAAGAATAGATGTACACAGACTGCAATCAAATGATATAAAGGAGGAATATATTGTCAAAATGAACAACTATTTCGATGCTTTAGGCAAAATTGACAACGATATCACCACCAAGACAATCGATACTAAATGGGAACAACTGAGAACAGCAATGACAGAAGCAGCAGTAGCGACCACCGGATACCTAGTACATAAAAAGAAAAAATGGATGAGAGAAGATACTTGGGATAAAATACAAGAAAGGAAAACAGCAAAACTTAAACTACTAGCGGCAAGTACACATAATGCAGTTGAATCTTGCAAACTATCTTATAACTTGTTAAATAAAGAAGTGAAGACAAAAACTCGAAGAGATAAAAGACATTTCATCAATGAACTGGCCGTAGAAGCTGAAAATGCTGCAAGAACTGGTAATAGTAGGTGCCTTTATCAAATTACAAAACAACTATGTCACCAGCCTACTGCTATGGAAACACCTGTTAAAGGTAAATTAGGGAATTCAATACCAACAGAAAAAGAACAAATGAAGAGATGGGCTGAGCACTTCATGGAGGTGCTAAACAGACCACCACCAACAGTAACACCTGATTTTAATAATGAAACACTCACAACCACCTTGCCAATAACTTGCGATGAATTCACGCTGGACGAGATCAAACAAGCCGTTAAAAAATTAAAAAATTTTAAAGCTGCTGGAGTTGACGAAATTTCAGGGGAAATGATTAAAGCAGTTAATGACAACAACCTCTTGAGAATTTTAGATATTATAAATGAAGTATGGAGAGAAGAACAACCACCACAACAATGGAAAGACAGTATTATTGTAAAGTTACCGAAGAAAGGTGATCTATCAGACTGTAATAACTGGCGTGGTATATCTCTATTATCAGTACCTGGAAAATTATTATGTTGCATGATGTTAGAAAGACTTAAATTGCATGCTGACGAAAAGATCAGAGAAGAACAAGCGGGTTTCAGGCCGAAACGATCATGTATTGATCAAATATTCACACTAAGAACAATTATAGAAGAATCAGTGGAAAGGCAATCGCCACTTATTATCACCTTCGTCGATTTTCAAAAAGCCTTTGATAGTCTACACCGCCCATCATTGTGGAAGATACTTACAATCTATGGTTTTCCAACAAAATATGTGAATATAATCAAAGCGCTATATGACAATGCAAGATGTTGTGTTAGAACAAATAAAGGGAATACAGAATGGTTTACAGTAGAAACAGGGGTTAAACAAGGCTGTATTATGTCACCACTACTTTTTGGAATAGCTATTGATTGGGTTATGAGAAACTATACCCACAATGAACAATTGGGTATAAAATGGACAAATGGAAAATTCCTGGGGGACCTGGATTTCGCAGATGATGTAGCATTCTTAAGTTCAACACCAAGACAATCCCAAGAAGCAATAAATAATTTGTGTCATCTCTCGGTTAAAATAGGTCTCCTCTGATATTGGGGTGTAGATATGTCTTCTTGGGGAACCCCAAGAGACCTGTGATATTGGCAACAGTGCAGACCAGATCACAGTCTAAAAAGGAGGAGGATAATCCAATAAATACTCATCCAGATGAGATGAGGAAGGCACAGGCGGAGGACAAAACACTCAAGCCGTGTTTCAAGAAGTTGCCCAAATCTCATACACCTCCAGGCAAGGGAGAATTTTATATGAAGAACAAACTGATTTATAGGAAGGCTGGATCGGAATCCAATGGTCACGGACAGCTAGTCCTTCCTACTTCATATAGGACTAAAGTGTTGGAACTAGGGCATGCGATTCCCTTCAGTGGTCATATGGGGATCAGCGCAACAGGACAGCGTATAGCTTGTCACTATTTCTGGCCAGGGATAACTGAAGATATCAAACGATATGTAAAATCCTGTCCAGAGTGCCAACGAGTAGCACCTAAGCATTGGACTGCACCAGCAACTCTGGGAGAAATGCCCATAGTGGGAACACCCTTTGAGAGAGTTGCCGTGGACATTGTGGGACCTCTCACTCGAACCAAGAGGAGGAACAGCTACATTCTGACTCTGGTGGACACTTGTTCTATGTGGGGAGAGGCGGTAGCCCTGTCATCCATTGACTCTAAACATGTGGCAGAGGCATTGCTCACAATTTTCACACGGTTAGGCTTTCCCAATCAAATCTTGACTGATAATGGCTCTCAGTTCAGGGGGAAACTAACAGAAGACGTTTTCAGGATCTTCCAGGCCAAACACTTCCATTGTAGTGTGTACCATCCTCAAGGAAATGGCCAAGTGGAAAGATTTAATGGCACGTTGATGTCGATCCTGAGAAAGTTGGCACACGAAAAACCAGATACATGGGATCAGTACCTTCACGCCGCCCTCTTTGCTTATCGGGAGGTACCCCATAGTTCAACCGGAATGGCCCCGGCAACATTATTATTTGGAAGGCCAATAAAAGGTCCACTAGAAGCGCTGTTAAGAACGTGGACTGATGAAAAGGCAGAGGAAAATATTACATCCTCATACCAATATGTGAATGAGCTGACCACTCGTTTAAAAACTGGCTGGAAACTTGCCAATGCAAATTTGAGACAAGCCAGGAAGAAACATGCTGCCTATTATAACAGGAAAGCTAAAAACAGAGATTTGGCTGTGGGAGAGAAGGTACTGCTTCTTTTACCCGGTAGTCAGAATAAGTTACAAATTGGATGGCAAGGTCCATATACAGTTCTAGAGAAGGTGTCTAGAACAAATTATAAGATAGATAAGAAGGGGAAAGAAAAAATCTATCATGTGAATCTCCTGAAGAAATACTTGGAAAGAGAAAATCAGGAAGAGACACACTTGTTGACCTTGTCCATTGCCATGGAGATGAAAAAGGAACCACTTTCATCATTTGAATATCCATTACACCCCTGTGAGACAGCGGCACAGGTGAAAATCAGTACACATTTAACGAAAAATCAGAAAGAGAGAGAGTGAAACAGGTTCTAGATAATCATACAGAGGTGCTCACAGACCGACCAGGGCATACGAACTTAATGGAATATGATATGAAACTGATAGACTCCACACCTGTCTGTATGAAACCCTATTCGATTCCTTTTGCTAAGGAGAAAGCTTTGAAGGAAGAGATAGACTATTTGTTGAAGGAAGGAATTATTTCACACAGTGAATCTCCGTATAGTTCCGGTGTGGTGCTCTTAAGGAAACCCTCAGGAGAACATAGACTCTGTATAGATTACCGGAGACTGAATGCTATTACAGAAGGACAAGTGGATCCATTGCCGGATACAAATCAGTTGTTTGCCAGGCTAAATAAAGCTAAATATTTCTCAAAAGTGGATCTGAGTAAAGGATACTATCAGATTCCAGTAAAGCCTGAGGTTAGACCATACCTAGCTTTTAGTACCTCAGAGGGACACTATGAGTTTAACAGATTGCCATTTGGATTGAAGAATGCGCCTAGTGTCTTCTCTAGAATGATGAGAAAATTACTGGACCCTCTGAATAATCCATGCATTACAAATTTCATGGATGATATCCTTATAGCAACAGAAACATTTGAGGAACACATTGACTCTCTGAACATGCTGTTTAATCGACTTAGAGAAGCAAATTTAACAGCTCGACCAACCAAATGTTGCGTTGGATGTAAAGAATTAGAATTCCTGGGACACACAATCCATCAGGGAAACATGACCCCTGACCCAAAGAATTTAGAGAAACTAAAGAAAGCCCCGAGACCACAAACCAAGAAAGACGTGAGATCCTTTGTCTCATTATGTGGTTTCTACCAAAAGTATATCAAAAACTTTAATTCCATATGTGCACCATTAACTGATTTGACACGTAAAGGAAATCCAGATCGAATTACATGGACACCACAATGTGAATTGGCTTACCAGGAATTGAAGGAAAAGCTTACAAGCAAACCTATTTTGAAACTACCTGACTTAAGTCAAGAATTCGTAGTAAGAACGGATGCCAGTAATATCGGGTTAGGCGCGACTTTGTTACAGAAATCAGATGCATTGGATGGGGAATTAAGCCCAGTGGCATATGCTAGCAGAAAGTTGAATAAAGCTGAAACCAACTACTCAACTAGCGAAAAAGAATGTCTTGCAGTAATATGGGCGATAAAGAAATTCAATATTTATCTGTATGGGAAGGCATTTAAGTTACAAACGGATCACAAATCGTTGTCGTTTCTAGCACAGGCTAGGCATGAGAATTCTCGTTTACTCAGATGGTCTTTACTTATGCAGCCATTTGAGTTTAGCATAGAATATATATCTGGAAAAACAAATCTGGGAGCGGATTTTTTAAGCCGCCATCCGTGTGATGAGAATCACTGTAAGCCCCAGAAATAATAATAAATTTCTCTATGTGTATATAGAATTATAGACTGACATATAACGTCTGTTTTAAGAGGGGAGAATTTGTCGTGAGACATTCTAAATACACATATATAAATTAAAAAGTAAATGTACCCCCTAACGAATTAATTCAATAAAAGGAAAGAGAAAAGGTAAAAGAGAACAGTGCTGTCACAATGGCGTACAAAAATCCCCCTTTTTCTACTTCGTCTGCAAATCGTAACGTTTTCACGTTTGATAGTAAAAGCCAGCTGCATCAATACACGCTGTCTAAAATAAAACGTGTACTGTATTTCTTGGAAAAAACCTTGAGATACGCAAGCTGATCAATGACCTAGATTTAATATTTCATTCATTCCATACACGGTGTAACTAAAAGACAGATGAAAGTAGGAGAGAGAGAGAGAGAGGGACGGCTGAAGGCAGGAAGCATGCAACATTAACACGCGTCTCGCGATCAATAGTAACGCAAATCACACGCGGAACGCATGAAGACCTGATTTTTTCAAATAAACAGTGTCAGAAAAACACTACTACTACTACAAGAATCAGGTTTAAAAACATGAAAAATGCTTATTAGGAAATATGAAATTCTACTGATTTACATCTAAGCTCCTGACATTACATAAGACATCCTATGACATAGAAGTGAACGTGTAGTAAAAAACAAATATACGACTATCTTTGGAAAACACATATTTTGAACGCCGCCATGTAGCTCACTTTAACTTATATATTTGGGTTCCTCAGGACTTGCTAACCAAGAATATGTTATGTGTTACGCTTTTAGTCAATTAATAAAATAATTATGGCCAAAATAAAATAGTGGGGGTGCCTGACAGCATGGAATCATTTCTGCTCATAAATTTTTTTTTTTTATAACGTGTTTGAAAAAACATTACGTTACGGAAATAGCCTACCATGTTAACTCCTATTTGATTGGCGGGAATGAGATGTAAGACTAAACACGATTAGTTGGACTGCAAATACTAGTTTTAGTTGTTAGGGAAACGTGAGAAGGGTAATATTTTTTGAAAAGTAAGTAAACATGGCATGATTGGTTAGAGCTGCCAATATACTCAATTCAGGGCGTCTGTTCCGTGCCACATCTTGTAATAAACCTACTAAG
The DNA here is from genome assembly GCA_024509875.1 of Oreohelix idahoensis. Lineage (NCBI taxonomy): Eukaryota > Metazoa > Mollusca > Gastropoda > Stylommatophora > Oreohelicidae > Oreohelix > Oreohelix idahoensis. Next base: position 482,792 of record JAMPIV010005295.1, on the reverse strand, counting down.
AAACAGTGCGTTGAGCACCAGTGCATATTTTTTCTAAATAAAAGCCTGGGACAGAGGCAGATCGAAAGTTGTGCCTATTCATTGCCAGTCAACGAAACTGTTTATTATTTCCTCATGAATTGTGGTAAGCTTGAAATATTTGATATCTTTTTAATGAAAATTGAATGTGAATTGATAATTTATGTCTGTCTATGTGTGTGGTTCAGTGGCCAACATGACAAAAGCCTAAATATTGCTCCAATCTGAATAGGAGGTGTCGGAAAAAAGTAAAACTGCATGGAATTGCCAAACAGTACACTGACACCTATACTATTGACTAGAAGGAACCAATGCTGGAATTGCAGAGGCGTAGTAACCATTAGGGAGGAGTATACTGGTGTAAATTGTTTCAGATGAAGCTAGCAGTGGCCTACAGCACTGAACGCAAGTGTTTGTTATGTATTGTGCTCAGTGTGGAACTAGATTATAGATTAGTTTTGAAATAGGAGGTACAACCTTCTTGTTTCAGGGACGGTGGTCCTAAGTCATTGAGGCAGCATTTGGCCTGAGTTTTACTGAATCCTGAGGCTGACAGCATACTCCTTGGTCCAGATAGCGACCAGTGAGGTGTCTCCAGAACTCATTGAAGTAATCGAGCAGAGGAGTCTTTTCCTGCAGTCATCACGAAAGTTAAGAATTTGTGGCCAAAGGAGCTCAACATTATGTGTCCCCCCCCCCCCCTCTAAAATTGACAGTAAATAAAGAGGGCCTATAAATTGTTTAAATTGACAGGAACTGTGAATTTTTCCCAAAAATATTTCCACAAGGATCAAACCCTTGAAGTCATGATGACAAACAACACTCTAGCTTGAAAAACAAAACCAGTATTAACTCATATTACTACTTCACAACTTACACATATAAGATAAGAATAATAAAATATGTCAATACCAAGATTATATTGATAAACTGTGTACATACTACTTGTAATTATAATTGATTGTGATTCCTGGTTCACTGTGTAGTTGAATCAGAATATCTCTATGTAAAGGAATTAATACATAGATATATTTGACCTTCACAGCTGATCTCAGTCAGTACACTAAGTCCCCTATAAATATTTATATCATCCCACTTTACCACACACCCCTACGACCCATGACGGGTAATGGGTTGAGATGAGATGATGATTCCTCTTTTCACTGCAGTTAATGTTTGGGGTAAGGGTTCTATGGGGTGGCAATGTCATCAGAATTGAAAATATATATATATATAAAGATATATTGGTCCGGTGGGGTCTCGCCGCTGGTAGCTAAGACACTCTATGGCGTGATGAAAAAAGAACTTTAGGAAAATGATACTCCTTGGCTGTTCAATGAAGTGATGGCAGAGTATGACCAGTGAGTTTTCTTTAGGGGGGTAATCCAGTAGGAAAACGTTTACTGTCATGTGTAAACAATAGTGATATAAATTCTGCCACAGCAGATCAGTAATATTTATGGAATGGCTTCTGGCAATTGTTCTTCTCCAGCTATACTTTTAAAATGGCTTATGGTTAAAGTTCTTGGTTTTACTACTCTCATGGATGGAGAGGTGGACCACATAGGGGTCACAACACGAAGATTTAACCACAATAATCGCTGGATGGTGTAAGAACCAAAGTCAGTAAGACCATAAGAAACGCTAGGACGCAAAGGTATGACCAGCCTATATGTAGAAAATAGATAAACATGTAATCATACTATAAATCATATCCTGACACGCGTTAATTTTTAGGTAAGACTATTTTAACCACTCCGGTATTTAATTATATATATATTTTTTTTTTAAACCCGCGAGTGTCTAGTTTAGCTTAACGGTTTAAAACACGAGATATGAACGCTAGTCGTTTAGAAAATTACACACATAGGAATAGAATTAAATTGCGTTACATCAATTATCAATCGCCTAGCGGCATATAAATTATTTGAAGCATCTCTCACTGGGGACATAGCGGATGATTAAATTTACCTTTACCGCTGGAGAATTTTGCTACATGTTTATTTAATACGTTTCAATTAACACAAAAATCCCAGTGCAATATAATGAAACTTAAACAATTAAATCACTTTGATGCTAATAACTATATATTTACCGCAACACAAGAAAATTGAAATAAATCTCCACGTATTTCTATAGGAAATCCAGATAAATAAGACTCCAAAAATGCGCGCTAGACCATTCAAGAAATCCTGATAGCAAACTGACAACTGAGTTTGATGAGCATGACTATATATATGAAATGGCGGATTTTTCCCTCCCCTATGAGGAAATTCACACCTCTCGTAGATTCTTCGTTCAATTCTTGAATCAAAGTCAAAAGTCACACCAAAGCCTACCGTAGATTCGTTTCCCTAGCGAGCGAGCTTTTAGGTTCGTTTCCCTAGGTGAGCAAATTTGCGTCTCGTGGAACACGATCAAAAAGCTTGCAGTCGGTGAGTGGTTAACGCCCCTTGATACTGCAATTAACGAACCGTTCTCTCTTTAGAAACTACAAAACTCATGGCCTCGCCCTCCCCGTGTTTCAGGGATCAAGCGCTGACGTGATGGCGTAATCTGACAGCAGGTTAACGTCCTTTTTTAAAAGAGAAGACAGTTAATTATGAATAGTTGGATTATTAGTGCTTGAAACAAAGACAGGAGGCGTGGCTAAACTAAGAATCGGACAGTTGGCAATAGAGAGACCTGGCTTCCACGTGTTTAATTGTGCATGCTTAATTAGCCAGCGAGGGAAATCCACGTTCGATCGTTGCTTGAACCCAAATAGTGAGGGGCCCCGATGAAAATACAGTGGATCGATCAGGGTTGCCTCAATTTTCATGTCACAGAGGTACATGTCTTGTTCTCAACCTGAAGGTTGTACTCTGCAGTTTAAGTTGTTGATACTATCTCTGGGGTTTGGCTGAGACATTTCTGCATATACAGTAGTGCTCTTGCAGTTGAGCCGGTGGCCCAGCGGTCCATCCACTGCTGTTTGCTGTATTTGCAGGTCGCTTGAGCAGATTTAGTCTATTGGATGCTTTATCTGCAATGTTCTTCTAATATTTGTTGAAAATTAGTTTTCTGTCTAGCTGGACCAAAAGGTATATTGGATTTTCTTCACAACTGATTTCAGCACCATCAAGAGTGATTTTAAGTTCGGTCCTAGCTAGTTAGTTGCTGAGAGTGAAAATCGTGTAGACAGTTTTGCTGACATTGATCTTCAGTTTCCAGAAGTTGAAATAAGCTGATATAGTAGTGAGGGCTTTTCTTAATCTCTCTGCGGCTGGGTGCAAGTGTGATCCGCTAGTCCATATGACAAGGTGGTCAGCAAATATGGCTTTGCGGACATTTAGCAAGTCTGGTAGGTCGTTTATAAAGATCAGGAACAATGTGCAACTAAGGGCTTTGAGGGTGTCTGCCGTCAAGAGTACGTCAAGAGTACGTATTGATGACAGTCTTTGATTTACTTGTGTTTGTATAGTTCTATCGCCGAGGTAGCTCTTGATCCATTGGTACATTTTCCCGTGTATGCCCATGTTCTACATCTTTAAAAGTATGCCTTTCCTCCACACTTTGTCATATGCTTGTTGGAAACTGTCTTTTACATTTTGGGTAAGAAGGAACAGTTGATCTTCGGTTCTTGATCCTTTTCGGAAGCCTGCTTAGAAGAGGTCGAGAGAGTGTGAAGATTCTAGCCACGAGTATGTAGTTTATTGTTCAACATTCGTTCTGCCAGTTTGCTGATGTTGGAAGTCAGTGAGATTGGATTGAAACTTTTTAGATCATCTTCAGGCTTTCCCTTTTTTAAAATAGGCCTGACATTGGCTGTCTTCCAGGGTTTTGGTAGTTTACCACTCTGCCAGGTTTTATTAATCAGGTTCAGCAGTTTAGCCTATCCACGTGCTCCAATGTGTTGGATCATCTCATTTGATATCCTGTCTGGCACATAAGCTTTTCTTCGCTGCATTTTTTTCAGGGCGCTCAGTAGTTCCTGGACAGTGAAATTTTCTTCAGAGTGTGACACATTTACTGAGCTTGATTATTCTTTACTTTTCAGAATCTTGCCAAGTACTCTGTCAAGTACCTTCCTGTGGGAGGACCTGTTGATGCCTGAGAAGAATTTGTTGAAAGTGTTTGCATTTTTACTGTCATCCGTAAGGACACGGTCAGGGTAAGCAGTGGTTTGGGGTTAGATTGTTGGTTTTTTCCTGACAGGTTATTCAGCAGTTTCCAGGCCTTTTCCCCTTCAGTTCTGAGGTTGAAGTTATTGCAGGTGTCTGACTATTTCTCTCTTTTGATTTTTTTGGTTTCAAATCTGAGTCTGATCTATGCAGTTAGCCTCTTGTATTCTATTCTGTTTTCTTTTGTTGGGTTTTCCTCTGCTTTCTTTCTGGCTTCTCTCCTTTTTTTTGACAAGATCTTCAAGTGTCTTTGTCCAGAAAGGGTTATATTTCTGTCTGCACCTCCTTGGGATCGTTATGTAGGCTGCAAAAAAGTATGATTTGGGTAACAGTATTATGCAGGGTGTCAATGTCTGTGTCCTCGCTGATTGTTGTTAGGACTTCGTCTGTGAGGAGTCTGAATTTTTCCCAATCTGCTCTTTTATAGTTCCAGCGAGGGGCTTTCTCCGGTCTCTGGTTTCTTGTTTGGGAGATTTAGAGTAGAATAGAGCGATGTCATCAAGGACTTTCACCGTACATTCATTCAGTATGCCTGCAGAGATGGCTGCAGCTTTGCCAACAGTTAAACCATAGTTCATTTATTAATTTCACTAACAATATTAAGTGACAATTAAAACTACACAAGATTGCGTCTGTTAGTTCAATCTATATGAATTACAAACCTATACTGGCACAATGACGAAATACAGAACACTTAGCTCTCGGTATGTCCAGCGAGACTGAAAACGTCACTTGGATGATGTCATAATTTTGCTGTGGCACTCCAGTCGGGGCGCAGAAAAAATACTGTAACAAATGTCTGAATATATCGAGTCGCGTAACTTCGAGTTTGGGGCGTAAATAAAACAAACACGCCTAAAAATCGGTGCGCGTTATGTTCGAATGCGCGTAAATGATTAAATGAAACGCGTGAAGAGAGAAAAAATGTATATATATATATATATGGGTCGACCCAGCTTCACGAATAGAGTATCACAGCAACTCTGGGAAGGTCAAAGGCGGCCAGCGTCATGCTGACCACATCACTCCTTGTGTGCCGTATGGTCAAGAAAATATGGGCCTAACACCATATCATATATATGTCGTAAAAGCCTCAAATAAGAAGTGGAAATGTGCAAAAAATAGTCCGCTAGACAGCTGGACGTGAACAGTGTGTGAGGTGGGCCGGAGAGAGCTGAAAGCAAGAGAGCCGTTGAGAAGACAAAAAAAATCAGTCCGTGTATGCGTAGGCAGCGAGAAAATAAGAAAATATATCGAGCTGAGCACGCGGCTCATCACGCTGAATAAACTGTAAAAAACATAAAATTATTTTTTTAAACCCGTCAGACATAACCGAAAGGGGAGGCTGGTTGTGGCAACGACTTCATAACACGGCTAATTTATTTCAGCAGCACAGAATTCTCCTATATTGTTTACAGGAAAAAAATTACCTGAAGCCAATGCCTTAACGAACGTTATCTCTAACTTTCCCCATAAACTAACTATGTGAAGGACAGACAATAACAACCGCAAAGACAGCTCTTATTTAAAAAATATGGCAGAAGAAAAACTGAAAGAACGTGAGTGAGAAAGCAAAAATACTGGTGAGAGAACAATAATATTAATCAAAGACAAAAGCGCTGGAGAAAATGAACATGATTAGACGCTGGTGGTATACGATTAACAATTTAAAGAAGTCAGAGGTCATGACGCTCAATGCGAGCAACCCTGAGCCCATATCAGTAAGGAATCAGCAACTGGTACAGACAGACACCTTCACATATTTAGGATGCATAGTAACACCAGACGGCGGGACAGGAAAGACATCAACATCAGAATGAATAAGGCAAGAACAGCCTTTTCTTAGCCTAAACAACATCTGGAAGTCCTCTCAATACAGCACAAGCACAAAATTAAGATTATATCAGAGCTGTGTGCTTTCTGTGCTTCTCTATGGTGCGGAATGCTGGAGAGTTACAGAGAAGGAAATGTCGAAATTGTCCTCTTTTCACACAACATGCCTAAGAAAAATGCACCGAATATTTTGGCCGAATACCATCACCAACCAAGATCTGCTTACTCGGAGCAAGCAAGAGGACATGCACACCATCATAGCTGGCAGACGCTGGAGCTGGGTTGGCCATGTCCTCAGAAGAGACCCCGATGCCATCACAAGAACAGCTATGCTTTGGACCCCTGAAGGAAAACGAAAGAGAGGCCGACCAAAAACAACCTGGCGGAGGACTGTGGAGGCTGAGATGCAAAGAATGAACCAGAGTTGGGGCACTGTACGAAGGATGACCACCGACCGAGAAAAGTGGAATCAATTTGTTGTCGCCCTACAATACGCCACTAGGCGTGATGGCCACTGACTGCTTTGACGGTCGGCGGCTAAGGATCAAAGAAGAAAGATGTATATGATTAAAGGGGAAAAACATGGAAGAGAATCTGAAAGAATAAGAGTTAACGGGGTAATTAAACTTGATTAGACGCTGACCGGATTAGACTAAGATGGGAAAATGAACATTCATTAGACGCTGACAGGATTAGCCTAAGATGGAAAAATTAACATTCATTAGACGCTGACAGGATTAGCCTTAGATGGGAAAATGAACATTCATTAGACGCTGACAGGATTGGCCTAAGATGGGAAAATGAACATTCATTAGACGCTGACAGGATTAGCCTAAGATGGGAAAATGAACATTCATTAGACGCTGACAGGATTAGCCTAAGACGGGAAAATGAACATTCATTAGACGCTGACAGGATTAGCCTAAGATGGGAAAATGAACATTCATTAGACGCTGACAGGATTAGCCTAAGATGGGAAAATGAAAATTCATTAGACGCTGACAGGATTAGCCTAAAATGGGAAAATGAACATTAATTAAACGCTGACAGGATTAGCCTAAAATGGGACAATGAACATTCATTAGACGCGGACAGGATTAGCCTAAAATGGGAAAATGAACATTCATTAGACGCTGACATGATTAGCCTAAAATGGGAAAATGAACATTCATTAGACGCTGACAGGATAAGCCGTAGATGGAAAAATGAACATTCATTAGACGCCGATAGGATTAGCCTAAGATGGGAAAATGAACATTCATTAGACGCTGACAGGATTAGCCTAAGATGGGAAAATGAACATTCATTAGACGCTGACAGGATTAGCCTAAGATGGGAAAATGAACATTCATTAGACGCTGACAATATAAAAGTAAAAGTGGAAAACGTTAATAGTCTGAAAGAACAAGAGTAAACGGGGTTATTGAACTTGATTAGATGCTGAAAGAATTAGAGTACAAAGAAAGGGGGTGGGGTCAATAATAGTAAACGGGGAAATTAACATGATTAGACGCTGAACCAATAATAATAAACGGGTAAATTAACATGATTAGACGCTGAAACAATAATAGTAAACGGGGACATTAACATGATTAGACGCTGAACCAAAAATAGTACACGGGGAAATTAACATGATTAGACGCTGAAAGAAGAGAGTACAGGAGAAAAATCAACTCGATAAGATGCTGAAATAAAATAAGAGTAAAGGCGGTGTTACTGTCATTTTTGCCTGTATTATAGACGTCAACCTGTTTGATACTTTTTGATGGTCTAAGAGAGAGAACTGTCTATTAACTTTTCAGTGACAGGTTTGATTAGTGGTTATCTTCCCCTTGTCTTATTCATCTATCCTTATAAGGATCGATGTTGACCTGTTTCGGGGAAATGTCTTAAATAGTTGTCATGTCTTAAGTCGCTATTCACATGACCATATAAGGAGCGGTTTTGCCTCTTGTTTCGGGGAAACGCCTGGTCTGTATTAGCTTTACTCAGGACTGTGCTTATTGCCCATGCGCAGGTTTTTGCGCGCAGATCGAGAGACACTTCCGATCTGGGGCAGTGTACCTGGGTTTCTGAACGGACAAGAGGACCGGAGATTTTCTCTGCCATTATTACGGGGAAATGAAGTCGTCTGTGTGACTGATATGTCAGTGATTCTTCCCCAAGTTTATTCTGTACGCCAAGGATGGCAAGTGTTGTGTTTGGTGATTTTCTAGGATGCTGCCAAGGTAATATGTACACTTTAATCCTCTCGTATGCCTTGACATGCAGACTAGGTGCTGTCTGCACATAAGAACGACTGATATTTTTGTGGCGACATTTTTGAGTAGAGTTCACAGATGATATGATAGACAGAGCCTACTATTTGTGCTCCATACAGAAACCAAGACTATATGTCTTATTGTTGAATAGAAGCCCAGCGAAGATTGTACTGTTTGGTAACCGCTATTCAGGCAGTATGTTTGGCATAGATGGATATGCCTTGCTTATGAGAAATAACACAGAGGTTACCTTGTTATAGAGGACCGCTACTTGCGGTCTGATTCTGTCGCCATAGAGGCCCGCCTTTCGCAGCCTACATTCTTCACCAGAAGAAGTACCTGATGCCAGAAGAGCCATAGACTTTTTGTTAAGAAATTGGGAGCCCGCCCTTGTCGTGCGACATATTTGCTAGAGGTACCTGACGCGCTTAATCAGGGGTACCTGAGCTTCAGTATGAGCAGAACGTAGATTGACAGACCATTGTCATTAGCATCCTGATGTATGAGCTGATCAAGATTTGTGATGCCAGATGTTTTCAACCATTACCATGTATGTGATGTCCCTGATTCATGTGCAATTGACTGTGCTGTTGATGTCACCATATGTCTCGTATTAAATTGTTGAAAAGGTCATCAGTATTACCAACGTTTACTGACTTCTACATGTGGTTGAGTGGGTGCCTATACGCATTCGTGTCTACCATCTTATCTGATGTCTACTCACCCACACATCATGTCAACCCACACACTTCTATGAGCACTACGCACTTGAGAGCCTGTATGGTGTTTGAGAGAGGGTCAACATTACACCCTGTCAGCGCCTCAACGCTTTGGTGACCTGACCCAAATAAAATACACCACAACATTGTACTGTCCAGGTTTGACCTCCTACATTCAGCATTAACATTCGGTGGCTACATCCTACTTTAACATTGTGGTAGGCCAGATTCCTGGGGTCTAATCTACACACTGAACAGATTAAAGAGGTCAACTACTTATACAAGCTTGTTGCCTGGCACCACATCTGCGGAACTTGATTTATGATGTTCCACACACATAAACACCATCAGAAGTACTACAGTCGATGACATACATCTTGTGAGCGAGCCTGTCTCTTTGTTTACCTGTCAAGCTGATGTGGTAACCTGTTCCAACTTCATGTTTACGTGCTACGTGCTAGGTATCAGCTTTGGATCGTCTAGTTAACAGTGTTTGCAAGAATTACATTGTAGCTGCACTGAGGAACCCACTACCTGTTGTCGGTGTTAAAGGAACCTTCAACGGTGGATCTTCCTTGCATTGCTCTGTCTTGTGTTGAACTTTGCTGTACTAAAGGCCAGGATTGATCATTAAGATAAGTGGCAGTCTGTGTTTGGAAACTGTGCCATTATATTGTGTTTAACTGAGCCTTCCTTGCAACACACTTTATTATATACTATGTGTTTATGTTATATGTTTCTTAGTGTGTTTATTTCAGCGGGTTTTGGTTGGGTGGTGTCTGTTGTAGGGTATCCCACGTTACAGAGGGCCCACAACAGCGTTTTTTAGGGAACTTATCACGAATTTCCCACAGCGGAAATAGCGAGCGACTTCTTGTTGCTTTCGCGATATTTTTGTATTAGTTGTGCCGAGATGTTCTTTCTTCGTTTTTGTGATATTTTTTCTGTTCTTTAGTTTTGCTTTGATTTGTTTGTATTTGTCTGCCTCTCCTTCCTGTCATTTATTTTTTATACACCTTTTCGTTTATAACTGTGTTGTCATTCGTTTTGTTTACTTCTTTGCAGTTATCATTACATCCTTTGTAACATTTTCCTTTAGTTTCGCTTTATTGTTTATTTGACTTCTGCGAACGTTTTCGTTTGTCTAGATGCTTGTCTTTGTTTGATTAATGTTATACATTGTTGTCATACACAGTCTATATATATATACTTGGTCATTCACTATTATTAATATGATACACTTTATATACAAAAGTGATTAATGGTGATATTATAATTATGCAAAGTCTTTGACAAAGACTTGTCTCCCACTGAGATTGGGATAAAAGTGTTATTATTTCAGAGGTATTGTTAGCACATTATTAGACAGAATGTCTACATTAGACTACTTTATTGAGCAAGGGAAAGTGCTTGGCAAAACTGATGAGAAATTAGAAGAATTTGCACTTGCTCAATATGCCAAGGCACAAAAGGCTGAAGAAAAAAAGATGCAAATACAAATGGACAGAGAGGCTGAGAATAAAAGATTAGAAAGAGAGGCTGAGAATAAAAGATTTGAAATAGAAGCTGAAGGAAAAAAAATCTAGATGCAAAGAGAAGCTGAACAAAAGAAATTGGAAATAGAAGATGAAGGGAAAAAAATCCAGATGCAAAGAGAAGCTGAAAAACAGAAAATGGAACATGAAGAAAAAATGTTAGATTTGGAGCTGGAGAAATTAAAATTGATGAATATGGGTAATTCTCAAGCAACTTCTAGTAAGACAAAGGAGAATTCTTATAAAGTCAAATTACCTCCTTTCAACACTGCAAAGGACGACATAACGTTCTATCTTGATAGATTTGAACTTACATGCGTATCACATAAGGTAGATAAGGAGCAATATGTCGGACAACTGTTGGAAATACTTACAGGTGAACCATTAAATACTATAATGTCAATAGAAGAACCTGATAAGACTAACTATGAAGTTGTCAGAGCAGCCTTATTAAAGAGATATCAACTTAAAGAAGACGATTATCGTCTTCGTTTTAAGACGATGTTACCAGAAACTGGGGTAGAGTTCTCTGACTTTATTACAAAGATACGTCTTACTTTCTCACGATGGATTGAGCTGTCTAAGACTGAACACACATATGAAGCACTTATGGACTTGTTACTTAGAGACAAAGTAATGTCATCAGTTAATGAGTCCTTTCTTGCCTTTATACATGAACGTAAACCTAAAAACATAAAAGACATGGAACAATATTGTTGCCAGTATGTCACTGCGCACCCACAACAAGCGATTGGCAATTCTAAAGTTAAAGAAGGTTTGCCGGTAGCTTCGGCGGCACCATATGGTCCTAATTTTCATGCTAAATTTCAAGGTGCTCAACGAAACTTTGATAGGAAGAGTAGTCGTAACTTCGGGCAGGATCAATTCGATCCATCCTGTAATGGTTCTTCTTCAAAGAACTGGAGACGAGCTGACAGTCCTCGTAATTTTGGTTCCAGCAATTTTGGAAACTTTCACAGGGATAGCCACAATAAAAACTATCCAACATATCATAATTATTCACGGAGACAACAAAACAAATCTAAAAGATATTCTCATCAAGGAGAAAATGACAATCACAACTGTGAAAACTGCGGTTCAAACCAAAACAATAATTACAATAGGTCAAATAACTTCTTCTTCTTCTTCTTTCGTTCGCTTGAACTATATTGTCTATATCTGCAATGTATAAACTTCAAAAGTTCATACAATCAATTCTATCATCATGCCTCCTGGCTCCACGGGGCAATTGAGAAGGACCCCCAGTAGTAGGGGTTGGGCCCTTCCGAGGCAGAGGGCCCGGCACTAACCTGATGGTCACACGAACATAAAATAGGATAGCGCATGTGCGTGGCATCCTGATTGCTGTGGTGCGCCTCTTGGCTGGTTGCCTCCGTCTTCAGCACCTTGACTTGCTAGGGCAGACTGTGGTCTTGCTCGAGTGTAGGAGGGCCTGGCCAGTCTTGGTTTTTCAGCCGCTGATGGCTGTATTTGAGCCCCATCTCCACGTCAAGGAGCTGGCCTCGATGGGGGGTCAAATAACAATAATTCCAGAGGGAATAATAATCACGGTAGATGGCAACACAACAATAATAGATCCTGCCATCATGCTAACTGTGCTCAACAAGAGTCACAAGTAGTTAGTAATGAATCGAACAATAATAAAGCTAACTCTAGTGCTATCACTTGTTCTGCTTTCGATTTTGGGAGAGCATCTCAATGCCCCCAATGCACAACACTATTCGAACCTACTACCATATCTACCTTGAGTTATGGTCATCCTCTACCCGCTCTTCCTGCCGCAGCAGCGCATGACGGGAGATGATCTCTTATCCTACATAGAGGTCTAGTGAATAATAATCCAGTCTCAGTCCTCTTTGATTCTGGATGCACTACTATTGGGGCTAAACAATCTCTTATAGATCCTTCCTGTGCCACTGGAAAAGTGGTCAAATGTGTGACATTTGGTGGCACAGTAGAAAAGTATTCGACTGCTATCGTCCACATAGCCACTCCCTTCTTTACGGGAGATGTCCACGCGTGTTTGCTACCGAATCCTACTGCGGATCTTATCATCGGGCGTATACATGGGGTTAAGGAGTGTACCCCGCAGCAGATTGCTGCTTGGGAAGAACAAAATATTCAAGCTGCTAATGCAGTTGTCACAAGAGCACAGGCTCAGAATATGCCTCAGACTTCATCGACCGAAAGTGATGAAGTACTTAATCAAGATGATCATTCGGTGATTTCGCGTGACTCTTTTATAAAACTTCAACAAGAGGACACTTCTTTGAAAAAATTCTTCCTTCTTGTTAAAAATGGTGATCCAAATCAGAACACAAATCGCAAATCCTGGATCACTATGAAGAATGGTGTACTAGTGCGTATGGTACAACACAAAGACACGTCTTTGCATTCGCAAATTCTTGTACCTAAAAGTATGAGAGTTCGAATTCTGCAACATGCTCACGACTCCCAATGCGCTGGTCATATGGGATTTTCACGTACTAAGTCGAGAGTTCTTGCGGCTTTCTTTTGGCCATCTGTAAATAGAGATATACGTGTTTATTGTCACTTATGCAAAGTATGTCAAGAAGTCAAGTCGAAAGGTCCACGCCATGCAGCACCAATCCAGGCTGCGGACATTCCTATTCATCCGTTTCAAAAAATGGCAATAGACATTATTGGCCCTTTTAAAATCAGATCAGCCAGAGGACACCTATTTATTCTTACATGCGTTGATATGTGTACACGCTGGCCAGAGGCTATACCTCTTTAGAGCATTTCTACTGCCGATGTTGCAGATGCTCTTTGGCTGATATTTTCTCGTCTGGGATTTCCCTAAGAAATCTTGTCAGACCATGGCACCCAACTAATATCTGACACTATGTCACAAGTGATGTCTACTCTTAATATCAAAAGGTCTCTGAGTAGTATATATCATCCAATGTCTAATGGGTTAGTCGAACGTCTGAATAGAACCCTCAAAAATTTACTTGGGAAGATAACTGAGGATCATCCTCAGGATTGGGACAAAGTCTTACCCGCGGCTCTCTTTGCATATAGAGAGGTTCCTAATGAACATACGGGGTTCTCTCCATTTGAGCTTGTCTTTCACGCGCGACCGCGCAGTCCCATGTCGTTGCTTCACGATCTTATAACTGCCGATGATATCAGTGATGACACACAATCTTCGTATGAATATGTCATTGCTCTCAGGCAGAAAATCATTGAAGCATGCAGATTAGCAACTTCTGCATCTGAATTTGCTAAAGAAAAGGCAAGGCAATTCGCAAATAAAAATAGATGCCTACGACAACTTTGTCCTGGTGACAAAGCATTTGTATTACTCCCTTCCAGGGAAAATAGACTTCTCTATGGATGGAAAGGTCCTTTTATGATTGTCTCTAAAATTTCTGATGTCGACTATGTTGTCGATATAGAGGGAAAGCATAAAACCTTTCATATAAACATGCTTACAGAATATCATGAACGTCCAGAGTACCTGCAGCCTATCTTTCAGGCGACGGACGATACTCCAGTCCCACATGGTCATTACTCATCTCTGTCGGTTATACAGGATGAAGAATCTACTTTCTCGGACGGTAATCTTCCTCTTCCGATGATTCCACTTCATTCTACGGAAAAATGTTACTGTTTCTCCTAAATTATCTACTGAGCAACAGCTACAAGTCTCTTCCATGTTACAAACATTTCAGGATGTTCTCACGGACATTCCTGGACATACATCTGTCATTGAACATGACATAATACTTACTGATCATCACCCTATCAGGGTCAGACCTTACCCTATTCCTATTCATTTCCAAACACAGGTCGAGAAAGAATTGGATGAAATGATACAGTTGAAAATAATTGAACCATCCAATTCGGCATACTCTTCGTCTATGGTTATTGTTCGAAATAAAGACAATAACATACGCCTTTGCGTCGATTACCGTAAACTAAACCAAGTAATGAAGTTCGATGCTGAACCTATGCCTTTATTGGAAGATCTACTTATTAGGCTTTCTAATTCTCGGTTCTTTACCAAACTCGACTTGTCTAAAGGTTACTGGCAAGTTCCTCTAACTGAACAAGCCAAACCTCTTACTGCTTTCTCAACACCTAGGGGTTTGTTCCAATGGAACTTCATGCCTTTCGGCCTTATGAATGCCCCAGCTACTTTCGTACATATGATGCGTCGAATTCTTTCATATCGTTCAGATGTCATTGCATACTTGGACGATATCTGTCTTTTCAGCGATTCTTGGGAAGATCACTATTTGGGGTTATATGAACTGTTGTCTACTCTACGCGAGCATAATTTGACAGCCAAACCCTCTAAAGCCTATGTAGGGTTTAATGAAATTTCTTTTCTTGGTCACCGTGTTGGCCATGGTCTCTTGAAGACAGAGGACCACAACACTTCTAAGATACTGAACATCACTATTCCTAAGACAAATAAGCAGATCCATAATCTCCTAGGCTTAATACAGTTCTACGGAAGATTCATTCCAAATCTTTCTTCTATCACGGCACCACTCTCAACCCTATTGAAGAAAGGGTCTCCTAATATGGTGCGCTGGTCCCAAGAATGCCAATCTTCATTAGATCAGATTAAGAAACTATTCTCATCTCCTCCTATCTTAAGACTACCTACAGCTGATAAGACTTTTGTTCTTCGTAGTGACGCCTCATCAACAGGGATCGGGGCGGCACTGATGCAAGAGTGTTCAGAAACTCTGCATCCTGTAATGTATGTCTCTAGGAAACTGAATGCAGCAGAAAGGAATTATTCTGTTCTAGACCGAGAATTATTAGCTATGGTCTGGGCGATTCTTAAACTTCAAAGATTCCTTCTCGGCGCACATTTCATAGTAGAAACCGACCAAAAAGCTCTCACAGCAATGCAGAGTAAGGACTTGAAGAGCTCAAGATCCACTCGATATACTATTGCTCTTCAACCTTTTCATTTTACGGTACGAGCTATCCGTGGTGCGGATAATGTGATGACAGACATTCTGTCGCGATGCCCACAAGATGCTACTTAACTCTTATGTCCTACATTTCCTGATATACGTCTAGATTTATGACAGTACCTTACAATAACTTTCTATTAGCACATTCGTTGTCACCTTACTTGAATTCATGGTTATAAATCGATTGATTTCTTTCTCTGTTACCGTCTTTGGTATAACAGAGGAAGGTTTGGTTATCAAGATATAAAGGTCGGAAATTAATATGGCGACATTTAATACTTAGAAAAGTAGTAGTGATTATAGTACATTATAACATTCTACGAGTGTCATTTGTATTTTTCTCAGCGAACCAGTGCTATGCTTTGGAGTACCTATAAAGAGTTATGTTGATGCCTCATGACGTCCATGCGTACCCTGTGGACGCTTCTTTTAAGTGCCCTCCTGAATGGAGTGTCGTCTTTAACTACAGATGTTATCTCCTAGTAGTTTATATATTGTATACTTGTAAAGTCATAATTGTATGAAAAGACATTATATTTTTATACTTTGAGAGATTACTATGTTGAATGTCTTCTCGTTGTATTGACATTCATCATTGCTACATATGATGATATTGTACTTTTGATATATGTATATAATTTTTGTTAGCATTGTATCATTTGCCAGCACCTTAGGGTTCTTTGGTGGCACCTCCCCGAATATGTTTGTACTTTGAGAAAATAGTTTCTCTTACCTTGTGAGATATCTTTTGTTCTCACCAGACGCTCTATTGTGCGTCGATTGAGCCTGACATTATGGCGTTATATTTATGTTGATCCTTTCATCGGCGCATCATTCATGCGTTATAAGCTTGTTGTATATTGCTCATTGATGGACTTCAAAAAAAAAAAGTTTCATTTTTTTCCGCGGGGAGGGGGGGGGGGTGCGGTAATCTGTTACTGTCATTTCTGCCTGCATTATAGACGTCAACCTGTTTGATACTTTTTGATGGTCTAAGAGAGAGAACTGTCTATTAACTTTTCAGTGACAGGTTTGATTAGTGGTTATCTTCCCCTTGTCTTATTCATCTATCCTTATAAGGATCGATGTTGACCTGTTTTGGGGAAATGTCTTAAATAGTTGTCATGTCTTAAGTCGCTATTCACATGACCATATAAGGAGCGGTTTTGCCTCTTGTTTCGGGGAAACGCCCTGGTCTGTATTAGCTTTACTCAGGACTGTGCTTATTGCACATGCGCAGGTTTTTGCGCGCAGATCGAGAGACACTTCCGATCTGGGGCAGTGTACATAGGTTTCTGAACGGACAAGAGGACCGGAGATTTTCTCTGCCACTATTACAGGGAAATGAAGTCGTCTGTGTGACTGATATGTCAGTGATTCTTCCCCAAGTTTATTCTGTACGCCAAGGATGGCAAGTGTTGTGTTTGGTGATTTTCTAGGATGCTGCCAAGGTAATATGTACACTTTAATCCTCTCGTATGCCTTGATATGCAGACTAAGTGCTGTCTGCACATAAGAACGATTGATATTTTTGTGGCGACATTTTTGAGTAGAGTTCACAGATGATATGAAAGACAGAGCCTACTATTTGTGCTCCAAACAGAAACCAAGACTATACGTCTTATTGTTGAATAGAAGCCCAGCGAAGATTGTACTGTTTGGTAACCGCTATTCAGGCGGTATGTTTGGCATAGATGGATATGCCTTGCTTATGAGAAATAACACAGAGGTTACCTTGTTATAGAGGCCCGCTACTTGCGGTCTGATTCTGTCGCCATAGAGGCCCGCCTTTCGCGGCCTATAGTCTTCACCAGAAGAAGTACCTGGCGTGTGATGCCAAAAGAGCCATAGACTTTTTGTTAAGAAATTGGGAGCCCGCCCTTGTCGTGCGACATATTTGCTAGAAGTACCTGATGCGCTTAATCAGGGGTACCTGAGCTTCAGTGTGAGCAGAACGTAGATTGACAGACCATTGTCATTAGCATCCTGATGTATGAGCTGATCAAGATTTGTGATGCCAGATGTTTTCAACCATTACCATGTATGTGATGTCCCTGATTCATGTGCAACTGACTGTGCTGTTGATGTCACCGTATGTCTCGTATTAAATTGTTGAAAAGGTCATCAGTATTACCAACGTTTACTGACTTCTACATGTGGTTGAGTGGGTGCATTGTGAACTTTTCCAAGAGCCTATACGCATTCGTGTCTACCATCTTATCTGATGTCTACTCACCCACACATCATGTTAACCCACACACTTCTACGAGCACTACGCACTTGAGAGCCTGTATGGTGTTTGAGAGAGGGTCAACATTACACCCTGTCAGCGCCTCAACGCTTTGGTGACCTGACCCAAATAAAATACACCACAACATTGTACTGTCCAGGTTTGACCTCCTACATTCAGCATTAACATTCGGTGGCTACATCCTACTTTAACAGGCAGGATATTTGAACGTGATCAGACGTTGAAATAATGAGTAAAGTGGACTGAACAACAATTAAAGCATCAACCGGTGAAATACTTTTTTTTCTTCAAAATAACTGCTTTTTCTTAATTTGCACAAGATTTTGTGAAACAATGATTAAAATAGGAAAATGAACATCATTTAACACGAAAAGATTAATAGTAAAGAGGGGAATTTAAACGATGAAACGTATAAGAATAAAAATAAGGGGCGGAGGAGGTGGGGGGTGAACAGGATTCGAACCTGATTGAAGAAGAATAAAGTGAACTGAACTTAAGACAAAATAAATGAACAGCAAGTGGTTAAATATTTTTCTAAATAATATTTTTCTCTTAATGTGCACAAGATTTTGTGAAATTGAAAAAACACAATTTTAATTAAAAAAAGTATTTTGGGGAAAAGGACAGAATTAAAAAGTCGAACAGAAAAAAGAAAACACAAAACAAACAAAAATGACAATCAAAAGAAAACAAAACGAAACACACGTGTTTATTTTCATCTCAAGGGAACTTTACAAAAACATGGCAACCCATTTGCCAGATTTACGTTCAAAGCGACGCCTGACAAGCCAAATCCTAAATTGTTTAATTAAATAACTCAAAATTGAAGTTGAAAGAAAAACAAGACGTCCGCAAGTAGGTTGGCACAGGAAATCAAGAAAAGAAAATAAATCTGATTGGCTGAAGATTGAAGATACGAGGATTCCAAAATTTATTTTTCGTTGCCGGCTTGAAGACTCCGTCCGTCTGTATAAGGGTGGTTCTATTTTTCGAGCGCATTATTAAAGTGCTAAGATAAATAAACTGTCAGCCCTGGGCGTAATTACATGGAGGCTAAACGGTCGCCCGACGGACAAGAAACACATGGTGAATAAACAATACGGCTATATAGAGTGAGCTCGGTGGCGGAAAAAAATGGGGGAAGGGGGAAGAACTCAACGTTCATACTGAAGTGGGAGAAATTCTTTCAGGATGTTATATCTAACAGATGTTTCAGAGTACGGGAACATTTGCAAATCTGTGAGAGAAACTACAAGCGATAGAAAACATGGCTGAGACCGTCTGTCAATCAAGAACATCACAGGAATGTGTGAACTGTCAAACTGGTTGTGAGGGTTACTTGAGAACTCATCCTGAATCGCTTTTGGGGGCTTTCCTTTCTTTCTACAGGTTCACCACACCCCTGCCCCAAACAAATTAATAATTCTTTCTGTCTTTGGTTAACATCCTTCCTATCCAAAGTCGCAAGATAAAGAAGTTGTTGTTGTTGATTTTAGGACATTGCGCAAACCATTGAATTTTGTTTTGTGCATGGAATACCCGGTTCAACCCCATATGGGTTATAATTTGGGTAAATAGTGTTCCTTTTTTCTATATAGTACTTTACATTTGTTGTTTGTCCAGACTGGAAATTCCCTGGCGTTTGTTGTGGTGCTTTCTAAGATCTGTTGGTGTGGTGCTTTCTAAGATCTGTTGTTGTGGTGCTTTCTAAGATCTGTTGGTGTGGTGCTTTCTAAGATCTGTTGGTGTGGTGCTTTCTAAGATCTGTTGGTGTGGTGCTTTCTAAGATCTGTTGGTGTGATGCTTTCTAAGATCTGTTGTTACGGTGCTTTCTAAGATCTGTTGTTGTGGTGATTTTTAAGATCTGTTGTTGTGGTGCTTTCTAAGATCTGTTGGTGTGGTGCTTTCTAAGATCTGCTGGTGTATCTCTTCCCTGTTGTGGAGTATTTCTCCTGTCACCCTGTTGAGTTTTGGGATGTATGTACTCTGATTTATTGTATGCTACCTCCTTATTCTTTCCCTTGATATTAACTTATGTATTTATATAGGGAATGCATTGCTTTGTAATGTTTTGAAATTTATTTTACTTTTGTGGTGAATATTTTGTTTATGTATTTTATTTTACTGTAAACTTTCTAAAGAAGTTAAAATCTGACCATTAAGAGGCTAGACAATGTCTATTCACCGATCTATCCATGCACATATCTTTATTACAGTAAGATGGGAGTTCGTATCTCTGTTTTACGGTTATATACTATTCTGATTGACAGAGTGTTTAGAGCGCTGGTCTCTCGCGGCAAAGTTCCGAGTTTGAAAGCTTGTAGCGTCACGCTGCAGTCTACCCAGTTGTAAATGGGCACCTGTTAAAGTCATATTCTAATGTAGGGGAGTTAAGCGTAAAAATACTTGTAGGTACAGGCCGGATTTTTGTTAATACCCTTGTGTAGCTGCTAGTTTGTTTAAAAAAATATGATCGAGAATCTGCTCGAATGTTCTAGATGAGTTCAGCTCACGTCTCTACGGCGTGTTTGCGCGGGGATTAATTTTTGTACTGAGCTGTTTTTTGGGCGGGGGAATTTTTCGTGACAGTTGATAAGGACAGAGCTCCGAAGATGGATGTCTGACCATTTTTCGTCAGTGTGTCCCGGAATAAGATATTTTTGGTGTGAAAGGGATATTTGATACTTCCTTATGTATTTCATAAAGCCATGGATATGAGGCTTGGTTATGTACTGCAGAACGTACGTTATTGGAGATTTTGAGGCCAGGAGTTGTATAGGCCATTATTTCATGTGAAGGGATAGTTTTGAGATATTAAAGATATCTTTCAGGCCATGGATAGGCCATTATATATTCATATCTTTGATGAGGGATATTTTTGAAGTTCGACAGATTGTTAAAAGGGAATGTTCTTTCTCCCATAATATATATTATTGTAAACTGCAGTTCCCTTTCTTGTATGGAGGTTTTTGCCACGAGATTTATTATTATGAGCTGCTATGCTCCGCATCCTGTGTGATGGAGATTTTTTGTATCAATAACTGTATTTTCTAAGCATTTACTTACTGATGATCTACGGATTGGTGCTTACTTGATGTGTCACATTTTGCCGTGAACTGTAACCTATTGACAGTGTATTATTGATGATGTCAACGTTTGTCGTGGTGTAATAAACAGTGTAGAACGTTTCTGGAGTTACAACGTTCCTGACTCCTATATGTGCATCGGTGTGTGTGATTGTTATTAACTTACTCTAGTACTACATGGCACTCGCGTCTGTTGAGTCATTCACTCACACATCAGTCGGCCACCTGTAAGCCGGACATAAGCTGATCGCCTTTATCAGCGGGACATAATAATAACATTTATCATCCTCTCTTACACCACCTATATATCACCCCAGCAACAGCACCTGATTCTGCAAAAATAGCGAGGACGGCAAATGGTCCCTTCACTTCCTAAACTTGGACCTAGTATAGTGAAGTCTGTCACACTTCACTTCCTAAACTTGGACCTAGTATAGTGATGTCTGTCACACTTCACTTCCTAAACTTGGACCTAGTATAGTGAAGTCTGTCACACTTCACTTCCTAAACTTGGACCTAGTATAGTGAAGTCTGTCACACTTCACTTCCTTAACTTGGACCTAGTATAGTGAAGTCTGTCACACTTCACTTCCTAAACTTGGACCTAGTATAGTGAAGTCTGTCACACTTCACTTCCTAAACTTGGACCTAGTATAGTGAAGTCTGTCACACTTAACTTCCTAAACTTGGACCTAGTATAGTGAAGTCTGTCACACTTCACTTCCTAAACTTGGACCTAGTATAGTGAAGTCTGTCACACTTCACTTCCTAAACTTGGACCTAGTATAGTGAAGTCTGTCACACTTCTCTTCCCTACGGCTGTACCTGCTATGGGGATTACCTTTATCTTTTTTTAAAATATACCTACAGGCTGCAGGAAGCTTCTGGAAAATCCTTCGTCTAGTACAAAAGTCAGTAGTAAACAAGAAACACTCAGAAAGTAAAGAAATGGAGTCAATAATACATGTTACAGGCTTTACCTTTATCCGAAACAAACGCATCAGCTCTTCGGGAAAACAGCGCGCAGTGCACTGTGATTTAAACGAAATTATCTTGAACAACCATTATAATCATAATGATCACAGATCTATTCGCAAGAAACTTGTCAATAATTGACAGAGAAATTAAATAATTTAGTTTTATAATAAAAGAACCACCCTTTATTTAAATTTAACATTCCGTCAATGCCAAAGACAGAGGGCTGTGTGTGTGTGTGTGTGTTTTTTTTTTTTTTTAATATAACTAATCATCACATGCAGTAATTAAAATGTAGAGCCAAGCAATATCGGCTTTCCTGTCATCCTGAGATGTCGTCAGGTTCCTAAGATTGCAGCTTTTGCCCTGCCAAAGAACAAAGCACAGGGAAGTTAATTTATCATTTAGGTGTGTACCTACCAGAACAAGTCTTTTCTCAAGGTCAGCTTTGTGTAGCGTATATGTAGCGCACACGTGAAGAAGGAACCCACCCAGCTTTAAAGTACTCAGGAACAGTGTATCAAGGCGAACATTTTAATACATGTCTGTTGCCTTTTAGCCAATAAGTAATGCGAGCCATATAAGGGATGATTTGAAAACCAGCTATTGACAGACTAGCTTGCTCTTTAACATACCTGGTTGCAGAAGACATCCTTGTATTTAAAAAAAAAAATTTTATGGTAAGATTAAAGAGATGTTAAGTAATTCGTCAAATTACCCTTTTTTTACGAAAATTAATAGAGAACCAAAAATTCCATGCAATAAAAAGCTTATTAGACTACAACCAGGAATAGGATATTTTATGATAGAGGAACCCCACTGTGAAGCATGTCTTGAGAGAAATACCATAGCTCATTATGTGCTAACATGCAAGAAATATGAACAGCAAAGAAAACCACTTAAAGAATATTTGAAAGCACAACACTCACTATCACTAGAAAATGGGCTAAATGTTGACCTACCCAGGGAACTACAAAACATAATACAATTTTATATTACCAAAACAAAAATTAACATATAAGTACTGTGGCGAGTGTGCCGGAGAGGTTATTGATGTTATGCAACTACGTGTACTCAGAGTGAGGTCAAGCTATGTAAGTCCCTGAGTCTAATTGTTGATGATGATGTATTCTCAGGGTACCTATCCGCTACCTCTCTAAGATCTCACTCTGGAAAATATTTTATGAGATTGTTATATGTTTTATGGCTACGTGTCTAGGGTAAGGTAAGTATAGCGATAAGTGCATAAAACCCAACACAACTGTAACTCAATGAAATTGAATTAAGTAAGACTGTTGTTAAGTTTATAGATTATATTACAATTTTAATTACCTGTCCCTCAAATCTTTTGGGGCAGGAATGGTTAAAAATGAAGAGAACTGTATTTACATATAATAAATAAATAAGGAGGAATCTTTGCCCATAACTTGATAATAAACAAGTGTCACTGTAGGTGTAGAACACAGACTGATGTAATACTGTCTAAAAGTGATAGTCAATGGTGTGAGGGACTATTGTTGTCATCACGCCCACAATAATGAATGTTCAAGTGTGGCAATTTTTAATGAATGAGTTTTCAGAGCCCACGTAAAGGGACTTCACGTGATGTTTCTATCTGAAGTAGATTACAGTAGATCATACAAATTCAGCATAAGAGTTGTCTTCAGGCTATCAAATGCAGCATACAGCTTTGCTGAGGCCTTCACTGTCCTCAAATTCTATCTTCACCAAGTTTCCTGCCACCAACTGGTAACAGGCAATATAACCCTAAAAAAGAAGGACGTTCCCCTACTTTTATATGCTGGCTATAATAATTCCACAACTAATCAAAACTATCATTATTTGTGGTCAGTCTCGTGTGCAAAACATTTGCACTAGCCCCTATTTTATTTGACTTCACTCCGTACTGTGTGTACATTCTTCTTCCATCTGGCTGCAACGCCCCTGTCACTTTAAACCTTGATTTTCTTCCATAAAATCAGATAGGTATATAGTTTTCTTCTGGTAACCTGTAAATTCTTTTGTGCAATCATTCTAAGTATGTTTTCAGGCGTCATTTGAACACTGTGACACTGCAGAAGACTGCCAGTAGTTTTCTGGACTTACAGTCGTAATGTTTTTTATGGCAATATTCAATCACAATTTAATTTCGTTTCTCTATAAGTCTGCTTAGGCATGCTTGCTAGGATGTCGTAATTAGCTTCCCATGGCAATGTCGTACAACACAAAATGTTGGCCCCCTATCTGGGTTGCCTCTACATATTAATAAAATATATCAATAAAATTATTTATCTTACCGCAATCAATGAAATATTTCACACAAATGTAAGATTAACTGGCAATCAATGGCACAAGTGCAGATCACTGTCGTCCAGACCGCAAAGGCATTGGTCACAAATGCTATGCAGCTGATCTTAATCTACTGTGTTGAAATATTTGTCTCAAGTGGCAGCTTATTCTGGCAAAGCGTTAGTTTTATCTCCCCTTCCTAAACTATCATTAACCAATCCAAACAAGTCAAGCAAATTTGACTGTTCAAAAACGCGTCCCGAAAATGTAACTTCCGAAGACTTTCAAAATTGAGCAGTTCCTCAGTGTGTTTGTCTGTCTGTCTCAATTTTTATTTTCTACAATATCTCGGTTATTTTTGGGTCGATTTCAATTTTTAAAAGTGATTCTTAAACTGCCCTTTGGCCTCTATCATCCTATCTAGTTTTCATCTAACTCTTCTTCATCGTTTTCATCTATGTAATTTGTCTCTATATTTATTCTGAACAAAATACTTTTCTCTAAGGCAAGATAATTTGTTATAGGGAATTGTATGGTATTTTTATACACTATGATCGCTATAATTCAAAACATCCATTTTATTTACCCTCTTTATAAGTTATCTAAGTTTCTCTCTTTCCCCCTCCTCTACGCACAAATTTTGTTTTAGTTTCATTTTCAAACGCATAAGTTAGGCTTGATTCTTTGTCATTTTAATCCCCCCCCCCCCCCCTTCTCCCTTTTTCAAGACGATGTAACAAGTTGTTTTTTTCTGCCAACTTTCCGGCTTTCGTCATAAAATATTGGGAAGGGACACGCGAGCTGCGTGTGTGTTTTGGGGGAATGGGACTCAATACGCTTGGTCTTTGCAAATTCAAATCTTGTGCCAATCGTGGACTATTCGGATAGGCAATGGCCTTGGTGCAAAATTTCAAACACTGTAGTTATTTATAGTTACAACCTTCACTAAATAATAGGGCGGGTGTGTATGCGGTTTTTGGGGAAGGGTAACCTTTTCCAAACTATGGTAGTAGAAAAATCAAGTATTGTCCAATTCTTAGCAGACGTTTGACCTCGCCCTTGGCAATTTTCAAATATAATAGTGGGGTTTATAGATTGTACTTTTTCCGTTACTAGATTTTTGAATCAGGGAAATTGAGCGGGGTGTTAAACGGAGTGATTTTATCACAAGTACCAGAGCAAAGGAGAAAGTTTAAAGTAAAACAAAATACTGAAATAAAATATTCACCACAAATATTCACTACAAGAATAAGATAAATTTCAAAACATTACAAAGCAGTGCATTCCAAATATAAATACAAGAGTTAATATCAAGGCAATAAATAAGAAGGTGACTGTAGTGGTGTTGATGGTATTGTATGATGGTGTTATTACTACATGTAACTTGTATGAGGCCAGCTGTGAAGGCTCCTGAGATAAAATGTGGTTGAGAATTATCAGAAGGCCTTTCTTGCTACCACTACGACCTCACACTTAATTTTTTTTTCCTTAATGAATGTGGCTACGTAAAGTGTCTAGGGTAATGATGTGTAATGTGGTGTGTTAGTTATAAATACACCCACAGGCATTTAAGAAGACTAATAAGATTAACAAGTGTTAAAATACACTGAACTAACTCACGTGTATAAAGTTTTTGATATAATTATATTACATTTATTTGTTCTGGATCAAGTTTTATTTTGACCAGAACTTGTTTTAAAAGAAGGATTTAAAATTTATGAAAATTATGCATGGAATGTTACATAATAAATACAAAAGTGTACATATTTAAGTACTAGAATAGTTAGTTTTATTCAAATGTTCTGGTAGTCAGCTACTAGGGAGGATATTTATTGTCTGTGCTGTTGGGGTGGTCTCATCACACCTGTCTATATTGACTACACCGTGTCCAGAAACTGGTGGGAATTTTTATGGGGATATTAGTCACTACCAATAGTTGGTGAATGTCCAGCAGACCAGAGGCTCACTCATCTTTTTGTAGCTCTGGTGCTGAAAACTTGCGGTCCCAAGGTCGTGTAACGACACTTTTTATTCAAGGCAGTCTGTCGATGTTGTAAACTACACTGTCTTTTGTCATTATCTTCAATATTATCTATCCGTTTGTAAAATTAAGAACATATTAGTTCACTGCTCAGAATAGGCCATCTGGCCAGCTAATTTTTATATTCCTAGCATTAATATTAAGAAAAATTACTTTTTAAATTTTTGTAATATTCCTAACATCTGCGTTCTTCCGCTCAAATTCAAATCAAGCGCTTGGTATCGCAAAACGTCCAATTCCGTACCTCGTGTCAATTTGGGGGACTTGAATTTTTACTTTCCTCCATCCCCCCCAATTGCGTCTCTTTAGCCTTGCTACGCAATCTTTCCAGTCATATTTTTTCCTTTTTGATCCTCCGTTTCCCTCCTGTCTAGCAAGTCAATTTTATGGAGGGTGCTGACCCGCGGTCTAGGCGATCATGTACATCAGCAGCCTACGCATTATGTTTTTATCCTTAAATGTTATCTTTTGAGTATTTTACCGTTGTATCTCTGTCAATTTCACTACAGTGACATACAATAAATCAGAGCCCAAACATCACAAGGCTCAACAAGGTAAAGGGAGATAAACTCAAAAACAGGGAAGAGATACACCAACAGATCTCAGAAAACGCCACACCAAACGCCAGAGAATTCACAGTCTGGAAAAACAACATATGTAAGGTACTATATGGAAAAAGGAACACTATATACCCAAATTATAACCCATACAGGGTTGAACCGGGTATCCCATGCACAAATCAAAATCAGTGGTTTGTGTAAGGTCCTAAAATCAACAACACCAACTTCGAGTTGTCTGCCCAGCGCTTAAGGGATTGAGTAGCCACACCAGAGTGGCCCTACATCACGATTCCCCATGTGGTGAAGCATTATGAAACCCAGCAATGCGCACAGCTTGGGAGCAGTGATGCCATTCTGAATTTTGAAGAAAAAAAATTAAAAAATTAAAACCTAGATTTCAGCAACTCGGGCTGTTTTAGATGAATTGAGGCTACTTTGGGCGAAATCTAGGTGGCGTTTTCAATTAATGAAGGAAAACGACACCAAGACGGGACCAAAAAAACCTAGATCGAGGTGAATCCACATAGAAGCGCCAACGTTGCTTGGGAGTATCACTTAAACCCCAGATTTATCACTGGCTTTTACCTGGTTAGCTCCGTACAAGAGCATCTCCCAATGGATAGATGACAGGCCAGGTGAGCTGGAAAGCGGCTCTGTGCAGGACGTAACGATTCAATGGAAAAACTCAGAATCAGAGAACCGCATTTTATCCCTGTATATTTGGAAGGCCCCCTCCCCCGTGGATGGCGGGGAATGCACATTATTCCACCCTTTCCCCTTCTGTATTAACACCAGATGTTAGGATCCAGTGCATGCTTGACAAGCCAGGACAGAAAATCCGCGCGCAAAAAAACAACAACAAAAAACTGGAGCTTAATTAAGACTCAAACTCAAAAATGTCGAAATAGCAGAAAAGAAAAAATCTATAATGTAGATAATGCCAATTTGTGACGATACGGTTGTGTGATCTCAAGTCCACTCCGGCAGGATTGCATTACATTCCCGTGCGAGTTTTATTTTCTTATTTTTCTCTCCCCTGTCATTATTATGTGGCATATTTTATGCACCATTATTTACTTTCTATGCTGAATCTAGTAGGGGAAAGTCTCTAACACTCCACTCCCCTACGGAAGTATTTGCTATGGCACTGTCTTTATCTTGTTTACCACTTCTCAGACTTATTTACGTCCCGCCAGGTGAACGGGTATTATCGTAACAATACCCAGTCATTATCACCGGTCAGCGAGCGAGATCCTTGTCATGAAAAGACGGTCTCGCCCGATCAACATCTATAGAAGCCAATATTGTGTCTGAGATAGCCGTCTGAGGTGGGCAGAATTTGTTCTTTCATGTTGCTAAGTAAATCTCTGTTCTTGCCCTTAATAACGTAATCTGATTGTTTGTATTATCCTGTCAGCTTCTTTGCACCGTTATACAAGTATTTCATTTGGCTGCAACTTCTTCTGACCGTCTTGCCACCATGTTAGTAGATTTCCTTCTCTCTCATCGGATGTTTCTTCTAACTTCTTTGTCTGTTATTATATGTATGTCATGAGCCTTGGTTCAAGAACTTCTGGTCTTGCTTCTATTTAAATTGGCTTTCTTGATTTGTTGTTTCTCCCTTTCCCATATTATGTAGATGGTTTCTGTTGTTATACATGCTTTGTGCTGGCGTTCTCTTTTTCCCAGAACTTCACCACAAGTCTAATTCCACAATTTTTTTTTTTTAAATCCGTAGCCGGTGGCTTGCTGTAATCAACTAGTTGTTGATCCTGTTCATACTATTACAAGGTAATCCTTGTTCTGGCATCCACGGTGAAAGAGAGATATAGGAATGTTGAAAAAACACATGGAAAATGATTGACATGAGTCTGCTGAAGGTCTATACTCCTTAGGGAGTGTGACAGAATTGTCCGTTCTCTTTTCCTAGCAATCATGTTTATCGCTGAAATTATTGCACCACGTCTCATTTTCTGTACTTAATAATTGTTTACACTCCCTTCCCTCAATTCTTGTCATGTCGGGACTTCAGCGACCATCTTTTGCTGATTAGGGTAATCAATGACTTTCGTTTGAACCCATATTGACACCTGAATCTGTGGAGTGAAATGTTGTAACACATTTCCTACCAGACAGTGCAAGGACCGCCCGATTAAGAAGTAAACAACCTTGGGATGGCCGCAGTCGATTATCTTATCACTTGATAATAGTTCTGTCTGACAAGTTTGTTGATTGTTGGCTAGACCGGGTAAATGACATAACCATTTCCGGACAAAACTTGTCGGAGAATAATTAGCCATCTTGAAAGAGATTACCTGTGATAGATTATAAAGTTGAGAGTGTAAACATTATAGATAATAGACGGAAGCTGGCATACCATATATGGAGAGGTGACTTGTAAACAATGCATTTTTTTTTGTTGCGGATGCCACGCAGAAATTTTCCGTGAGAGGTAGGGGGAATATACTCCACCAAAATATACGCAAATTGCTTCCTATTGGCTTGGTATTTGAGATGTAAAAATACAACATTTCTGATTGGAGCTTTGACAAATAGTAGCAATCTGGATGCATGTCGAATGTTGCTTTATAACTTAGCACTTACAGCACAGTAAAATTCAACTCGTCAAGAAGACAGCCAGACAAGCTAGAATAAGGAATAGGATCAGGATTCCATTTTACAGGACCGGACATCGTGTTTGGACATCTTGTGAATTTACACAACGACTACATTTATTAATAGGGAAAGCCCGGAATCCTAGAAATCTGAACACTAAGTCATAGTGAGAGTCTATTGTAAAGTAACACCCCAGACCACGTGTAAGAGGCATCTTAATCAAGTAGCCGAAACTATTTCTCTGAGCCAGGAGTCTCTATTCTCAAAGACATTTGGGGTGAGTTGTATATTTTATAATTCTATATTTTGCATTTATTAACATGTGAAAATTGCTAGTGGATGTCCAAGTCATACGAGGCTGGCAACCTCAGCATATAGAATGGTTTCATGAACCCCCACTGCAACAGCTGGTGACTGCTTTATGCGGGTTTTTCATAGAGAACCACAAGCAGAGATAGTACCAAGTTCCACATGGAGCAGGGATTGGATGATGTATATACTTATTATATTAACCTTTTCAAAAAGTGCATATGTAAATTTAAACATGTTCAATATAAATGCAATGGATGTTTTCCGCTCACTGGGATTAACATTAATGCTCAGAAAGGGTAAAGTTCTGAGGCAAATGGGATGGTGGAATGAAAAGGGGGAACACCAGATTTTGTGTCAGGAAACCCAATACTCAGGAGGGTATTTGTTTCTCTCATATTTCATGACACTAGTCGGGGGTACTAATTGGTGGTGCTATCAGTGGAACAAGTGTGGTATAAGTGAACTTCAGTCAAAGCTAGACACCTACAGCAGGCGGGTCTTAACTGACGCTGGACCATCTTCGCAATTACTCCACGATACTACGAGTTGCGGCCACCAGACTTGACCAGTGACGAGAGGGAACACCTGCAAAGAATAAGCATCGGCCGGAGCAGAAACCAACCGACACCTTACTGGCACATAAGTACCCACTTAAAGCTGCCAAGTGAACTCTGTTTTTATTTAAACTCGAAAGAGAAAAGTCACTATCCAGAACTATGAGAGAACTAAGTGCTGTCATAACAAAACTAAAGAACACGAGAGCTCCTGGAAAAGATGGTATTACAAATGATATGATCAAGAACCTTGGACCTGTAGCCAGACACAAGCTCCTCCTGATCTTCAATCAATGATGGAGTACTGGAAAATTTCCTGATCGATGGCGAGAAGAAATCATTGTTCCCATCAGAATAAAACAAAAGGAGAAAACAAGCAAGTCCAGCTACCGACCAGTTAGCCTACTGAGCTCTCTGGGTACAGTAATGGAAAGAATGGTGAACTCAAGATTACTGAAACATCTGGAAAAAAACAATCTGCTTGATAACACACAGTCAGCATTCATGAAAAACCGCAGCACCGAAGACCAGCTAGTATATCTAGCCCATTAGTGGTAGAAAATGCCTTTCAGGAGAAAAAGAAAGTACTGGCTGTTTTTGTGGACTTGACAAAAGCCTTTGATTAGGTATGGAAAGAAGGACTCCTCCTTAAGATGCTCAACAACAAAGTTGATGGGAGAATGTTCAGCTGGATACGGGACTTTCTCCGATACCGCACAGCAAGGGTAAAACTTGACGGGAAACTGAGCCATCGCGTCACTCTTCAACAGGGTGTGCCACAAGGAGGAGTTATCTCCCCCACACTTTTTAATCATCTATTTTTTTTTTTTTTTTTTTTTTCCTTAACCAGCGGCACTTGGGCTTTCAGCCCTTCGGCCCAATGACATGTCATTGCGAGGCTGGGGTACCTGAGGACTTTCCTTCCAACCCGGTCAGGAGCTTCGCTCCTTCCCATCCACAGAGGGTTTATCACAGGAGCCGTTCAGGCTATTCAGTCAAATTTCCGGCCGTAAACATTTCTTCAAACGCCGACGCCCGGGTTTGAACCATGAACACCTGGTCGCCAGTACAACGCCGAAGCCATTACACCAGCGCGGCTCCCTAATCATCTATATAAATGATATTGCAGAGAAACTGTCTGGGCATATCTCCAGGGCTCTGCATGCTGACGATTTTGCTGCCTGGTGTGCCGCTGAACATTTGCCTACTGCGAAGTTCAGGATGCAAGCAGCACTAAATGCCATTGGTAACTGGGCATCAGACTGGGGAGTACAGATTAATCTCTCCAAGACAGTAGCAACCTGCCTCTCACTGTCAAATCTCCGAGAAACGTTCAAATTGCAACTAAATGGAAGTGAGCTTCTAACCGAGGAAACCCCAACATACCTGGGGGTCAAGTTGGATAAGAGGCTCACCTGGAAGCGGCACATAAAAGCAGGAGAACAGAAAGCAACAAGAAAGCTCTCTATTATGAAGAAACTGTCTGGGACAAGTTGGGGGCAAATACCAGCATACTTTAAAAAGTCCATACAGGCACAGTCAGAGCTGTACTTGAATATGGCATGTCAGTCTGGGCCACGGCATCCAAAACAAACACAGAACGTCTAGGAAAAGTGCAAAATTCAGGCCTTAGATTAATCACTGGAGGGATGAAGACTTCTCAAATCCAGGCAATGGAGAGATACACTGTAAGAGACTTTCTATTCATTGGGGTCAGATATATGTTTAAAGCTCTCATTTGTACGCCTGGGATTTTCAGACGTGCATCTGAGTGCAGCAATGATTTTTTTTTAAATGTTATTTGCGTACGACCGTGCACTAGTATTAAACTAGGCATGGCGCGGTATGACGCATAGATGTGTTTGGATACAATCAATGTCCTTGAGGCAGATCCAGTGATTCTTCGTCTTGAGCAGACGTTATTTGTTCCGTGGTCTTATCCCAAGTCTAGGGAAGACACGGCCATGAAGTTAATTATGATCATCTGAGAGATGATGTTGTTATTCTTGAGCCAGATATGCCAAGAATCGTTTATCGCCAATATTTAGCCAGAACCGGCTTGTTGAAGTATCTAGCCTCAGATACAGATATCCTCCAGTACCGTTACTGCACAGCTTCAGCCTGACCAGCTATGTCGGCTGTTGGTGCGTTCAGTGAACGCTAGGATATATTTTGGATCGTGATTAAATATATAAATTCTCAAAGCTATTAACATGGTCATTTTTGTAAACCCATGCATCCTACCAATTCGTTGCTAACCTTGATGTGATAGCGGCTAGTACGGTCGGTCAACGTCCTTAGTGGCCGTTCTTTACTATGTACATTTTTTGACATGACCATGCTGATGAAAAATGTCTGAACTACTGATGTCAAAGTATCGTCCAAATAAATATGTTTCGTCACTAACTTTTGCAACGAGTCCAGCATCTCTTCATTGCCAGATGGTCATATTGTCTTGACCCATTCACCATCGTTACCCAGTCTCATTGTCATTAGCCAGATCATCCTTATACGACAAAGTAACGGCCCACAGTATATTCGCGTCATCCAGAAGTACGACGGCTACATTAGCAGGCCCGACAGACCAGTCAATACCAATGACCCCCTAAGAGACGTAGCATAGCGGTAACATACACCAACATCCGATCTCTTGATGACAGACGTGAGGAAAAGGTATTCATTCACAGTGAGAAGCTTCTACGAGTGCCAAGTCATCAAATGCATGCCAAACTCCATAGTTTGACAAAAAAAACAGGCTGAAGAGAACCAGCTTCTTAAACATCTCCAAACATCTGCATCGATGCCATGAAGACCTCCCAAAACAACCTACAGAGATTGAAATGTTAATTAATTATGAGGAGCCAGACTACTGCCATGAAAATATATCTATCATCACAGAAGTCCCTGGAATAAAAAAAAACACAGAAGCCACCAGACCCCTCAACAACTAAAAACTTTGGCCCAAGAAACGATTGAAGAAAAGTACAACCCGAAGGAGTGGACACACGCATACACAAATGGATCCGCAGAGGGGGTAGTAAAGAATGGTGGAGGAGGCATTTTTATAAGATTCCTAAATGGAAAGATCACCCGAAAGGCCTTCCCAACCGGAAAGATCTCCTCCAATTTCAGGACAGAAGCTATGGCACTACTACAAGTTCTAAAAATCCTCACCAGATCAGAACAGCAGCCACCAGCTAAGATAGTAATCTTCACTGACTGTAGATCATTACTGGAATCAATACGAAACATCAGAAATGATAAGGTGATGAATGAGATCAGATCTGAGCTTAACATCATCCAAATGGCATCAACCATTGCCCTTAAGTGTTTACCCTCCCATTGTGGAATTGCTGGAAATGAGAAAGCAGATGTTCTATCAAGAAGTGGCAGTAAAATGGAACAATACAGCAACCCACTGCCCTATCGAGAAGCAAAAACCATCATCCACAAGTACAAAAATCAGTGGAAGGAGGAAGGGGGTATATACAGCAGAGATGACCCAATCCACCATCTAAACAGACACCAATAGACCACCATTTTCCGCCTGAGAACTGGCCACTGCAGATTACTTGGCCATCTCTATCGCCTCAGGATATCCCACACAAATGAATGTCCATGTGGAACTGGAATCCAGACTCCCGAACACATTCTCCAAAACTGTCCAACCCATGATGACCCGCGACGTGTGACCTGGCCAAGGGGTGCTGAGCTCCAGCAGAAGCTATGGGGCTGCCGCGCTGACCTGGAAAAGACTGTGGACTTCGTCCTGGCGACAGGCCTGCAGATTTAGCATGACTACAAACTGAGCGCAGAAGAAGAGAATCCCCTGAGATGGAATTTTAAAGCCGTAGTACTTGATTTCTTAAATTCCTATGAGACTCCCTAGTATTGAAGCCCCATTCTTCAATTCACATCTCTGCCAAGAGTAATCTTGAGCGAAAGGTGAACACATTTGAAGACCCTCAGTAGATACTCTGAATTTTGGTCACTGTTGGACCATCACTGCAGAGCAAGGGGAGTTAATCCCGTGACAGTGAGCTGAAAAATAATGATGAAAAATAATAATAATACAGGGTGTCCATAAAAGATTGTATCCTTTTCAAAAAATTTATTCTCGGCCCCATGATGTGGTACGAGGATGCTTTCTATCACAAAAGTAAGATAATCTCTGCAAGTTTTTAAGCATACCTTACAAAGACTCAATAAGTGCACCCTTCGTGACGCGACAGATATCTAGTCGATAGTCCATTTCTTCCCATACTCGAATCAGAATGTCTCCTGTAAAAGCAGCAGAGGCTCCAATGATCCGCTCTCTCAGCTCCACCAGATCTCAAGGCAACGGTGGGACAAATACTCTGTCCTTGATGAAGCCCCACAAAAAGAAATCACATGGTGTCATGTCTGGGGACCTCGGGGGCCATCTCAGCAACACTGCATCGTCAGTACCACTGCGACCGATCCACCGTTGTGGGTGATGTTCATTGAGGTACCCTCTTACTGCTCCATGGTAGTGGGGTGGAGCTCCATCTTGTTGGAAAACAAAATCCCGTGAGTCCTCTTCAAGTTGGGGCATCATCCAATTGTCGAGCATGTCCAGTAACGGTTTTTTCCGCAAAGAAAAATGGCCCGTAAAGCTTCCTTCTGGATATGTCACCAAAGACGTTTAACTTTGGAGAATTTCTCTTATGCTCAATGACTGCATGAGGGTGTTCTGAACCCCAGATCCCTACGTTGTGTCTGTTGACTCTGCCGCTGATGTGGAAGGTCGCCTCATCACTCAACACGATCCTCTCCCCGAAATCACCATTCTCAAGCAATTTCTGCATGTTCTCGCTGAAGGCCGTGCGAAGTGCTTTGTCTGCTTCAGTGAGTTCCTGCACAAGTTGCAGTTTGTAAGCCTTCATTCTCAAACGCTTATGAAGCACTTTCCATACCGTACTGTGGGGCATATCCAACTCACGACTCGCCCTTCGAACCGACTTCATGGGGCTGTGGTGGAAGGCTTGCCGAACTCTATCCACTGCCTCCTCCGAACATGACGGGCGACCGGTGCCTTTGCCTTTGCACGGGCAACCTTCCTCCAGGAATTTCGTATACCAACGCTTAATGGAATTCTTATCAGGTGGATCAACCCTAAACTGTCGCCGAATATTGCGTTGAACTGCGATAACAGATTTCGTTTTCGCATATTCTACCACACAAAACGCCTTCTGTTGTTTTTGTCGGCGCCATTTTGCAAAAACAGTGCGCATGCGCACGGCGGGTATTTCAAGTGAAACTTTCGCAATCGAATTGCAACCGGTAATTGTTACATGTCTCTCCACACACTGGTCAAGTAGGTGGGAAAAAAAAAGAAATAGGTACAATCTTTTATGGACACTCTGTAATAATAATAGCCCCTTCAGTCATAACTGACTATGTGAATGTGCCCCTGCGGTGACAGCCCAAAGCTGATTATTTTCCAGGTGTTCCTTTCGATGTTTGCTTATCTCTTCTGCTTGCCGTGAGAGCTTCTTGCCTAAGCTGAGGTGGCGCCGTAGAGAGCATCGCCACTTGTCCAGTGCCTTCATGTCTCTCTTCATATCTTTGAACCTCAACTGAGGTCGCCCAACTGTTCTTTTGCCGTCTGCCAGTTGTCCGTAGAAGATATCTTTCAGGACTCGACTATCTTCGATGCGGCGGACCTGGCCAAGCCAGCGTAGTCTGTCTTGTCTAAGCAGTGCATACATGCTTTGAAGGCCAGCATCTGACAATACTTCGACATCTGACACTTTGTCCTTCCACGAAATACCGAGGATAATAATGGACAACTAAACACAATAATGAGGATGGTCTGAAGGAGGCCAGTGCACAAAGGAAACTGACTGCATTTAAAGAAGCCGTCCATGGTCTTTGAATATGTTATGGGGAAAAAAAACGAAACCTTCAGGTAAAGACAGAGGTAATCTCATAACAGATATTGTCGTAGGGGAGTGAAGTGATACAGACTTCACTTTTTTCTCTTCTTCTTCCGAACCCCAGGGATTTCTAGTTTTCACTGTTTTTATCCTTGCAGCAAATATGGATGTTGTTTGGGCTTTCTGGCAACCCCAGAGGACTTGCCCATACTAGGTCTCAGCTTTACGAGGTGGTATGACCTGTTCCCTTCCCCACTACCTTTGATCAAGAGCAGAGTCTGGTACCACTTCACTGCTAGGTAGACTGAAGAGTGATGCTACCAGGTTTCGAACGCTGTAACCTTGCCTCGATAGGCATCAGCACTAACCACTCTGCTACTGGTGAAATGCACAGAGAAAACAGAGAGGACTGACAGAAAAATGTGCCAGGGCGTGCGACCATAAGAAAATAAACAAGACAATTTAACATCATAGCATATCAACAACAGTACTGTTAAATATTATTCGTTAGGAAGAAGTGCACAGACATGATCGCCTATATCAGCTGGCATGACAGTTGGAGAAGCACTTTAACAATTGCAGCAGAATAGCGAACTTCGTCTCAAGCATCTTAGGTCAAGGTCTCTCAACCCGGGCTCCACGAGAGGTCGCTAGGGGTTCCAAGAGAGATTCCAAATAAACGTCGTTCTTTTCAGACGTTGCACGCCGGATGATTGTAGCGCTCGCAGTGGTGGGTTGCGACTGAGCAGCCCAGTATGGTAGCGCGCAATAGGACCGTGTTCACTCTTGCATATTTCATTATCATCTTGTAGAGTAGACATCTGTGATAAGACTTTTATGCCTACTTGGATAAGGTTTAAAAAAAAAAAATCAAGTACAAAATGTAGATAAAGATAAAACTGAAGTTTCTTCTACCTACACATAAGACTTGCAGTTGCATTGATATCCTCTGTGGGGAGGGTGAACCATAGAAAATAGAATAGCGTAATAAGTTGGCAAAAATAAACTGAACCATAGAAAAAAATCATTCTCTACTAAAAAAAAAATTAAAAATAAAAGAGAGAAGAATAATAAAAGCATTCACAATTTTATTACTTTATTAGATTATTTAATTTACAACTTATTGATCACGTTAAGGTACCATGAGCTGTAGATATAACAACTTATTGATCCCGTTAAGGTACCATGAGCTGTAGATATAACAACTTATTGATCACGTTAAGGTACCATGAGCTGTAGGTATAACAACTTACTGATCACGTTAAGGTACCATGAGCTGTAGATATAACAACTTATTGATCACGCTAAGGTACCATGAGCTGTAGATATAACAACTTATTGATCACGTTAAGGTACCATGAGCTGTAGATATAACAACTTATTGATCACGTTAAGGTACCATGAGCTGTAGATATAACAACTTATTGATCACGTTAAGGTACCATGAGCTGTAGATATAACAACTTATTGATCACGTTAAGGTACCATGAGCTGTAGATATAACAACTTATTGATCAAGTTAAGGTACCATGAGCTGTAGATATAACAACTTATTGATCACGTTAAGGTACCATGAGCTGTAGACATAACAACTTATTGATCACGTTAAGGTACCATGAGCTGTAGACATAACAACTTATTGATCACGTTAAGGTACCATGAGCTGTAGATATAACAACTTATTGATCACGTTAAGGTACCATGAGCTGTAGATATAACAACTTATTGATCACGTTAAGGTACCATGAGCTGTAGATATAACAACTTATTGATCACGTTAAGGTACCATGAGCTGTAGATATAACAACTTATTGATCACGTTAAGGTACCATGAGCTGTAGATATAACAACTTATTGATCACGTTAAGGTACCATGAGCTGTAGATATAACAACTTATTGATCACGTTAAGGTACCATGAGCTGTAGATATAACAACTTATTGATCACGTTAAGGTACCATGAGCTGTAGATTATTTAATTTTCAACTTACTGATTACGTTAAGGTACCATGAGCTGTAGATATAACAACTTATTGATCACGTTAAGGTACCATGAGCTGTAGATATAACAACTTATTGATCACGTTAAGGTACCATGAGCTGTAGATATAACAACTTATTGATCACGTTAAGGTACCATGAGCTGTAGATATAACAACTAACTTATCACGTTAAGGTACCATGAGCTGTAGATATAATAATTTTTATGCACGGGTTCCCTGAAAATTATTTCAAGAGTTCCTCCAGGATAAAAAGGTTGAGAAAGGCTGACTTAGATATCCACAAGGGGACCCAAAGACGCAGCAATAGAGAACGCAGTCAGCGACTCATAGCTTGACTGCCTGCGTCAGGACCAGCGAACCAGAGCTGGTCAAGACCGCACTCCACCTCCACGTGGTGGTCCTGGAAACAGACTGCAGCAGTGCAGTCTGGCTGAGCGAGTGTGGATCGAAATGGGAAGGCAAACCCGGTCCTAAAAAATGCCGTGCAGAAGTCGGATGTGTCGACCGAAAGGTCCAGATATCACAGCTTAGGCGTAAACAGACACAACGCAACCACCATCCTTTTCAGGACGAACGAAGAAGATATCCACAAGCGGGTATGCAAGAAAAGGGGACGTAACTATTATAAATCACAGGAACGTTCTCTGTTAGAGTTCTTTCCTCTGCGGGTACACGTCAAGGATGTGTGTGTATAATTTTTTTTTTCTGAAACACAGCAATGAGGGAAAGACAATTCTAAAAAGTGTTTAAATGGAAAACTGTCATCCAGTCAAAACTGTCAAGAAAGGTAGAGGTAAACAAAAACAAAAACAAAAAACAGCAAAAAACACGAAGATGATACCCATCTATGGTCTTTTCAGAACATTGTTCTAACATACCAGGGACTGCTCACCGTTAATTATATTTTTCATGAAGATTTTGGAAATACTCCATGAGGGTAATCGAGAAGACATTATACATATATTTTATTTATATTGGTTTCATTGCTTCGTAGAAAATGTTTCCTAACACGACAAACACATCGGAAGAATCCTCGTTAAACAGGTGGAACTCAACGAATCCATACTCCAAGTAGTTTGCCGACTAATTTTACTTGGAGGCATAGTTACAATATCAGAACTTAGAGCTGCTGCGTTTAAAAAGAACTTACTTACTTAGTCGTTCCCCTTCTACCGTGAGATGTAGAGGTTTGGAAGAGAGAGCGCCAGACTATCCTATCGGCTGTCTTCCTTTGGTTCCATTCTAGTCCTCGGTCCTTCAAAGATTGTCTAATGTTGTCCTCCCAGCGGACTCTGGGTCGTCCTGCGGGGTCTGGATCCCTGGCTCTTTGTTTCCCATGCTTGTCGTGGTAGCCGATTTTTCTCTCATTCTGCAGACATGGCCAAACAATCTTAGTTGGCACTGTTCTACTTGGGTCTGCAGGGGGTGGGATTTTAGGCCTTGACGTATCGTCTGGTTGCGGACCATGTCTCTTCTTGTTACTTCAACCACCTTCCTCAGATACCTCATTTCTGAGGTTTAAAAAGAACTACTTAATTTAATAATCAAAGTTAATAAATGCACAATACACAGTCACTTTAATCAATTAATTCCGAATGATCTTCTTCAAAGAATAACTGCAAAGCGTATACGTTTTAAGAAATGAATTGATTTTGGTGCGAAGCTACTTTCCAGAATAAGAGTTTTGAACTTACTTCAATGAGTGGAACCGTACACGGTAACTGTGTATGTACCAAGGCAGAGTAGGGTAGACTTTGGAAGAAGTCGGTACTGAGTCGGACTGCGCAATTACTAGATCGTAGTAATTATTCTTAGTGAAGTAAAAAATATATTTAATTAATACAGCTTAGCTGTATTTAGGTGTTATTTGTGCTTTATTCGTAATATCCTACTCCTTCCATATCGTGTATTATAGTATGGTCAATATGGCAAACGTTTCGATCGACTAGGTAGCTTAGCTGACAGGCTATGGAACATGTAGCCAACGGTTCGAACCCCTGTCATGTCATCCCCCTTATTTACTATTAACTCTGTCTCAATTGTACAGGATAAATCCCAATCATAACCTCTTCTGTAAAATAGCCACTATTTCTTGCCTTTTTGTAGCGCGCACCAAAAATTCCAAAACGCACATAGTAGGCGATATTACCCAAGTTGGATACCATATCTAAGCAAGGCAAATTGCTTACTGCCCCGAAGGAAGTAATGGAAAGATGGAAAGAATATTTCTCAGAACTCCTGGATGGTGAGCATGGTGAAGCATCAGAAATGATAACCACTAGCACAGAAGAGAAAACCAATGATGGTGAAGATGACATAAAGATGGAAGAACTGAAGGCAGCACTGGAGAAAATCAAGATGGGCAAAGCAGCAGGGCATGATGGTATAACACCAGAAATGGTTAAGTACATGGGAGCATCAGGCGACCTATTACTCTTAAGGGTTCTACAGGCAGCGTGGTACAACAAGACCATACCAAAGGATTGGGAGATTGCCATCATAACACCAATTTTCAAAAAGGGTGACAATCGACAGTGTGGAAACCATAGAGGTATATCCCTTCTCAGTGTCCCTGGTAAAATCTACTCTAGAATCCTAGAGCAGAGACTCCGACGCCTAGCTGAGCCACAACTGGATGAGGTCCAGTGCGGATTCCGAGCGAACCGAAGTACTCAAGACCTAATCTTCACACTCAGACAGCTGAGTGAAAAGGCCCTTGAGTATAAGAGTGAGATCCATCTTTGTTTCATAGATCTGGAAAAGGCGTTTGACAGGGTCCCCTGGAGCAAACTTTGGGATTGTTTGGCAAGGAAGAACATTCCAGCACCTCTGATTCATGCTATACAGAGCTTCTACAAGTCTTGCAGAAATTATGTGAGGACAGCAAACCATAATTCAGAAGAGTTCAGGACCACCACTGGTGTAAGACAAGGTGATATCCTTTCACCTTACCTTTTTGTAGCGGGAGGTTATTTAAATTTATTTATTATGTAAGAGTATGCCAGTAAAGAGTTCTGACCTTACAAGTAATACCACAGTCTTAGAAATAAGCACTGGTGTATTGTTATCATAACAATAGTCAGACTGTGAAAACCCTGGCCCAGTTGGTAAGAAGTAGTACCAGGATTTAAGGTGTCTCCTCCCTGTGACTATCTTATGATTACTTATATGCTAGGGGATAAGTAAAATGTACATTCACTGAACCCACAAAATGGAAGAAGTGAATAAATCCTCAGGTACAGTTAAAATAGTTTAATAATTACACTAATATTCTATTTCTGCTAGTTGGAAAAGAGTATACACATATATATAAAAATATTCACACAATTACTATTATTGTCTGTTTAGACTTCAAGATCTTAAATAATACAGTTACTGAAATCACTGTTATTAGTCCTTTGAATTTAAGGATAACTGTCATCAGTTGACTGAGTTTCTGTATGGTTAATTATTGTTTTGAACTATTGGCTGTTTCACATGTATAGGTGGTCAGTGTCAAACAGGACACTTATCTTTCCAACTTGGTACTGCTGAAACTGTCCTTTGCTGATATCAGACTTGGTAGGCCCAACAGTAGGGATGCCAATGACCAGTTGAAGTTCACTCTTTGGGGTCCTGCACTTTGGTGGGATTGCCTCGGATGAACTACACCGGCTTCTGATACTGGACAGTCTGGTTTGAGTTATTTCATGGAACCCTCAGACTCCAGATACTGGACTTAAAAATGTTTCTGGCGATCCGCTCACAATTCATGGATAGTGGCGAAACTCTGTTTCCAGCCTGGCTCAAACCTCTTTCGTTGTGTATCTCTCTCAGTTTACCGATCCGCTACTTATACGCAAAGCGCGGACGTATCGGAGAGTACCGACGTCACAGCCTAAACCTAACCTGAAAAATCCTTCCCGAACAGTGATTTCGGCAGATCTGTGCGTCGACTGAAATTTTGCCTTTATCATTCTCGGCATATATAATATCCCTATTGTTCCATCTTATCTAGTTTTATACAGCTGATAAAACTCTATCTTCCTATCCATGTAAATTCCCAAACTGTTATTTGTTGATTTTAATATTTAGAACAGAAGTGGGTTTACATGCCTTTAGCGTAACTGTGGGCAGCCTAAATACGCATATATCTCCGTAAATGAGAACTTCCTACCGTTCCATCTTATATGCAGTTATACACCATCCTTCCCTGTACTGAAATGTAAAATCCTTTTCATATGGATTCCCTTCTATTTTTATTTATCGTTGGCGATTTCCTCTGTCCGATACACATTTCGCTGATACGCCGCCATTTTGAAAGCGGTCACTCGATCGTAGATGGGTTTATAAATCTAACTGATCCCGTTTGCAATGACTTGAAACCAATTTTGCGACATAGCTCCCCCATATTTTAAGCTGGATGATATCTAGCTTAACTATTGGGTACAAGACAATTGCAAATCGACCATTCCGAGGTTAGTTTTCCTTCCTTCTATCCTCCTCAAGCTCTGTGGGATGACGACTAAGAAAATCTGCGCCCACATTCTGTTTTCCAAGAATATACTATCTCTCTCCTTCTTGTTCGGCTTTTCATCCAGGCTCTTACTGCTGGTGGAACGGGGTCGGTAGGTTTCCCATGAAGTTTACCGCCCTCTTTTCGTTGATAGTTGGATGTGGTTTTCCCTCGCAAATCCGTAGGTGTTTGATTTTCGCTACGTGATTTGTTCCTTTTTTCCAGCGCATGGGGTTCAGACTGCAATTGAACCTGTGTGGGATGTTTCCTTTCCCCTCCCGTGCAAATCTCGGAAGTACCCATGATTGCTGGTTTGCTTGTAGATTTTTGATGAAGACTCTTCCGTCGACTTTCTGAATCTACATAGGTGCACTCTGGACAGGAATGTACATACTGATTTATGTCTTCCGTAATACCTGGCCAGTAGAACTGGGTGGCTATTCTTTGTTTTGTGGCACCATTACCCAGGTGTTCACTCAAAGTTGATATGTGTCCCCAGCCTATAACCTTATTCCTATAGGTGGATGGTACAACAATTTGACCATGACTTTTCGTCCCTCTGCCAGCTTTCCTGTACAAGAGTCCATGTTCCATATAGAAATGTCCTTTCCTTGGTGTGTTATGTGTCTTTGACAATTTGCCAAAACAAGGCTTCAATGTGCTGTCTGCTTCTTGAGCCCGTTTCATTTCAGTTGAATGAAATTTTACGTTGGTGTCCCTCTCTATGTTCCTGGAGTCAGCCTTGGTCTGGATTCCTGCCATAACCATAGGTTTTACGGGGTCTCCTAAGAAAACATATTTACGCCCCAACATTAGGGGGTAAAAGGGATCATCTATCACAGCTGCATTTATCTCCCCTTCCACATAGCGACAACTGACATGAATCTTTGCTATGGGTAAAGTAAGGGGTGATGTTCCTTTTAGTGGCCCTTGAATCTCTACTGTTTCTGTGGTGATTTGTTCAGGGCACACCAGGGATGCACACACGACTGCGTCATAGGACAA
Source organism: Oreohelix idahoensis (assembly GCA_024509875.1). Classification (NCBI taxonomy): domain Eukaryota; kingdom Metazoa; phylum Mollusca; class Gastropoda; order Stylommatophora; family Oreohelicidae; genus Oreohelix; species Oreohelix idahoensis. Next base: position 439,194 of record JAMPIV010005295.1, on the reverse strand, counting down.
ACCTGTGTCATACATTCCTGTGACTTGTTTGCCATTCACAGTCACTATCTCCTGGGTAGGTGGGTGATGGAAGCTATTCTGACTCACAGTCAGTTCCTTCCTAACAGAAGTCCTCACCTGTAGACATGCAGCATGATGAAGGGGTTTTTTCCTCCCACATTCATCCGTGTTGTGGTTGCTCATCTTGCAAAATTTGCACCACTTAGCTCCCTGTTTATAGGGTTTATTTTCCTGAGTCTGAGGGTTCTTGTCCTTATTATCAAATCTTTGCTTGTATCTGTATGGTTGATCCATCTGGTCAAAATCGGTATTCTGCGGTGGTGGCTTATATCCTTCTACCTGCTTTCTTTTTGTTCCTACCAATTCAGCTTGAGCTGCTTGGTATCTCTCTGCACATTTCAAAATGTCTTCCAGCCTCTCTGCTCCTTGTTCCATAAGGAATTTCCTCATTTCTTGAGACATGGAATCTTTCACTTGCTCTAACATAACCATTTCTTTCAGATCCTCGTAGGTTTTCTGATACTTACCTAAACTACTCCATTTCAACAAATACGTTTCTAGCCTAGCTGAGAACTGGTTATATGTTTCTCCAGGTAGAAGTTTAGAAGTTCTAAATTTCTTCCTATATGCCTCAGAGTTCTTTTCATACCGGATCAGTAAGGCTTGCTTTAGTATTTCATAATTTTCCTGATCTTCTTTGGGGAGTTTCAGAAACACATCATATGCAATACCTCTCAATCCCTGGGATAACTTTAGACTCCATTTTTCCTTTTCCAGTCCATATGTAGAGGCTAGCCTTTCATACCTATCCAGGTATGACTCAATTGCGTCCTCCTTTTCAACAAATGGATCTAGGTGGAAGTTCATGGCTCCATTTGCCATGTTCTGAAAAGAGCTATTCGCAGAATGAGGTGAGCTATTACCATGGGTGATAGTCCCAGCCTGAAGTTCAAGATCAAGCTGTCTCATTTTCAGCTCATGGTCTCTCTCTGCTTGTAACCTCCTTTCTTCTCTCTCAGCTTCTAATTTCTTGGCTTCTCTCTCCGCTTCTAATTCTAATTTCTTGGCTTCTCTCTCTGCTTCTAATTCTAATTTCTTGGCTTCTCTCTCTGCTTCCAATTTCTTGGCTTCTCTTTCTGCTTCCAATTTCTTGGCTTCTCTTTCTGCTTCCAATTTCTTGGCTTCTCTTTCTGCTTCCAATTTCTTGGCTTCTCTTTCTGCTTCCAATTGCTTTGCTTCTCTCTCGGTGTACTTTTCACATTCCGTCGTGACATACCGGATCAGAACGTCACCATCCATGCCAAGCTCTTTTCCCACCTGCAGTGTAGCAGACCTAAATTTGACCAAGTCAGCCATGATGTATCTGTAGTCTAGTAGGGCAAGCGATCTTACTCAAACTAATTTACTACAATATAATTAACTTATTTAAAATTAAAGTTAATTAAACTGACTTCACCATATATGAAACAGCTTTCTTTATCTGTACTCAATGGTACTCCTAAAAAATTATATATTTCCTACTATGTTAACTCTTTCCAAAAATTTTCAAAAAAGAAAAAAAAAATTTTCTACACAGCAGAAATAGAAAGTTGGCTCAGGAATATCAAAGATATATCCCGGACGAGCCCCCACTGTAGCGGGAGGTTATTTAAATTTATTTATTATGTAAGAGTATGCCAGTAAAGAGTTCTGACCTTACAAGTAATACCACAGTCTTAGAAATAAGCACTGGTGTATTGTTATCATAACAATAGTCAGACTGTGAAAACCCTGGCCCAGTTGGTAAGAAGTAGTACCAGGATTTAAGGTGTCTCCTCCCTGTGACTATCTTATGATTACTTATATGCTAGGGGATAAGTAAAATGTACATTCACTGAACCCACAAAATGGAAGAAGTGAATAAATCCTCAGGTACAGTTAAAATAGTTTAATAATTACACTAATATTCTATTTCTGCTAGTTGGAAAAGAGTATACACATATATATAAAAATATTCACACAATTACTATTATTGTCTGTTTAGACTTCAAGATCTTAAATAATACAGTTACTGAAATCACTGTTATTAGTCCTTTGAATTTAAGGATAACTGTCATCAGTTGACTGAGTTTCTGTATGGTTAATTATTGTTTTGAACTATTGGCTGTTTCACATGTATAGGTGGTCAGTGTCAAACAGGACACTTATCTTTCCAACTTGGTACTGCTGAAACTGTCCTTTGCTGATATCAGACTTGGTAGGCCCAACAGTAGGGATGCCAATGACCAGTTGAAGTTCACTCTTTGGGGTCCTGCACTTTGGTGGGATTGCCTCGGATGAACTACACCGGCTTCTGATACTGGACAGTCTGGTTTGAGTTATTTCATGGAACCCTCAGACTCCAGATACTGGACTTAAAAATGTTTCTGGCGATCCGCTCACAATTCATGGATAGTGGCGAAACTCTGTTTCCAGTCTGGCTCAAACCTCTTTCGTTGTGTATCTCTCTCAGTTTACCGATCCGCTACTTATACGCAAAGCGCGGACGTATCGGAGAGTACCGACGTCACAGCCTAAACCTAACCTGAAAAATCCTTCCCGAACAGTGATTTCGGCAGATCTGTGCGTCGACTGAAATTTTGCCTTTATCATTCTCGGCATATATAATATCCCTATTGTTCCATCTTATCTAGTTTTATACAGCTGATAAAACTCTATCTTCCTATCCATGTAAATTCCCAAACTGTTATTTGTTGATTTTAATATTTAGAACAGAAGTGGGTTTACATGCCTTTAGCGTAACTGTGGGCAGCCTAAATACGCATATATCTCCGTAAATGAGAACTTCCTACCGTTCCATCTTATATGCAGTTATACACCATCCTTCCCTGTACTGAAATGTAAAATCCTTTTCATATGGATTCCCTTATATTTTTATTTATCGTTGGCGATTTCCTCTGTCCGATACACATTTCGCTGATACGCCGCCATTTTGAAAGCGGTCACTCGATCGTAGATGGGTTTATAAATCTAACTGATCCCGTTTGCAATGACTTGAAACCAATTTTGCGACACTTTTCATACTCCTCATGGACGATGTCATTAAGGCATGTAAGGAGAGAACAAGAAAGTATTCAGTGGGGTACTGGAAGATGAGACAGGTCTGTATTTCGGAGCTGGCATTTGCTGATGATGTTGCCCTGATTGCTAAATCAGAGACACATCTCCAATTCAACCTGCAAGTCTGGAAGGAAGAGCTGGAGAAGAGAGGTATGGTCATAAGCAGCTCTAAAACAAAATCCATGGTGATATCACGAGAAGAAAGAAGACATCAGATTAAGCTGGGAGAACAGGTCCTGGAGCAGGTAGACCACTTTAAATACCTCGGAGCTATTATTGACCGAAAGGGAGGCATCAAAGAAGAGTTGGCCACTCGAAAAGCAGCAGCTGGGAGACTTTTTCAGGCCATAAATCGAGGATTCCTCAGCAAGAGAGAGGTTGGTAAGAAAACGAAGATGGCTGTATACCGCTCCACCTATGTCCCAGTCTTGACATATGGATGCGAGTCATGGGCAATCACTACAACCCACAAAAGCCAGATCCAAACCTCAGAAATGAGATATCTGAGGAAGGTGGTTGAAGTAACAAGAAGAGACATGGTACGCAACCAGACGATACGTCAAGGCCTTAAATCCCACCTCCTGCAGACCCAAGTAGAACAGTACCAACTAAGATGGTTTGGCCATGTCTGCAGAATGGGAGAAGACCGGCTACCACGACAAGCATGGGAAACAAAGAGCCAAGGATCCAGACCCCCAGGACGACCCAGAGTCCGCTGGGAGGACAACATTAGACAATCTTTGAAGGACCGAGGACTAGAATGGAACCAGGCCAGGAGGAAGACAGCCGATAGGATAGTCTGGCGCTCTCTCTTCCAAACCTCTACACCTCACGGTAGAAGGGGAACGACTAAGTAAGTAAGTAAGGATACCATATCTCATTGTACACTGCCTTATCTGAACAATGCACATTTATTAATATATATAGAATCCCAGCTTTTTCTGTCACTAAGGCTAAGTGATCCTTAGCTCTAACTTTGGTTGAAAGTTAGACATTATTGTGTCCCTTATATGTACTCTCCCGAAAATAGTAACACTCGACAAAGAAAAATGCGCAAATGACGGTGTGCACAAAAATATTTATAGAATGTGTGATCTTGTATACACACATTGCTGCTACGTAGTTCGTGTACTGTGGTGATGCACAGTGGTTTTTTAAATACTTTTGTCGCCGTTAGGTATTGGTGCTTTTGAATTTAATTCCCGTCTTATGACGGGCTTTTACACTAGTTTATATTTATATATTATACTGATGTCGCTGACGAGCTTTTACACTAGTTTATATTTATATATTATACTGATGTCGCTGACGAGCTTTTACACTAGTTTATATTTATATATTATACTGATGTCGCTGACGAGCTCTTACACTAGTTTATATTTATATATTATACTGATGTCGCTGACGAGCTCTTACACTAGTTTATATATATATATATATATATATATATATATATATATATATATATATATATATATATATATATATATATATATATATATATATATATATATATATATATATATATATATATATTATACTGATGTCGCTGACGAGCTCTTACACTAGTTTATATTTATATATTATACTGATGTCGCTGACGAGCTCTTACACTAGTTTATATTTATATATTATACTGATGTCGCTGACGAGCTCTTACACTAGTTTATATATATATATATATTATACTGATGTCGCTGACGAGCTCTTACACTAGTTTATATTTATATATTATACTGATGTCGCTGACGAGCTCTTACACTAGTTTATATTTATATATTATACTGATGTCGCTGACGAGCTCTTACACTAGTTTATATATATATATATATATATATATATATATATATATATATATATATATATATATATATATATATATATATATATATATATATATATATATATATATATATATATATATATATATTTATATATAATACTGATGTCGCTGACGAGCTCTTACACTAGTTTATATTTATATATTATACTGATGTCGCTGACGAGCTCTTACACTAGTTTATATTTATATATTATACTGATGTCGCTGACGAGCTCTTACACTAGTTTATATATATATATATTATACTGATGTCGCTGACGAGCTCTTACACTAGTTTATATTTATATATTATACTGATGTCGCTGACGAGCACTTACACTAGTTTATATTTATATATTATACTGATGTCTGTGGTAAAGTGGGATGTTATAAATATTTATAGGGGACTTAGTGTACTGACTGAGATCAGCTGTGAAGGTATCTATATCTAATAAGAGTAGTGTATTATAGATAACCTTACTTGCTGCCACATATATGTATACCTCAGTCAGAATTATTCTGGAATAGTGTGATGACTACGTTATATGTCTAGGGTATGTGTATGATGAAGTGTAAGTCATAACAACAACAGACAGATAAACAATTTAATTTATTCCACCACACTTGACAACACTGTGACACTCACATACATAAAACACTCTACAAGGATATCTTAAAGGAGTCACTGATAACTTTTCAAATAACAATATGTATTCAGTGCTGTCATGAACGAATATGTGTCCTGATTCAAATACAAATGGAACCAGGAATCACAATCAATTTTAATTACAAGTTATATGTACAGAATTTCTCAATATGAACCTTGTAGTGACATGTATTTTTAATAGTATCCTATGTGTGTCAGTGGTGTAGTAGTAATATGAGGTAATACTGGTTTTGTTTTGTTCAAGCTCTGTTGGTATTTGTCATCATGACTTCAATAGTTTGTCTTTATTGGAACTAGTATTGGAGATGTTCTCAGTTCCTGATATTAAAACAATTAAATTCCCCTCTTAATTGTATTTTACACTGTCATTTTAAGATGGGGGTACATAATGTTGAGCTCCATGGCCACACTCTCTTATCTTGCGTGATGACTGCAGAAAAAGGCTCCTCTGCTCGATGAGTTCTGGAGCCACCCCACTGGTTGCTATATGGACCAAGGAGTATGCTGTCCACCTCTGGCTTCAGCAAAGCTCTGACCAGGTGCTGCTCAATAACTTTAAGACCACTGTCCCTGAAAACAAGAAGGATGTACCTTCTACGTCATAACTAATTTATACTCTCTTTCTACACTGAGCACAATACATCACAAACATTGAGTTCAGAGCGTTAGGCCAACTGTCAGCTTCATCTGAAATATTTTATACCAGTATTTCCCTCCCTAATGGTTACTACGCCTCTGCAATTCCAGCATTATTTCTGTCTAATCAATAATCTAGGTGTCAGTGTACTGTTTGGCCATTCCATGCAGTTTTACTTTCCTCCGACACCTTCTGTTCAGGCTGGAGCCTTATAGGCTTTACATCATGTTCGCTACTGAACTACACATATATACAGGCATAAATTAACAATTTACATTCAATTTTCATTAAAAGATATTGAATATTTCAAGCTTACCACAATTCATAGAATAATAAACAGTTTCGTTGACTGGCAATGAATATAGCACAACTCCGATCTGCCGATGTCCCAGGCTTTATTTTATAACAAATATACACTGGTGCTCAACGTACTGCTTCTTAGTAGGTTTATTACAAGATGTGGCAATGAACAGACGCTCTGAATCAAGTATATTCGCAGCTCTACCCAATGAAACCACGTCCACACATCTTTTCAAAAAAGTACCCCTTCTATTCGTTTCCCATAACAACACAAGATAGTATTTATAGCCCGACCAATCGTGTTTAGTCTTATATTTGTTGCGCTCCAATCAATTTGGAGTTAACATGGTAGGCTATTTCCGTAACGTAAGGTTTTTTCAAACACGTTATACAAAAATTTTATGAGCAGAAATGATTTCATGCTGTCAGGCACCCCCACTATTTTATTTTGGTTATAATTTGGTAATTCCTAGACTATTTGCGTAACGTTTTACATATTCTTTGTCAGCAAGCCCTAAGGAACCCAAATATACAAATTTAAAAGAGCTAAGTGGCTGCGTTCAAAATATGCAATTTCTTCTACCTCCTGTTTCGAAGATGTGCTGTCTGGGTACTGTAATGTTTTCAAACGTAAACCCATCTAATGTCATCTTTTCTAATAAGCGTTTTCCAGGTTTTTAAAACCTAACTCTGGGAAGGTTAGTGTTTTTATCACTGTCCGTCTGAAAAAAAGTTAGTGCATGTGGCCTTACACGCGTGATAGTAGTAATTGTGTATCGCGCGACGCGAGTTTAGTGTTGCATGTGTCCTTGCTTTCATTCGCCCCTCTCTCTTTCTATTTGAGTCCATCTGTTCGTTCATTTTGGTAACGTAGTATAATTAATGTTAGGATTAATTTAGGTCATTACGCAGTGTGCCTCTCAATGTTTTTCTTAGAAATGCAATACCCGTTTTAATGTGTTGTGGAAACGCTTGTATTTATGCAGTGGCTTATATTTAACGTGGAAACGTTACAATTTGCAGACGAAGCATAAAACAAAGGGGATTTCGAGTACTGTCATTGTGACAGCACTGTTCTTTACCATTCTTCTTCCTTTTATTAAATTTATTTGTTAGGCTTTGCATTTACCTTTTAATTTATATATGTGGATTGGAATATTTCACGACACCTCCCCTCTTAAAACAGACATCCCATGTCAGTCCTTTATTCTATATACACATAGATAAATGTAAGTCAACTTGACTTTACTCTGCTGTGGTGCTATCATGGTTTTATGTAGTTGGGTCCATTCAGAGTAGGCACTACTCATGAAATCTGCCTCAGACTTCTACAACCAATAATATATTTCGGTTATGTTACTGAACAGCCGCAAGTGTGAGTGCTTGTCTTAATGCTGCTTCGCAACCCGTATTCACCATTTCTCTTCTCTGAGTCTGCGCACTGACATGTCCAGAGAACATTATATTTCCCTCAAAATGTACGTTATGAGGAGATACCATATACCTGGTGATAGCAGAGTTTTCGTAGTGGATCCCATAATCTTCTTATTATCCTGTATGAAACATTCGGAATATCCTCAATCAAAGAGGCAACTCAGGGATTCATTACGTTCCTCCGAAATGTTTACATCCAACAATTTTCTCATCATTCTAGAGAAGACACTAGGCGCATTCTTCAATCCAAATGGCAATCTATTAAACTCATAGTGTCCTTCTGAGTACTAAAAGCTAGGTATGGTCTAACCTCAGGCTTTACTGGAATCTGATAGTATCCTTTACTCAGATCCACTTTTGAGAAATATTTAGCTTTATTTAGTCTGGCAACAGCTGATTTGTATCCGGCAATGGATCCACCTGTCCTTCTGTAATAGCATTCAGTCTCCTGTAATCTATACAGAGTCTATGTTCTCCAGAGGGCTTCCTTAAGAGTACAACACCGGAACTATACGAAGATTCACTGTGCGAAATAATTCCTTCCTTCAACAGATAGTCTATCTCTTCCTTCAAAGCTTTCTCCTTAGCAAACGGAATCGAATATGGTTTCATACAGACAGGTGTGGGGTCTATCAGTTTCATATCATATTCCAATAGGTTTGTATGCCCTGGTCGGTCTGTTAACACCTCTGCATGATTATTTAGAACCTGTTGCACTCTCTCTTTCTGAGTTTTTGTTAAATGTGTACTGATTTTCACCTGTGCTGCTGTCTCACAGGGGTGTAATGGATATTCAAATGATGAAAGTGGTTCCTTTTTCATCTCCATGGCGATGGACAAGGTCAACAAGTGTGTCTCTTCCTGATGTTCTCTTTCCAAATATTTCTTCAGGAGATTCACATGATAGATTTTTTCTTTCCCCTTCTTATCTATCTTATAATTTGTTCTAGACACCTTCTCTAGAACTGTATATGGACCCTGCCATCCAATTTGTAACTTATTCTGACTCCCGGGCAAAAGAAGCAGTACCTTTTCTCCCACAGCCAAATTTCTGTCTTTCGCCTTCCTGTTATAATAGGCAGCATGTTTCTTCCTGGCTTGTTTCAAATTTTCATTGGCAAGTTTCCAGCCAGTTTTTAAACGAGTGGTCAGCTCATTCACATATTGGTATGAAGATGTAATGTTTTCCTCTGCTTTTTCATCAGTCCACGTTCTTAACAAAGCTACATATGGACCTTTAATTGTGTGGACCTATTTGTCCATGCACCGGTATGGTCTCTTCCACTCGAAGCTCTATAGTGATGATTTTTCTTCCCAGAATTATCATGCATAAAACGACCGCTACCAATTCTTCTTTTGGGGCTTTCTCCCCACTTAAAATTCTTGATGAGAGATTTCCTCTCTACATCCTCTTCCTCCAGTTTGTTTAAGTCCGATTGAGGGATTTTCGGCTTATCCTGGGGTAAGACATCTTTTTGCACTCTCCGCATAGTGGCCATTGTAAAACAGTTAAGTGAAGCTTGTCCGTGAAAAGGGGCTTCCCATTCCATTTGGTCCACTTTATCAAATCTATTTTTCTTTTTATTATCAGGCCTAATTTTGCCCCGTGGCGTGTCCAGGTCCTGATCAATGTTCCCACTTGTGGGGTGTTCCCTCATGTGCTATGCTACACCTTTCTACAAAATTCTCAATGTCCCATCTTGCTTTGGGCCAATAATAATTGTGAGCCACCTTTTGAATGATGGTACCTATCTTCTCATGGTCCCCATCTGGTTTCACATGTAGGCTCCTTATTAAGTCTGCCCTATATCTTTTAGGAAGTACCAGCTGTCCCTGACCTTTGGATCTAGCTCCAGTCTTCCTATACATCAACTTGTTTTTCATGTAAAAATCTCCCTTGCCTGGAGTTGTATGACAAGTTGACAATTTTCTGAAACAAGGCTTGAGTGTTTTATCCCCAGCCTGTGCCTTCCTCATCTCTTCTGGAGTGGTATCCAACATAATATCCTCCTCCTGTCTTGAGGTCGACCTGACCTGAAGGGTTGCCATATACACAGGTTTCCTTCTGCAATGGTCAGTATCATGATTGTCCATCTGACAATTTTTACACCACCTTTTTCCTTGGTTGAAAGATTTTCTTTCATCATATTTCCTTTCATCGAATTGTGGGAATTTATTTTTATTTTCATACCGTGGCCTATCAAACTGGTGCTTACCTTTGTTTTGATCCCTAGGATCAAATTTATTAAAGTTCTGTGGTGCCCTAAAGTTATCCACTGTTTCTTTTTATTACCTGTTACCTCTGCTTGAGCTGCTTGATACCTTTCAGCAACATTTAGCAACTCACCCAGCCTCTCTGTACCTTGTTCCATGAGAAACTTTCTCAGGTCTGGAGCCATGGACTCTCTTAATTGCTCTATAAGGACCATTTCCTTAAGATCTTGGGTTTTCCCCAGAGAAGTCCATTTCTCCAAGTATGTCTCTATTCGTGCAGAAAACTGGTGATAGGTTTCACCTGACAGTAGTTTAGCATTCCTAAATTTTTTCCTATAAAATTCTGCATTCTTTTCATACCTTAACAAAAGAGCCTGCTTTAGCATGTCATAATTTTCCTGATCACCTCTGCTCATTTTTGCAAAAACTTCATAAGCTGCCCCACGAAGTCCCTGAGATAACTTTAAGCTCCACCTTTCTCTCTCTAACCCATATGTGGTAGCTAATAGTTCATACCTATTTAGATAGCTCTCTATATCATCGTCTTTCTCAACAAAATGATCTAAATGAAAATTCATAGCTGAGGTTGAGGCTCCCTGGCTAGCGGTGGCATCAGAGGCAAAGGGACTGGCACCATTTTCAGGAGCATGGCCCTGAAACTCAAACTCCCTTAGTCGTAACTCATGTTCCCTTTGTAATCTCTTCTCCTCCTTTTCTGCTTCCCTCTCTGCAGCTAATTTCTTCTCTTCCCTTTCTGCAGCTAATTTCTTCTCTTCCCTTTCTGCAGCCTGTCTTCTTTCCTCGGATTCCAATGCTTTAGCCTCTTTGTCAGCCTCAATCTGCAACCTCTTAGTCTCAGCCTCAGCCTCAAATTGTAACTTCTTAATTTCCCTTTCATCCTCTAACTTTCTTTCGGCTTCAAACCTTCTTTCTTCGCGTTCAATAAATTTGTCACATTCAGTAGTGACATAGGCAACCATAACTTGCCCATCTAATCCTAACTCTTTTGCAGTCTGAACAGCAGCAGATCGAAATTTGGCTAGGTCCGCCATTGTCTATCAGGTAAGTTTATACAATGTCTAACTAACAATTCAATCTCTAAATATATATCTAATGGACAACACAGGCACCGAGAGCTCAACCTTATTTAATTCCACCCAAGGATACCTTTTTAATTCTTATTATTCCCTGAAGTGAATTACCCCCAATATTTGTAATAGGTAAAGATTCAAAATCCCAAGAGCGAGACCCCAATATATGTGGTAAAGTGGGATGTTATAAATATTTATAGGGGACTTAGTGTACTGACTGAGATCAGCTGTGAAGGTATCTATATCTAATAAGAGTAGTGTATTATAGATAACCTTACTTGCTGCCACATATATGTATACCTCAGTCAGAATTATTCTGGAATAGTGTGATGACTACGTTATATGTCTAGGGTATGTGTATGATGAAGTGTAAGTCATAACAACAACAGACAGATAAACAATTTAATTTATTCCACCACACTTGACAACACTGTGACACTCACATACATAAAACACTCTACAAGGATATCTTAAAGGAGTCACTGATAACTTTTCAAATAACAATATGTATTCAGTGCTGTCATGAATGAATATGTGTCCTGATTCAAATACAAATGGAACCAGGAATCACAATCAATTTTAATTACAAGTTATATGTACAGAATTTCTCAATATGAACCTTGTAGTGACATGTATTTTTAATAGTATCCTATGTGTGTCAGTGGTGTAGTAGTAATATGAGGTAATACTGGTTTTGTTTTGTTCAAGCTCTGTTGGTATTTGTCATCATGACTTCAATAGTTTGTCTTTATTGGAACTAGTATTGGAGATGTTCTCAGTTCCTGATATTAAAACAATTAAATTCCCCTCTTAATTGTATTTTACACTGTCATTTTAAGATGGGGGTACATAATGTTGAGCTCCATGGCCACACTCTCTTATCTTGCGTGATGACTGCAGAAAAAGGCTCCTCTGCTCGATGAGTTCTGGAGCCACCCCACTGGTTGCTATATGGACCAAGGAGTATGCTGTCCACCTCTGGCTTCAGCAAAGCTCTGACCAGGTGCTGCTCAATAACTTTAAGACCACTGTCCCTGAAAACAAGAAGGATGTACCTTCTACGTCATAACTAATTTATACTCTCTTTCTACACTGAGCACAATACATCACAAACATTGAGTTCAGAGCGTTAGGCCAACTGTCAGCTTCATCTGAAATATTTTATACCAGTATTTCCCTCCCTAATGGTTACTACGCCTCTGCAATTCCAGCATTATTTCTGTCTAATCAATAATCTAGGTGTCAGTGTACTGTTTGGCCATTCCATGCAGTTTTACTTTCCTCCGACACCTTCTGTTCAGGCTGGAGCATTTTAGGCTTTACATCATGTTCGCTACTGAACTACACATATATACAGGCATAAATTAACAATTTACATTCAATTTTCATTAAAAGATATTGAATATTTCAAGCTTACCACAATTCATAGAATAATAAACAGTTTCGTTGACTGGCAATGAATATAGCACAACTCCGATCTGCCGATGTCCCAGGCTTTATTTTATAACAAATATACACTGGTGCTCAACGTACTGCTTCTTAGTAGGTTTATTACAAGATGTGGTAATGAACAGACGCTCTGAATCAAGTATATTCGCAGCTCTACCCAATGAAACCACGTCCACACATCTTTTCAAAAAAGTACCCCTTCTATTCGTTTCCCATAACAACACAAGATAGTATTTATAGCCCGACCAATCGTGTTTAGTCTTATATTTGTTGCGCTCCAATCAATTTGGAGTTAACATGGTAGGCTATTTCCGTAACGTAAGGTTTTTTCAAACACGTTATAAAAAATTTTATGAGCAGAAATGATTTCATGCTGTCAGGCACCCCCACTATTTTATTTTGGTTATAATTTGGTAATTCCTAGACTATTTGCGTAACGTTTTACATATTCTTTGTCAGCAAGCCCTAAGGAGATCAACGGCTCGCAAAGCGAAACAGCAAAGTGTGTGGCGCACTAGAGGCATGTCGGACATAGAAAAAGACAATGGCTAGCCACCGTGGAAGAGATTGGGGCCTTACCACGTACTTCCTACAGAAAGTAATGGAATCACAACAACAAGATAAGAACCGATATGTAGAGAACTCTCTGTCCCCTGGGGAAGAATCTACTGTACAAATTAACAGGGAAGAGGCAACTCCTCTAATGAGTAAGGAAGTACATAATGACGAGTGTTCCTTAAATTCTGTTGAAAGGGAGCATTCTGAGAAAGACCACCTAAAAACTAGTAGGAGAAGCCTAAAAATAGGAACATGGAATGTTAGAACTTTAAACGGAGAAGGAAAGCTGGACAATCTTATATTAGAGGCAACCGACATGAAACTCGATATACTGGGAGTTGCAGAGGCAAGACTTTTGGATACAGGCTACATAACAAGAGACCAGTACACGCTTATACACTCAGGAGGAGAAAAACACGAAAGAGGGGTAGGAATGTTGATAAAGAAGGAGTTAGAAAAATACGTATGTGGATACTGGACACACAATGACAGAATGATGTTACTAAAGATGAGAGCAAAGCCATTCGACATATCAATCTTACAAACTTATGCACCAACTAAAGATTACAGCGAGGAAGAAATAGAAAAATACTATGAAGAGCTACAACACACACTTAAACCAGTCAAATCTACACATGTGTTGATAGTAATGGGTGATATGAATGCAAAAGTAGGAAAAGGAAAATACAAGAAAATAGTAGGACAGTATGGATTAGGGACAAGAAATGATAGAGGAGACAGACTTATCCAGTTCTGTGAAGAAAACCAGCTGGTCATATGTAACACCTTTTTTGAACATCACCCAAGGAAATTATACACATGGAAAAGCCCAGGAGATGTAACACGTAATCAAATCGACTATATCATGATAAAACATAGATTTAAGAACAGTGTCACAAGTGCAAAGACACATCCTGGCGCCGACATAAATTCAGATCACAATCCAGTTGTCATCAAAGTAAATATAAAGCTGAAAAGAGCAGGAAACAGAAGACAGGAGGAACCCCAGATAGAAATATCAGCGCTGAAACAACCAGATATAAAACAGAAATATTTAATCGAAGTCAAAAATAAATACCAACAGTTATTGACAGAAAGCATGGAGCAGTATAGAAGAGAAAACCCAGAAGAAAAAGCAACCGCAAAATGGGAATGCTTAAAAACAAGCATACAATCAGCAAATGCAAATTTACCTAAAAAGGAGTCTAAGAAAAATCAAATTTGGATGACAGATGACATCTTGAATAAAATGGCAGAAAGAAAGAAAGCAAAAAATACTCCAGAATATAAAACAATAGACAATGACATACGTACTATGTGTAGAGAAGCAAAAGAACGGTGGATAGAAACAAAATGTAAGGAAATAGAAGACTTGGAAGCGAAGCACATGACAAGAGATATGCATGAAGAAATAAAGAAATTATCAAATCGGTCGCGGTTTGCACAAGGAGGAAGCTGTATCAAGAACAAAAATGGTGTAATATTACTTGATGAGAAAGACATATCAAACAGATGGGCAGAATACGTAAAAGAACTATTCGAGGACAACAGAGGTAAAAAAACCATCACCAGATTCTAATGAAGGCCCACACATTCTCAGATCAGAAGTAGAGAATGCCATTCATATGATACAAAAAGGAAGATCAGCAGGCATGGATAACATAAACAATGAAATGATAGAAGCTCTGGAGAGCTTTGGTATAGATACAATCACAGAAATATGCAATGATATATACAATACAGGATATTTACCACACGACATGAAGACATCAGTTTTTATAACATTGCCCCAAAAAACCAAATGCAACAGAATGTTCAGACTTCAGAACAATCAGCCTGATGAGTCATGCAATTAAGATACTGCTCAAAATCATACAGGAAAGAATAAAAAGTAAAGTAGACAGCGAAATCCAAGAAGAACAGTTTGGTTTTAGACGGAACAGTGGAACAAGAGAGGCAATATTTTGCCTAAGAAGATTAGCAGAAAAATATACAGAGGTCCAAAAAAGTATGTATATGTGCTTCATTGACTATAAGAAGGCTTTTGACAGAATCCATCATGAGAAAATAATTGAATGCCTCAAAGACATAGGTATTGATGGAAAAGATATAAGAATACTCAGTAACCTTTATTGGGAGCAAACTGCCACAGTAAGATCGGGAAGGAATTATTCACCATACATAGACATAAAAAGAGGTGTCAGACAAGGTTGTGTGCTGTCCCCCTGCCTATTTAATTTATACACCGAAAAAATTTTCAAACAGATACAGGAAATACCAGGACTGAACATCAGTGGAAGATCAATAAACAACCTTAGATATGCAGATGATACCGTGTTGTTAGCTGAAAGCGAACAGGAGTTACAAGAACTAGTGAAGCAAGTGAACAGTATAAGTCATGAATATGGACTCGACATTAATATTGAGAAAACTAAAACTATGATAATTAGCAAAACAGACGATAAACCCACATTAAAGATAAGCGTAAATGGGAAAATCCTGGAACAAGTCAAGAGCTACGTATATCTTGGTCATATAATAACAGAAGATGGCAGATGTGAAACAGAAATCAAGAAGAGAATAGGAATGGCCAAAGCTACATTCAACAACATGAAACATATACTGACATCCAAACAGTTATCTCATAAATTAAAACTGAGAATCATAAAGTGTTATATATATTCTGCATTTCTGTATGGTGCAGAAACATGGACGATGAATAAGCATTTGGAAGAAAGAATTGAGGCTCTTGAAATGTGGATATATAGAAGAACTGGGCGTATCTCATGGAAAGAGATGAAAACAAATAAGGAGGTCCTAGAAAATCTAGGTATGAAAAGAGAACTAATGAGAGAGGTCAAAGTTCGGCAGCTAAAATACTTTGGCCACATAAAAAGGCATAACACCTTGCAGAAGACCATAACAGAAGGGAGAGTTGAAGGTAAACGTGCAAGGGGAAGACAGCGCTATAAGTGGGAAGATAACATCAAGAGATGGACGGGAAAGAGTCTATCAGAGTGTACCACCAAGACAAGAGACAGAAGACGTTGGAGATCCATTACAGCCAACCTCCGTTGTGGAGATGGCAACTGATGATGAAGGAACCCAAATATACAAATTTAAAAGAGCTAAGTGGCTGCGTTCAAAATATGCAATTTCTTCTACCTCCTGTTTCGAAGATGTGCTGTCTGGGTACTGTAATGTTTTCAAACGTAAACCCATCTAATGTCATCTTTTCTAATAAGCGTTTTCCAGGTTTTTAAAACCTAACTCTGGGAAGGTTAGTGTTTTTATCACTGTCCGTCTGAAAAAAAGTTAGTGCATGTGGCCTTACACGCGTGATAGTAGTAATTGTGTATCGCGCGACGCGAGTTTAGTGTTGCATGTGTCCTTGCTTTCATTCGCCCCTCTCTCTTTCTATTTGAGTCCATCTGTTCGTTCATTTTGGTAACGTAGTATAATTAATGTTAGGATTAATTTAGGTCATTACGCAGTGTGCCTCTCAATGTTTTTCTTAGAAATGCAATACCCGTTTTAATGTGTTGTGGAAACGCTTGTATTTATGCAGTGGCTTATATTTAACGTGGAAACGTTACAATTTGCAGACGAAGCATAAAACAAAGGGGATTTCGAGTACTGTCATTGTGACAGCACTGTTCTTTACCATTCTTCTTCCTTTTATTAAATTTATTTGTTAGGCTTTGCATTTACCTTTTAATTTATATATGTGGATTGGAATATTTCACGACAATGTCGCTGACGAGCTCTTACACTAGTTTATATATATATATATATTATACTGATGTCGCTGACGAGCTCTTACACTAGTTTATATTTATATATTATACTGATGTCGCTGACGAGCTCTTACACCAGTTTATATTTATATATTATACTGATGTCGCTGACGAGCTCTTACACTAGTTTATATATATATATATTATACTGATGTCGCTGACGAGCTCTTACACTAGTTTATATTTATATATTATACTGATGTCGCTGACGAGCTCTTACACTAGTTTATATATATATATTATACTGATGTCGCTGACGAGCTCTTACACTAGTTTATATTTATATATTATACTGATGTCGCTGACGAGCTCTTACACTAGTTTATATTTATATATTATACTGATGTCGCTGACGAGCTCTTACACTAGTTTATATATATATAAATTATACTGATGTCGCTGACGAGCTCTTACACTAGTTTATATTTATATATTATACTGATGTCGCTGACGAGCTCTTACACTAGTTTATATTTATATATTATACTGATGTCGCTGACGAGCTTTTACACTAGTTTATATTTATATATTATACTGATGTCGCTGACGAGCTCTTACACTAGTTTATATTTATATATTATACTGATGTAGCTGACGAGCTCTTACACTAGTTTATATTTATATATTATACTGATGTCGCTGACGAGCTCTTACACTAGTTTATATTTATATATTATACTGATGTCGCTGACGAGCTTTTACACTAGTTTATATTTATATATTATACTGATGTCGCTGACGAGCTCTTACACTAGTTTATATTTATATATTATACTGATGTCGCTGACGAGCTTTTACACTAGTTTATATTTATATATTATACTGATGTCGCTGACGAGCTCTTACACTAGTTTATATTTATATATTATACTTGTGGTGAAGTGGGATGTTATAAATATTTATAGGGGACTTAGTGTACTGACTGAGATCAGCTGTGAAGGTATCTATATCTAATAAGAGTAGTGTATTATAGATAACCTTACTTGCTGCCACATATATATATATATATATCTCAGTCAGAATTATTCTGGAATAATGTGATGACTACGTTATATGTCTAGGGTATGTGTATGATGAAGTGTAAGTCATAACAACAACAGACAGATAAACAATTTAATTTATTCCACCACACTTGACAAACTGTGACACTCACATACATATAACACTCTAAAGGATATCTTAAAGGAGTCACTGATAACTTTTCAAATAACAATATGTATTCATTGCTGTCATGAATGTATATGTGTCCTGATTCAAATACAAAGGGAACCAGGAATCACAATCAATTTTAATTACAAGTTATATGTACAGAATTTATTAATATGATTCATGTAGTGACATATATTATCAATGGTATCCTATGTGTGTCAGTTGTGTAGTGTTAATATGAGGTAATACTGGTTTTGTTTTGTTCAAGCTCTGTTGGTATTTGTCATCATGACTTCAATAGTTTGTTTCTATGGGAACTACTATTGGAGATGTTCTCAGTTCCTGGTATTAAAACAATTTACTTCCCCTCTTAAGTTTATGTTACAATGTTATTTTAAGATGGGGGTACATAATGTTGAGCTCAGCTGGCCACATCAGCTTATCTTGCGTGATGGCGGCAGGAAAAGACTCCTCTGCTCGATTTCTCCCCTGGGCTCTGGAGACACCTCACTGATAGCTAAATGGACCAAGGAGTATGCTGTCCGACTCTGGATTCAGCAAAGCTCTGACCAGGTGCTGCTCAATAACGTTAAGACCACAGTCCCACAATTCATGGAAATAAACACAGATACGTTGACTAGCAATGAATTCTGGCACAAATACTGGCACAAATTCCCATCTGCTTATGTTCCAGGCTTTTATTTAGCAAAATATGAGCTGGCTTCAACGCACTGTTGCTTTATCAAGCTTATTTGAACTAGTGGTCTCGAACTAACGCTCCTAAGTGATTATATCAGCGAGTCTGGCCAATGGAGCCACGTTTCGACAAGTGTTTGAAAAAATTTTACCTTCCTACGTCTCCCCTAACAACCAAGGATAGCATTTATAGTCCGACTAATCGTGTTTAGCCTTACATATCATTCCAGCCAATCAGTTCAAATGTAACTTGTGGCCCATTTCCCGTACAATGGTGGTTTAAAAAATCTACCACTGAGCGATTCTGATTTTGGGTGTTGTCTGACAGCACCATCATTTTATTTTGGCTATAACTTGTTAATTCCTAGACTATGTGCGTAACGTTTTACATATTCTTTGTCAGCAAGCCCTAAGGAACCCAAATATACAAATTTAAAAGAGCTACGTGGCTGCGTTCAAAATATGCAATTTCTTCTACCTCCTGTTTCGAAGATGTGCTGTCTGGGTACTGTAATGTTTTCAAACGTAAACCCATCTATTGTCATCTTTCCTAATAAGAGTTTTTCCAGGTTTTTTAAAACCTAACTCTGGGAAGGGTAGTGAATTTTATCACTGTCGATTTGAAATAAAGTTAGTGTATGTGGCCTTACACGCGTGATGGCAGCAATTGTGTATCGCGCGACGCGTGTTTAGTGTTGCACGTGTTCGGCTTTCTGCCTCTCCCTTCTCTCTATCCTTTAGTCCATCTGTTCGTTCGTTTTGGTAACGTAGTATAATTAATGTTAGGATTAATTTAGGTCATTACGCAGTGTGCCTCTCAATGTTTTTCTTAGAAATGCAATACCCGTTTTAATGTGTTGTGGAAACGCTTGTATTTATGCAGTGGCTTATATTTAACGTGGAAACGTTACAATTTGCAGACGAAGCATAAAACAAAGGGGGATTTCGAGTACATTCTTTGTGACAGCACTGTTATTTTACCATTGCTCTTTTCTTTATTAGAATTTATTTGTTAGGCTTTATATTTACCTGATACTTTATATATGTGGATTAGAATATTTCACGACAATACTGATGTCGCTGATGAGCTTTTACACTAGTTTATATTTATATATTATACTGATGTCGCTGACGCTATCATCATCATTCTCTGTGCAGAATTAAGCCACCACTTCCTATTCCCCCCCCCCAAGTCAAGGTAGACCCCACCTGCTCTTGCAGTGGTGGTTTTTGTAGAAATGTGTGTTATGTAACGAGGTTGCCAGCCCCTTGCACAACCTAATTGCAATCGCCTATTACGACATGCATGAGGTAGCAGCCGTCATATTCTTTCTTTGTCTGTCATTGGCGGACGCCACCCATGCCTGGATCGAACAAAAAATGTCAGTCAGAAAATCGTCACAAGTATGATGATAGGAAACTCTTTACAGAGCGATACAACAGGAGGCAATCTCATCATCAGAAGGGTTCCCCCCGTCCGACATGTGTTTCGGCCCAGTATACTCCTTTACGCTCTAAGGGGGGCGGGCCCACTTGGGTCATGACTCCCAAGCGTCTCAGCCTCCTGTTGCAATTGTATACAGCTTACGGGGTGCTAACCCGGTCAGCCGGTTTCTAGTCTTTCCCCGTGTCATCTGTCTTTCCAGAAGTCAATCGGTCTTTTCCCGATTGTCACTGGTTTGACCATGCAACTATGATAGGCGAAGCCTTATAAGAGAATTCAAAGAAATTTCACCCCTTTCCCCCAACACGATACGCCTGCAATGACTTTATTTTTTTTTAGAAACTTCTTTTTTTTTTAAATCAACATCCTCCTCCACAGAGCTGCTGCATGAACCACAAGTTATACCAGAGCAATTTAATTACGCTCAGTCCCATAAACCTTCGCTGGCTGACAAAGCTTGTCAAACTAGAGAATGCAAAATGAGAGGGGGGGGGGGGCTGGAACAGTTATGGCTTTTTAACAGGTCACAGGAAATATGAAACTTCAGTTACATTTACCATACAACAAAAAATAAATACAGAGTCAAGTGCAACATTCCTTACGCAAAAGCAAAACAGTTTCCCCATGGACACAAGATAAACGTAGTCTGATAAGCACCTACAGGTGTTACAAGTTGGATATCTAAAGCCCCAGCATCTGTGCGGCCGTCATTGTGTTCTCCTTCCTACGGGACACTACAGTCAAACATTGGAAGGTTCTGGGCAGATGTATGACTTGAGTCTAGGATCTAACACACCAGTGTAAAAATATGTCTGTGAGAGATTTATGAGTTCACCGCCTGATCAGATTTCCCACAGGCGAACTCAAGACTGAAGGTGGGGGTATTTTTTCATAGCACGGTTATCGCAGCTATGTCAGCCATTGCCTCGCTTTATGAAAACAGCATCCCAGCAAGTTACTGTAACCAAGGTAAACGTTTCCCAGTAGGTATCCACTCAACCTACAGTATTTTGTGCACTGACAGTGCGTCCTATGTACAGAATGCGTGTTTGCACAACCTCAATCATACCAAATAAAGAGGAGGGGGTGGGGAATAGGGAAAGATCTGGAAGTTACTGAAATGATCAACAGCTCTATAAAAAGTAGTCCCATAACAGATACTGCCTTAGGGGAGTGAAATGTTAGAGACAGTATACTAGGTCCATCTTAATGCCCTGGGGTGACCAATTCCTTCCTCGCTGCCTTTGCTGTCCTTAACTCAAGAGCAGAGTTCGGTATCCATTTACAATTAGGTAGACTAGAGTCTGGAGCGTGAGCTACCAGGGTTCGATCCCGGAATCCGGTAACTTTAGCCCCGAAAGGTCCGCACTCTAACCGCTTCGCCAATCGCACGTTCAAACAGCTCTATATAATGTGGGGAAAAAACGAAAAGAGACAGAGAAAAAGAATCCCCCGGGGAGGGGGTAAGAAGCAAATTTTAGGGGGTGGGGGGTGAAGTTAAGAACATTGTCCAACTGATATCTCTTATATCGGCATGCTTTCACTGTGTGTGATTGAAAGCTGTATATTTCATAAGTATGAAGTTGGAATATAAAGTAAAACATCGCAAGAAAAAAATCTAACATGCAGACAATGAGAGTCTGAAGGTCATCTACAAAGTTCAGGACAGTGAACTGCTGACATTCTCGAACATACTTCAGCGATGTGTAAATAACAGCTCAGTTGAATGAAGACCGAATATAAAGTATAGTACCATAACTAACACACAATATAAAGTAATATCTCGCTTAGTGCTGCCCAGTATAGCGCTGTTTCGCTAAAGAGCTCTATAATTTAAATGTGGGGTTTTAAGTCCATAAAAGCAGGCGAAAATTTGTAATGTTCAAACAACTCTTCCAACAGTGGTCATCAGGATATGCGCAAGTTTGCTGACATCATGTCAACATGAATATTATTCCAGCGTATACTCATCTTTTCTAATTATACCCAAAAAACCCTGTTTTTTTCCCCAGTTACATGTTCACTAACTCGTTAACATAATAAATTCAAGCATTCAAATGGCCTTATGAAAAAAAAAAAGAATTAAAAACTGCTCAGAAACATTAAAAGAAAAAAATAAAGCGTTAAAATGAACAGCTTTATTTATTTACAATGTTAAACTATAAGTGATTATTAATCCTGTTTATCTGTAACTATAAATCTATAGTATGAGTAATCACTATTGAGTGAATTATAATATGTCTGCATCCGTATGACTCATATTGCTTTAAATACATAACCATATAGAACTATTAAAGTAATAGTTGCTGAATCACCTTCAGTTGGGGGCTCAGAAAATACAAGTCAACATTTCCTCACAGAAGGGGCGGAACAATAATATGTTCATGACAGCTTAGATGATCTCAGTTGTTTTGCTTACTTTTCTTTAAAATTATATGAGGCTCTCTTAAATAGAACCATCATTCTTCTATTTATACCTCTGCCAAGAGCAATCTTAAGCGAAGGTTGATGACCTTTGAAGACCATCATTTTGATACTCTAAGTTTGGCCATTGTTGGACCACTATTGCAGTGTAGGGGAGACAATACTGTCACACATATGTTAATTAACGACGTCTGCAGTCGTCCAATGTTCATTAACCTAGCAACTAAAACATAGGAAGACATAAAATGCTTAATGTATGAAGGATAATTGACAGATCCTAATATAAGAAACTAAGTGTGGGAGGTATGCCTCATGTCATCATTACTCTTCTTAATGGCTACAGACTGGATTATATAAATAACAACATTAAAAAACAGAACAGAAATTAAGTGAATTCTGACAGATCAGCTCGATGATCTAGGTTTTGCCGATGACCTAGCCCTTCTAACTCATAACAACGGCGAAAGACAATTAGAGAATACTCGATTAGAGGGCACATCAACTGGGTCTGAAAAATGCAAACAGAAAAGATAAAAATTAACGTGGTAAATGACAGCCTCACTGCAATCAGAGGAACATCTCTACAGGTTGCTGACTCACACACATATATCTAGACAACAACTTAGACAAAGTTGCAGGAACTGACAGTGATTCCACTACAAGAATGCAAAAGGCAGGCAAGAGGAGCTTTCACTGTATTGGGAAATATATAGAAATAACAAGAAATAAAGTACAACACAGGCCACAACAGGTTGGGATACAATCTACTGTTATTGTTGATCAGAATTGACTCACTGCACTCCGGGCAAACCCATAGGTGCTCAGTCTCCCTCGGCAAATGTTGAAGGGTATGAATGCTAATTGTTCCTGTTGCGAGCTGGTTGCATACACGTCGTATGCATCCTCTCATTCGTCCGTCCCTGCTGGTCTTACATGTATTGCCTAATTCCGGCAATCTTAGCCTTGATGATTCATCGACCGGATACCATCTACTCAAGAAGCTAAAGATAGGAACTAACGATGAGTCTAATTGTGGAACTGATAAAATAGCTGCTTGAACAAAGATGCCCAAAATATGAGGGGCAGAGACAGCAATATATCCGTCACCAGTACCATTCCTGGAAAAACTCTATGGAAATACAAAAAGGCTCAAGATGGCTACTGATTTCTTTCAAAATATTCAATCTGACGTCTGAGAGTGTACGAAGAAGAAGACATGTGACGGACGATGAAACTCAGCTGTCCCTGAATTGTTTAGATGATATGGTAGACACCTCGTAGCATCAGTGCCCCCGAATATTGTTGTAACTTTTCGTCAAACGGGAAGGCTTCCACCTGGGCTCATTAGCTATGCGCAACAGAAACGTGGAACTCCACCTGGGCTCGATAATATGCGTCGGAGCAGAGTAGACTCGTCACCACGTTCGCTAATTAATATGTTGACAGTTTATCTACCATACATTCTGGACATCGCATTGTCTCAAGGGAAGGTTAAACCACACCCACTGCTATCTCTAGAGAAATCAAGAGCAGTTATTTTCCTTACCTTGGTCAGTACGCCTGCCTTAAAGGCGTTGCCAAAATCAAACGAAGGAAAGCGGCACACGATCTGAGGCAAGACGATTTCAACAGACGAAGCTAGTCTCTCGCAGGAATTTCGCATCTCTGTGTCAACCAGAAAACCGCTCGAAAGGACGGAGCGAACGGGAAACCCGAGCGGTCAGGAATTGAATAATCGGACGAGGAGCGGGCGGCTAGAATCTCTATTTTTCCCAGAGATCTTAAAAGGTGTTAGATTCTAACATGTCCCCCCAATCTTTCATTCCATTTCATATATATAGAGACCCTGAAGAATGCAATTTTATCACCCGTTGCCAGACATTTTAAAATTCACTAGCATATAGTTGAATCCTGCTAGAATTCCCTCTGGATTTTGGCTATATTATAGTGTAGTTATTCTGTGCTTAACGGTATAATATATATTAGTTTCTAGTGATCAGTGGTCTAGTTCATTCATTTTTTATTTCACTGGATTTTGTTTGATTTAAATCTGTTAAATTAAACCTATCTCAAAAGTTTCCAGTTGAAAATTTAATGTTATATCTATTATAGTATTTCCAAAGATAATAGATGCATAAAATGCTTAAACTAACTTTTAAAGTCGCGAAGGAATTTTTACCTAATTAATTAAGTTAAGTCATATATATATATATATAAAGATGTGTGTGTTAACCATTAGACTCGTGAAGTGTTTTTTTAAAGTACATAATTAAATACGCGAGTGCATATAATAGTCTTAACGGTAAATTTATCGCGCTTTAGAATGTTATTTGATTTTTCGGTATGAATTACATGTTTTCTATTTTACATATAGGGTGATCCTAACCGTTGCATCCCAGCAAAGCAAAAAACATTGTATTAGAGTCCAGCAGACTCGGTTCTTAAACCCTCCAGAATTTGATGAGACTGTTAAATTTTAATCTTTGTGGCGATCCTCTGTTGGGGTTCCGCTATCTAACTTTTTGCAAGAAAGAAAGCACACCCAAAGTGAAATTTAACCCATCATCAATTAATTTAAGATTAACTGGAGAACACTGCCACAGCTTATTTGCATTATTTACTGCTCTATTAACGAAAGAAAATAGAAATCTTCCAAACACTGACTGTGCATATTTTTCTTCACTGGATTTAAAACACTCGAAGTAAACCATACCTTACCGGTCAGTTGTTATCATCATGCATTGAAGGAATTTTTCCCACCAGCGGCGAAATCAATTAGACCATACCATAGTCACCACCTATATCCGTGACCGTGCCATCCCTTAGAAACCTTTCCTCTAATCAAAAACCAACAGAACACTTAGGCTTCTTCTTCCAGCGATTACGAGAATATTTGCTACAAGCCAACCTCGCTAATCTGGGGCTGAACGGAGGAAAGACATTTTTCATTTTGTCTAGTGTTTAACGGCTGTTGTGTATTTTTCTATGGAGTGCCAGATTCCACGATCGGTAAGTGTGTGTGAGCATATGAGTATGGGCCCTCACGAGCGTGCATGAATGACAGGAGATTTAATTTTTGTGCAAACCATTTGTTAATTTGCCTACCGGGTAATACTTTTACTGTATTCCCTGCATTGTTCCTTTAAGTGGGATTCTTGTTAACTCTGTATACCCCCCCTCCCCACTCTTTCATTTGCTTAGTAAAGGGAAGAACCATTGAGAAATAACAGGATCTTTCTTCTACCCATTCTTAATATTATAACACCTCTTTTTCAGAGTAATTAAGTTTACTGTTGGGTTACATCATCTATTTTTCTGATAACTACCTATCTTTGGACTGGGTTTATCTCTGTCTATTTCAAGAGGGAAGGGCGTAGTGGATACCACTCTTCATAAACCCCTCCCCACCTTGTTATTTGTATTTTCTGTACCTATGATATTTTGCTTGTAAACAAATGATACATGTCGTGACTGATTTTTTAATGATAAATAAACACGTAAAACTTATTTTGTACTGTATTGGAATACCCAAGCCCAATTTACCCATATCTGTTTAATATAGTCTGTATTCACGTAACGTCCGTATGTTTGAAGCACCAAATTGGTGTGAGCGCATGTGTGTTTAGAAACTGGCAAATAATCCTTTAGCCAGGAGAGTGTAAGGAGTATATTGAGAGAAACAGACTGTCGTAAAAGAAGTCTGTCCTTACTCTCCCCAGCACTCTGTGAAACAACTATTTACTTTCTAACCCTTTCTATCACTGAGCTTTCACCATCATTCTCCACTCTAAACGGGATCACTATTTACAAGACTCTTTCTCTCAAAATAAATTTACGACAATAATTGGCTGGCTCGCCGGGATAAACAGATTTTGAGTCTGATCTAAAGTCTAGGTCTAACTAGATAGAGTGTGAATGGTCTGTCTTTGTGAGATAAGGTAATAAATAAAAATAATTACACCCCTAGACAACGCCTTTTAGTATTTGGGTCGTCCACACAGCATATTTACAGGTTGTTTTCTTTCCACAGCAGTAGAAAGTAGCGGATAAACATAAATTCGTTACGTTTTTTTATTCTCTGGCAGAGAAAATTGAATTTTTTCTTTATAAGATTTGCTGGGATTGCGTGATTGTTTTTACAGTCACAAAAAGTTTTTGAAGTTACTAGAGTTGAGCTTAGCTAAAGACGCCTTGTTCTGACTTTTTGAGTCTAGTTAACAACGTCTCTTCTCATAAAGTGACTTCAGAGGGCGGAGTTTTGTGGCGGAGAATTACAATTTTAGGGAAAAAAAATGTTCCCTTAAATTGTTTTAATATAAATTTTTCTCTAATATTAGTAAAAGTAGATTTTTTTTCTAGTGTTTAACTTACCATTAACGTGGCATAGTCGTCTGCACTGAGTCTTAATTGACAGATAATGGCAGCGATAAGTTAGCACATTACAAGGTAGGAAGTAACACAAGTAAATTTATACTTTGTGTTTTTTCTCGTAGCGGCTTTGAGTTTTTTTTCCGCTCCTTGGTTCTTCTTACTATTCTCTAGTCTTAGAAACATCCAGTTCTTTGCCATGGCAGAGAGAATTAGGATAAGATCCATTTTGAGACAGGAGGCGAAGGAATCAGGATTAGAGGGAGAAGCCGCGAACCTGTTTGTCAACAGGGAACTTGACAGATATGATGCGGACCAACAGAGAGAAGAAAAAGAGAAGGAAGTGGAAGAGAGGGCAGAAGCTAGGAAGAAAGAAGCGGACGATCGTCAATTGGAGCAGAAGAAAATTGAGGCAGAGATGGAAGCTCGCAGGGAAAGAGAGAGAGAGGGAGAGACAGCACGAACTGGCGCTTAAGGCTTTAGAGAGTCGGGGCGCTTCTACTTCGAATAACGGAGAGCCGTCTTCGCCCCAGTCTCAGTCAATGGATCTCTCCAGCACTCAATCTGCCCAATTAACTGCGATGTCTTTTGCTTTAGAGTCTTTTCCTAGCCCCAATGAGAAAATAGACACCTTCCTAGAAAAATTCGAGAGGCTCGCAAATCTGTATGGGTTAGAGAGTTCCCGTTGGTCACTTAAACTCTCAACGTCATTAAAAGGTAATGCTTATGACGTGTACACAAAGCTGGGAACCAACCAACATGATTACGACATGCTAAAGAAGGCCTTGCTAGAGCGGTTTGAGATGACCGCCCGAAAATTTCTGCAAATGTTCAGAAACAGCCGAAAAGAGAGCACGGAAACATTTCCCCAGTTCTCTTCACGTCTCACGGGCTATTTGACAAAGTGCATTGAATTATCTGAATTACCTCTTACATATGAGGGACTACTTGAACTTGTTCTTGTGGAACAGATAAAGTCAACTTTGTCAAACGAAACCCGTAGATTTTTGGCTGAACAGGGCGCAGTCAGGCTTGAGGACATCCTCAATAAGGCAGAACGCTATACCAATGCAATGGCCGAACTTCCCAGCACTAAACGTAAACCCACAGATGAGCCATCTCGTAAACAAAATCTAGAGCAGTCATCCTATTCTTCCAATCCCTCTCAGCATTATAACCAACGAGAAAATAATACCCAGAGACCTCCCCAGGAAAAATCGAAATTCTACAAAACCCGATTTCCCCCAAACAACAATTCTGATCAACCCACCAAGCCTACGTGGCAGCGCGGCCACCAAGGTCAAGGAAAAGGGAAGACCCCTACACCAGGGACGTCTGATCATGGCAAACAGACCGGGCCTAACCGAATCGGATGTTTGCATACAGCCTCGCAAGGTAGAGTCAATGTCAGTGATTCTCAACCTGAGGGGGACAGACCCTCAACGCGAGGAACTGTAATTTTGAATGGTACCTCAACTACGTGTCTCTTTGACACTGGATTAAGTTTTGATAGTATTGTCGCCAGGCACCTAGTCAAACCCGGTCAGGAGACAGAGGAAACCGTCAAACTTAGTGGAGTTTTCAAGAGTGATGCACCCAGGACGCTTCCTATCGCACTGGTAGAAATACACTCTGATTTTGTCAGAGGTGTTATTAAAGCGGCCATAATGGATGATCCGATCTACCCAGTTATCCTGGGATGTAGATACGTGTTTGTTGGGAGACCAAAGGAGCCGATTGTGGCAGCGGTAACCACAAGAGGGCAAACTAAGAAGGAGAGGGAGCCTGCGCCAAATTTGTTGCCGAACGAACTGAAGGAGGCGCAACAAAGGGACCCTACTCTGGAGCCCTGCTTTAGAAAACTGCCCATGGCTAAGGACCCCAGACACCACGGAGACATCTTTTCTAAGGATGGCGTATTGTATCGTAGAACGGGCGACCCTGATACAGGGAATAACCAGCTCCTAGTACCGACGCAGTACAGAAGCCAGATCTTAGAAATGGGGCACTCTCTTCCCTTTAGCGGACATATGGGACAAAACGCCACTATTCAGCGAATAAAAAACCACTATTGGTGGCCAGGAATGAACTCTGAAATTATCAGGTACGTGAAATCCTGCGCCCAGTGCCAACGTGTAGCACCAAAGCACTTGACACCCCCAGTACCTATGGGGCAAATGCCAATAGTAGGTACTCCATTTGAACGGGTTGCTGTCGACATCATTGGACCCCTGGAAAGGACCAAAAGAAGGAACAGGTTCATCCTGACCTTAGTCGACACTTGCACAATGTGGGCCGAAGCTATACCGCTAACATGCACGGATTCCAAGCATGTCGCAGAAGCCCTCGTGCAAATTTTTACACGGTTGGGATTCCCTCAACAAGTTTTGACGGACAATGGATCCCAATTCCGTAGCCTGTTAATGGAGGAGATCTTTAAGATCTTGAGGGCCAAACATATCCACACAAGTCCCTACCATCCGGCCGGAAATGGGCTCGTGGAACGTTTTAACGGCAGCCTCACCATGATGTTACGTAAGCTGGGTCAGGAGAAACCGGAAGACTGGGACCTATATATATCTGCTGCCTTATTCGCCTACAGAGAGGTTCCCCAAGCGTCTACGGGATTCGCGCCAGCTACACTTTTATTTGGCAGACCTATTAAGGGGCCACTAGAAGCCTTACTTCGGTCCCTGACAGACCAAAAGGCTGACGAGACAGTCGTCTCTGCAAGCAAGTATGTATCTGAGCTCAAGGAAAGGCTAAAGCTAGGATGGGATCTAGCTACAACCAACCTTAAGAAAGCCCGCGCTAAACATGCTAAAAGATACAACAAAGCTGCAAAAGAGAGAGAACTCCAACCAGGGGAGAAAGTCTTGTTGCTACTTCCAACCGGAAGCAATAAACTTCGCATCGGATGGCAAGGACCGTTTACCGTCCTTAAAAAGATCTCACGCACCAATTACAAGATCTCCATTAAAGGAAAGGAGAAGGTCTTTCACGTAAATCTCCTTAAGAAATATTTGGAAAGACCAGTGCCATCCTCCGAGCATC
Source organism: Oreohelix idahoensis (assembly GCA_024509875.1). Lineage (NCBI taxonomy): Eukaryota > Metazoa > Mollusca > Gastropoda > Stylommatophora > Oreohelicidae > Oreohelix > Oreohelix idahoensis. Next base: position 408,991 of record JAMPIV010005295.1, on the reverse strand, counting down.
TCCTGGCTGTCGCCATAGCAACGGAAGACGAGGAAGATGATGATGGTTGCATGGAGTACCCATTGCAACCCACAGAATCCTTTAAAGATGTCAAGTTCGGCGACAATCTCTCACAAGAACAACAAACAGAAACCAGGGCGCTACTAAAACAGTACAGTGCAGTCTTAACGGATGTACCTGGTCGAACAAATCTCATCGAATTTGATATGAAATTAACAAACGAGACCCCTGTTCGAACCAGAGTTTACCCCATCCCGTACGCAAAAGCTGATGCACTCCGCGGAGAAATCGACAAGCTGCGTCAGGCAGGAATTATCAGTGAGTCTACATCTCCTTACAGTTCGAGTGTAGTGCTGTTGCAGAAGCCCAATAAGGAAGTTCGGCTGTGTATAGATTACCGGTTGCTAAACGCTGTAACGGAATTCCAGCCCGAACCTCTCCAAAGTGTTTCTGAGTTGTTCACCAAGCTCAGCAAGGCAACATTTTTCTCCAAAATTGACCTCAGTAAAGGTTATTATCAAATACCAGTCAAGGAGGAAATTAAACCTTTGTTAGCTTTCAGCACTAGTGAAGGACATTACACATTTAATGTGATGCCGTTCGGATTGCATAATGCACCAGGAGTGTTTACCAGGATGATGAGGAAGCTTCTAGAACCTTTGCAAAGTCCCCATATCCACAATTTCATGGATGACATATTAATTGCACCGGAAACCTACGACGAACATATTGCTACGGTTGCTATGCTCCTCAGGAGACTACGGGAAACTGGTCTCACAGCCAGACCTAGCAAATGTCTCATCGGGTTTCAAAAGCTAGACTTCTTGGGGCATACGGCTCACGGCTGTAGTTGGCCCATTAAGAAGAACGTGGAGAAAATAATTGCAGCTAAAAGGCCCCGAACCAAGAAAGCCACTCGTTCCTTCCTATCACTATGTGCATATTATCAGAAATACATCCAGAACTTCAACGGACTGACAGCACCTCTGACGGACCTCACAAAGAAAGGTTGTCCTGATAAGGTCATTTGGGATCAAAAGTGCGAATACGCGTTCAGCACTTTATAAGAACAGTTGTCGGCATACCCCATTTTGAGGTTACCTGACCTCAAGAAATCTTTCGTATTGCGGGTCGACGCGTCAGGTCAGGGCATCGGGTCAACACTGCTGCAAGCCGAGGACAGTGACCCGAATATGCTATTTCCAGTTGCTTACGGCAGTCGGAAATTAAATAAAGCTGAACGGAACTACAGCGTAGTCGAAAGAGAATGTCTCTCTCTGATTGACGGCATCAGACGCCATCATGAGTTTCTCTATGGGACATCTTTCACGGTGCAAACAGACCACGCTCCATTAGCTTTTTTTGGTGCTAATAAAGAATTTAACGCATGTATCATGCACTGGGCCCTTCTTTTAAGCGTGAACTCCTTCAAAGTGGAATATATTCCGGGAAGACAGAATGTCGGGGCTGATTTCCTGAGTAGAAACTGGACTATGGAGGAAGAGGAGGAAGTTGAAGATACCAATCATCCAAAAGCTACCGATCAGGGCAGCTTCATTGTCATAAATCAAACATGAAAAGATGTTTTCATGTCTCAAAAGAGGGGACGATTGTGACGGACGATGAAACTCAGCTGTCCCTGAATTGTTTAGATGATATGGTAGACACCTCGTAGCATCAGTGCCCCCGAATATTGTTGTAACTTTTCATCAAACGGGAAGGCTTCCACCTGGGCTCATTAGCTATGCGCAACAGAAACGTGGAACTCCACCTGGGCTCATTAATATGCATCGGAGCAGAGTAGACTCGTCACCACGTTCGCTAATTAATATGTAGACAGTTTATCTACCATACATTCTGGACATCGCATTGTCTCAATGGAAGGTTAAACCACACCCACTGCTATCTCTAGAGAAATCAAGAGCAGTTATTTTCCTTACCTTGGTCAGTACGCCTGCCTTAAAGGCATTGCCAAAATCAAACGAAGGAAAGCGGCACACGATCTGAGGCAAGACGATTTCAACAGACGAAGCTAGTCTCTCGCAGGAATTTCGCATCTCTGTGTCAACCAGAAAACCGCTCGAAAGGACGGAGCGAACGGGAAACCCGAGCGGTCAGGAATTGAACAATCGGACGAGGAGCGGGCGGCTAGAATCTCGATTTTTCCCAGAGATCTTAAAAGGTGTTAGATTCTAACATGTCCCCCCAATCTTTCATTCCATTTCATATATATAGAGACCCTGAAGAATGCAATTTTATCACCCGTTCCCAGACATTTTAAAATTCACTAGCATATAGTTGAATCCTGCTAGAATTCCCTCTGGATTTTGGCTATATTGGAGTGTAGTTATTCTGTGCTTAACGGTATAATATATATTAGTTTCTAGTGATCAGTGGTCTAGTTCATTCATTTTTTATTTCACTGGATTTTGTGTTGATTTAAATCTGTTAAATTAAACCTATCTCAAAAGTTTCCAGTTGAAAATTTAATGTTATATCTATTATAGTATTTCCAAAGATAATAGATGCTTAAAATGCTTAAACTAACTTTTAAAGTCGCGAAGGAATTTTTACCTAATTAATTAAGTAAAGTCATATATATACTGTTCAAAAAAAGAAACACAACTTTTTTGGTGTTACTTTTATAAAAGATATTCGCTGATTGGACATCAGTCAACCTATCGACTGTGTCCACCTGGTCATTAACTTCTCGTGGTTACCTGATTTGTACTCACCTCATGATTCGTGAGGTCATGAAAGAGGTCAAGGTCAAAACAACATTGTTACACATAAGAATTTCACTATGTTATCTGTGTACGCAATTTTTTCTAATGCAAGGTATATAACTCTTGGAATTGGAGTTACGTTTTACTTTAGGTGGTTACCTTTTCTTATGCCCTTCGGTTGCCGGTATTATTGTAAGTTGACCGATGTGGGGTCATGTCCATTTATGGAGCGCTCAGGCTCACTTTTCTTGTAAACGTTTGTTAACCTGCGTCGATAGTTATTTCCTATCCTTATAAGGCTCGATTTTAAGTGTTGTTCTTAGAATGTGCCAATAGCTTCGACGTTGTGTGAATTGTATTCAAATCGAACGGTTCTGCGCATGTCTGTTGTCTGGTTGTGGGTTTTGCACCAGCTTCCGCCCAGGCAGTGTCACAGATTTTGTCGAGTGAGATAGACGCGTTTTTCAGCGTCTGTCATGTTATATTGAGCGGGAAATGGAAGTCCTCTATAGTGTTCATCTCAGATGATATTTCCCCTTTGTGATTCAAAGCGCCTGGAGGCGAGTGAGTTGTGTAGTTATTCTTGAAGAGAAGGTAATTGCTCTACACTTGATTATCATTGTCATTAACTTTTATGATTGACATTTTGTGCCTAGTTGTCAACTTTCCCTGGGCGGGGAAGAGTCGACGTTATGAGAAGTTTTCAACTCACGAATCACTATGTTGTTATGCATCGGGTTGATGCATGTCCTAAAGGCTATCTGCTGGTTGGACTTTACTGCTCTGGCGGTTCCACGTCAGTCTAGGTTTGATACCGTTGTTATTACAGGGAATCAGAGGACATTACTTGATACTCCAGAAGTCATGCCTGTCTTGCTGGAGGTCAGAGAAGGAGAAGGAATTTAATCTCCTGCATTTATACATTTATAAAGATATCGACTGTTATAGAAAAGGATGATGGTTTCCACACCTGAATACATTTACAGTCGATTATGATGCATTGAAGCCCATGATTTGATTCACCATTATTATGCTGTCTGCTGTCGAATGTTGTGCTGACTATGTCGATATAATGAAGACTGTTCTACATGTTAATGTCTACACATCTTGTCATTGTGGCGTCCCAATAAATGATGGAAACGTCACTAGCAGTTACAACGTTCATTGACTTTCTACGTCGTGAGTTTATGTGACGTCTGGTGTTGATTCTACTTTACTGCTACCTGCTTGACTCCACATCTACAACATATACACAAACCAGACCAAAGACATCATACTTCTGCGCCTTCATCATCTCTGGTGTCTAGTGGTGATACATCCACATTCTACATCAACAGTTGGTGGATAATTACACCTTCAACAAACATTTTTGACAATAACTCGTGACAGGTTCATGAGAATCCCGTGAAACTTACTGAACACAAAACTCTCTGACCATATTATTGAATGCCTATAAAAGATTGACGCTCCTCGAATAAATTCAGTTGAAAATTCAATGCGCAAGTATGGCTCATCTCACTACAGAACAACGACTCATCATCATTGGACGTTTACAGACTGGACAGTCACAAAGTGTAGTGGCCAGACAATTTAATGTGGTTAGAAGCACAAATAGTCGCCTTTGGAGGCGATTTCAAGAAACTGGCTCAGTGGCAGACCGGCCGCGCAGTGGAAGACCCAGAGTCACTACTCCTGCCGAAGACCGCTTCATACGGCTGCGTCACCTCAGGAGTCGACTTGCATCTGCGTCCTCCACAGTCCAGTCAATGTCAGCAGCTCGTCGAATTTCAGATCAAACGGTCAGGAACCGTCTGCACGACTCTAGTCTTTGGGCTAGAAGACCCTACAGAGGTCCTGTTTTTACGGACAGGCATCGCCAGAACCGACTGCAGTGAGCGAACCAGCATCGTCAATGGACCGTTGGGAATGACTGGAGACGGGTTTGGTTTAGTGATGAATCATTTTTTGTGCTCAAGCGACACGATAGACGGTGAAGAGTTTACCGCAGAGTCCATGAGCGCTACGCCCAGAACAGCGTTGATGAGGCTCCTCCACATGGTGGTGGAGGTGTACTGATGTGGGGGCGATCAACTTCATGGGAAGAAGTGACCTGGTGCAAATTGAAGGACGCCTGAATGCCCAACGATACGTCGCTGAAATTCTTCGTCCTCACGTCCTTCCACTTCTGGCTGCACGAGGGTCGATTTTTCAGCAGGATAACGCTCGACCTCATGTGGCACAACTCACCACCCAGTTCCTCGCTGACAACAACGTCCAGACCATTCCGTGGCCAGCCATGTCATCAGACATGAACCCCATAGAACACTTATGGGATGAACTCGACAGACAACTCCGCCAGCGAGACGTGGCTCCAGCCAATCTCTGACAGTTGTCTCTTGCACTGCGGGAAGAGTGGGCAGCCATCCCACAACAACAGATCCAACGGCTAATCGGATCCATGCCAAGGAGATGTCGTTATCAACAGACTGATAAGATTAAGATTGAGAGGGAGATTCACCAACACTACAATGCTACGCACCAACGAATGATAGCGATGAGGAGGTCAAGGATGAATTCTATCAACAACTGCAGAAAGAGGAGGCCATACACCTTACTGAAACGGAGGCCTCAGTCGCAAAGAATAAAAGTCCAAACCAAATTTAATGAACATCATTTCATTGTTAAAGTCTGAAAGTTTCTTCATGTTAAGATTGAAACCTGCCATCAATGGTACCTATACCTTGTAGCGGTATGGCAGCTTGCGTACCCTGACAATCCCCAGAGCTATGCCAGTGGGAGTTTTACTCCTGGTAGGTTCAACAAAGCTGGACTGGTCTGTGTGGGTAGGGGTCAGACAAAAGCTGGTACCCTGGTCCTCCAGGTTGGGGGTTTTAGCATAGGCCTGACACCCCTGTCTGTGTAAAAAAAACAATGAAGTTACGGAAACAACAATAAATGAACAAACTTTGCTGCGGGATGGACATTCGGAGTCTGAGGCTCGTATGACTGTCAGCGGTGAAAGCTGAAAGGAAGCCACTGACATGAAAACAGATGTCCTGACCGCAAAACAGGATACAAGAATAGGTTTTTGGAATGTCAGGACAATGTACGAGACAGGTAAAATAAGACAGGTCACGGCAGAAATGAGAAACTATAGGTTACACTTTCTAGGGATAAGCGAGAGCAGATGGACAGGGGCAGGAAAAGTTAAAACAGCAACAGGAGAAACAGTACTTTACTCTGGAAGAGAGGATGGACAGCACAATGAAGGCGTAGCCATTATTCTACAGAAAGGAATAGAAAGGACATTACTGGAATGGAAACCCATCAACAACAGACTGATAAGATTAAGATTGAGAGGGAGATTCACCAACACTACAATGCTACGCACCAACGAATGATAGCGATGAGGAGGTCAAGGATGAATTATATCAACAACTGCAGAAAGAAATGGAAGACACACCTAGATATGGTCTTGTTGTGGTGGTGGGAGACCTCGGTGCGAGAGTTGGTACACGCAGTGCATGTGGCGAGGGAGCGATGGGGAGGTGCGGCAGCGGAGCGGCAGACGAAGGTGGGGATAAGCTGGTGGGTTTCTGTGGCATTGGCAACCTGGTCGTTGGGGGAACGCTCTTCCCACGTGAAGAGATTCACAAGTTAACATGGGAGTCGCCGGGTGGTCGGGGCGGGGGCCGGATGGGCCGCGTCATTGTTGGCGGTGGATGGGGACATGCGTTGCAGGATGTGAGGGTGGGAGGGGGTGCGGATGTGGGAGGTGATCACCATTTGGTGGTGGCAAGGCTGAAAGTGAAACTAGGAGGGGCTGCATCAACTGTGGCTACACAGGGGGGGGGGGGGGGGGTCGACATCAGCGGATTGAGGGACTCCCTTGCCAGAAAAGCTTTTGCGGCCGACATAAAGAGACGATATCAGTTTGCCAAAAGTCAGGAAAAGACATTGGCTGATGATGTAGACCGGAGTTTCAGCGCCATTTCAGCAATATACGAGGAGGGCGGCGGGTCATGCTTGGGATTCCGGGGGGGGGGGAGGGGGCGGGACTGGATGGCGCCAGAAACGTTGAACACCATAGCGATGGGAGAGGAAATGAGGGGAGGGAAAACAGGGGCGGGATCCCCCAGGTTGAAGCAACTGTATAGCGAACGGTGCGGTCGGCTCGACGGGCAGGGGGGGGGGGGGGTTTGAACGCCAGGCCCGAGCCAAGGGGGAGAATTTCCTGGACGGTCTTGCGCGACGGGCGGAGGGGGCGGCGCTGAGAGATGGACAGGGCACAGTGTACACGATAACTAGGTTCATCGGCAGAGGGCGAGGTGCAAACAGTATTACATTAGTGGGAGATGGGCAGGGTGGTCTCGTCGCGACAGCGGGGGGACGGGAGATAGGGTGGGCGGAGCGCTTCGGGGAAGCTCTGGGCGGGGGGCCACCGGAGACACAGTTGAATGTTCCTGGGGCTGGGGGCGATCTGGATGTGAATGCGGACATTCCGCGCGGAGAGGAGGTCATCACAGCGGTCGAGGGGTTAGGGAGCGACGGAGCTCCGGGCCATGATAACTTAGGTGCAGAGCTGTTTAAGACGGGCCCTGAGCTGGCGGCGGAACTGTTGGAGCCACTGTTTGCGCGGGTCTGGAGGGCGGGGACGGCGCCATCGGAGTGGAACGGGGGAATAGTTGTCGAATTTCCCGGGGGGGGGGGGGGGGGGAGAGATCTTGCGGACTGCAATGGTTGGAGAGGGGTCGCTCTTCTCTCGGTTCCCAGCAAAGTGCTGGGCAGGATAATTGTACGGAGAGTTTCAGGGGCGGTGGACCACGGGCTGAGGAAGGGGCAGGCAGGGTTTAGAGGGAGCAGGAGATGTGTGGATCATGTATTCACTCTCAGGAACATTGTAGAGCAGTGCTCGAGGTGGCAGGGACGGCTTTGCATTAATTTTGTTGATTTTGGGAGGGCTTTCGACAGCATACATGGGGACAGTTTGTGGAAGGTACTGAGGGCTTGTGGAATTCCGGGCTGCGTGGTGTCAGTCATAGAAAGCCTCTGTGCCAACTTTGCGTGTAGTGTTGGTCAGAGCGGCCTGGCCTTTGGGGTGGGGGCGGGGGTGCGACAGGGATGCCCCTTATCGGCCACTCTATTTTTAGCGGTCATGGACTGGGTGATGCGCCAGACAACGGAGGGCAGTCCAGGAGGAGTGGGATGGACGGCGTTTTCTGCGTTGGAGGATCTGGGGTGTGCGGATGGCGTTGTGCTGCTGGCGCATTCACGTCGACACGTCCGGGGAGAAACGGATAGACTTAGTGGGTCTGGCCAGCGGGTGGGCTTGGATATCAATTTGTAGAGGTCTGGGGTCATGGCGCTCGGTGTGGGCGGCCCTGGGCCCATGTCGGTGGGGAATCGGCGGTTGGTGCAGACGGGTGCCTTCGCATGCCTAGGGAGCGTGGTGGCACCGGACGGCGGGGCGGGCGGGAGCATCAGCGTCGGAATGAGTGGGGCAGGAGCGGCCTTCTTTGGCCTGTGCGGCGTCTGGGGGTCCTCCCAGTGCAGCACGGGCGCAATATTAGGATTATATCGGAGCTGTGTGCTTTCTGTGCTTCTCTGTGGTGCGGGGTGCTGGAGAGTTGCAGAGAGGGAGATGTCGAGGTTGTCCTCTTTTCACACGGCATGCCCAGGAGGGGTTCACCGAGTCTTTTGGCCGGGTGCCATCACTGACCGGGATCTGCTTGCTCGTGGCGGGCGGGAGGACGTGCGCACCATCGTGGCTGGCGGACGCTGGGGCTGGGTTGGTCATGTCCTCGGGGGAGACCCCGATGCCATCACGGGAGCAGCTGTGCTTTGGGCCCCTGGGGGAAGGCGAAAGAGAGGCCTGCCGAAAACAGCCTGGCGGAGGACTGTGGAGGCTGGGATGCAGGGGGTGAACCAGAGTTGGGGCACTGTGCGAGGGATGGCCGCCGACAGAGCAGAGTGGAATCAATTTGTTGTTGCCCTACAAGACGCCACTAGGCGTGATGGCCACTGACTGCTTTGACGGTCGGCGGCTAAGGATCAAAGAAGAAGAAGATTGAAACATTAATTCCGTAAAATAAAATTTTGGTACAAGTTTGAAATTTGGTGTCCATTATCACTGCAATAATGTTGCGTTTCTTTTTTTTAACAGTATATATAAAGATGTGTGAGTTAACCATTAGACTCGCGAAGTGTTTTCTTAAAGTACATAATTAAATACGCGAGTGCATATAATAGTCTTAACGGTAAATTTATCGCGCTTTAGAATGTTATTTGATTTTTCGGTATGAATTACATGTTTTCTATTTTACATATAGGGTGATCGTAACCTTTGCATCCCAGCAAAGCAAAAAACATTGTATTAGAGTCCAGCAGACTCGGTTCTTAAACCCTCCAGAATTTGATGAGACTGTTAAATTTTAATCTTTGTGGCGATCCTCTGTTGGGGTTCCGCTATCTAAATTTTTGCAAGAAAGAAAGCACACCCAAAGTGAAATTTAACCCATCATCAATTAATTTAAGATTAACTGGAGAACACTGCCAGAGCTTATTTGCATTATTTACTGCTCTATTAACGAAAGAAAATAGAAATCTTCCGAACACTGACTGTGCATATTTTTCTTCACTGGATTTAAAACCCTCGAAGTAAACCATACCTTTCCGGTCAGTTGTTATCATCACGCATTGAAGGAATTTTTTCCACCAGCGGCGAAATCAATAAGACCATACCATAGTCACCACCTATATCCGTGACCGTGCCATCCCTTAGAAACTTTTCCTCTAATCAAAAACCAACAGAACACTTAGGCTTCTTCTTCCAGCGATTACGAGAATATTTGCTACAAGCCAACCTCGCAAATCTGGGGCTGAACGAAGGAAAGACATTTTTCATTTTGTCTAGTGTTTAACGGCTGTTGTGTATTTTTCTATGGAGTGCCAGATTCCACGATCGGTAAGTGTGTGTGAGCATATGAGTGTGGGCCCTCACGAGCGTGCATGAATGACAGGAGATTTAATTTTTGTGCAAACCATTTGTTAATTTGCCTACCGGGTAATACTTTTACTGTATTCCCTGCATTGTTCCTTTAAGTGAGATTCTTGTTAACTCTGTATACCCCCCCCCCCCCCTCTTTCATTTGCTTAGTAAAGGGAAGAACCATTGAGAAATAACAGGATTTTTCTTCTACCCATTCTTAATATTATAACACCTCTTTTTCAGAGTAATTAAGTTTACTGTTGGGTTACATCATCTATTTTTCTGATAACTACCTATCTTTGGACTGGGTTTATCTCTGTCTATTTCAAGAGGGAAGGGCGTAGTGGATACCACTCTTCATAAACCCCTCCCCACCTTGTTATTTGTATTTTCTGTACCTATGATATTTTGCTTGTAAACAAATGATACATGTCGTGACTGATTTTTTAATGATAAATAAACACGTAAAACTTATTTAGTACTGTGTTGGAATACCCAAGCCCAATTTACCCATATCTGTTTAATATAGTCTGTATTCACGTAACGGCCGGATGTTTGAAGCACCAAATTGGTGTGAGCGCATGTGTGTTTGGAAACTGTCAAATAATCCTTTAGCCAGGAGAGTTTAAGGAGTAGATTGAGAGAAACAGATTGTCGTAAAAAAAAGTCTGTCCTTACTCTCCCCAGCACTCTGTGAAACAACTATTTACTTTCTAACCCTTTCTATCACTGAGCTTTCGCCATCATTCTCCACTCTAAACGGGATCACTATTTACAAGACTCTTTCTCTCAAAATAAATTTACGACACTACAGTGAATGCTATTTTCATAAATAATGGTAGAATTTCTATTAAAAATAACAGGCTTAACCTACAACACTAAATGTTAGGCATAACAAAGCGTGTGGTGGTAATGATTACCCTGGAAAACAGCAGCCATATTGGATTTTATTGCAATATTTCAATTCATGAAGGCTTGTTTATTTTTCGAGTTATGAGCACTAAATCTGATCTAGAAGCTCCACACTGCATTTTAAAACTTCTGTAGAGTGTAAGAAAAGACTTTGGATAACTTTAGTAGATCTCGAGCTACAAGACATTAAAGTTAGTGTCTAAAAATAGTAACAAATTGTGCCAAAATTTACATTAATTGTAATTTTTAAAATGTCGAATATCCTAAATCTATTATACAAAATAGATTTAGGATATTCGACATTTTAAAAAAAATTCACAGAATCTTTTGGCCAAATACCATCACTAACCAAGATCTGCTTATTCGTAGCAAGTAAGAGGACATGCACACCATCATAGCGGGCAGACGCTGGAGCTGGGTTGGTCATGTCCTCAGAAGAGACCCCGATGCCATCACAAGAACAGCTATGCTTTGGACCCCTGAAGGAAAATGAAAGAGAGGCCGACCAAAAACAACCTGGCGGAGGACTGTGGAGGCTGAGATGCAAAGAATGAACCAGAGTTGGGGCACTGTACGAAGGATGGCCACCGACCGTGCAAAGTGGAATCAATTTGTTGTTGCCCTACAAGACGCCACTAGGCGTGATGGCCACTGACTGCTTTGACGGTCGGTGGTTAAGGATCGAAGAAGAAGAAGAAGATTATACAAAGGCTTTAAAACGAAATGGAAATTGTAAGTGCCAAATATCAGGCTGAATGATGAATTAATAAGCAAATTATAAGAAAATTAGTAAAACAAAACAAGATTCTGGCAAATTAACAGTTTATTTTTTAGGAAAAGTACACTTTCTTAGGAAAAAAACAGTTTTCAAAGTCAGAATACATACTTGAATAATGTGCCCTACTACTGATATTTAGATTCGTTGCATTCTAAAGTATCAGAAAAATGACCAATCCCAACTGTCCCTCCTCCCCTTAAAGGAGATAAAGGAGACATGAAAAGAAATTAAATGGATGGCATGGCACAGGAAAGCTTGGCATGAACGTGTTGAGGGTCTATGCTTTAACAGCAGCTGGTTACCATGACACCCCGCCCCCACCCCCCAAAAAAAAAATAATAATCACAGGAGAATGGAGCTCCAGAATGTATGAGTAAAACAAAAGAAAATATCTGATATGTCAAAAAATATATAAAAGTCTAAAATACATAACTGATATATATTACATCTAAGTTTGCTATAAGTTACCAGCACTACAAAGATAACAAATGCTTGTGCTATCACAGATCTCCAGTATGCATATTTATAAAATGTTAATTTATAATTTCAGACAATTATACAGAACGTAAACGTTTTTACTTTAATTGAAATATTTACAATCTTTTTCTCATTCATTAAAACTGGGGTCGGAAATCAGAATTTCAAATGAGCCACAAGTGTGACAACTGAGAAAGAGAATTCACTACACCTTTAATAACAATGAAGTAATTGAATTATTGCTTTTAAGAAAACAATGCAATCTATTCAAAATGGAAATGATAAAGGTTCATTTAAATGTTTGACTACTCAGTGACTTTTTCACATTTTTTACCCAAGCACAAAGCAGCTATTTCTGAGATACTAATAAATCAATGGGAAAGTTTACAGTATGCTCACTTGAGCAAGTGGTGAACTTGTCGTTGAATCCTGAAGTTAGTGAAGACAAACAGCTTAGGGTCCAAGTTGAAATCCTGAATTCAGAAACCGTATTTCAACTTGATGAAAACATTGATTTACAGCCAAGTTTGACTAAACAATGAAAAAATGTGTGAACCCTGGCTAGAGGAACAATGAAACAAAATTCCCAATGTGTAAACCTGATTCTTAAAAAAGTTTTTTTAGAATGCTAGACAGTTTTAGAAAAGCATTTAGATCCTTTTTTCTCAACTTGCACAAAATGAAGATGAACTTTAATTCTCAAATAGTTTGGGCTTGATCAACAAAATCACTATTGTCTCTTCTTTGAAGATTAAAATTCAGTCTATTCAAATGAGCCATAATAGTAAGAAAGAAAAATGTAGGTCACACTTACTGGCATCATGTTTAATCTCTAAGAACTTTTTGATTAGCCATTTATGAATAAGAAAATACCAAATCTGTAAAAAGCAATGCAATGAATTACTTTAGCTTTAACATATTTGGAAAACTTCAGACAGTGACACAGTTTCCATGCAAACTTTGCTCTTTGTAATGCAAACAAAAATAACATTTGTATCGTGTTTTGGTCTGTCTTACACCACGGTCATATTTACCGCACGCAATATTATAGGAAAACGGACCGATATAAGAACCAATGAAAACGCTCCTTTTTCTAGTGTGTATAATGAAACTTTTTAGGCTTAACATAGAGGCCCATTTTGTGTAAATGATAGTACGAAGTTATTTAATTTCTTAAAAACTAGAGATGTTTAAAAGGAAAGATGTAGATAGTTCTTCTTCTTCTTCTTCCTCGTTCGTCCTGAAAAGGACGGTGGTTGCGTTGTGTCTGTTTACGCCTAAGCTGTGATACCTGCACCTTTCGGTCGACACATCCGACTTCTGCACGGCATTTTTTGGGACCGGGTTCCTTCCCTCTTCGATCCGTGCTCGCTCAGCCAGACTGCACTGCTGCAGATTGTTTCCAGAACCATCACGTGGAGGTGGAGCACGGTCTTGACCAGCTCTGGTTCGCTGATCCTGATGCAAACAGTCAAGCTATGGGTCGCTGACTGCATTCACTATTGCTGCATCTTTGGGTCCCGTAGATAGTTCAACAACGGGGATGTTACTTAAGAGGTAGGTGCAAAGACTTCCTCGAATAGTAGTTCATTTAAAGAGAAAAATCGTTTAAATTGACATCTATACATCAGGGTAGTCCCAAATTTAGTTAGTTAAAGTCTGCATAGATTTAAATGCATTTTGCTAACTAAACAATTATTAGATAGAACGGTAGAGATAAATTCACAGTATAATTTTAACTTTAAATGATCAAAATCGGTTCAGAGTTAAGAGAGATAACAAATATTAAAAATTTTGCACATTGAACAAGCAGGCAAAAGATGCCTCGTTTTTAGATTCCTAACACCGGTTTTTGGCCGTGTTCTCCGATACGGGGGAGCGACGGTATAAAAGTCCTTGAACTTGGTTGATTTGGAGCCACAACTTTTTGAAACACTAAGCGGTACAGAAGAGAGCGGCTAAAAGTGTGCTGTCAGATACTTTGCCACTGCATCTGCATAGCAGTAAATTAATATGAAATTAATATGAAACAAATATAAAGGTATGTTATCAGGCACTCGCAGGAAATAAAGAAGTAGAACACCAGACAACAGAAAAACAACAGACATGAGTGCCTTACCCAGGATTTGAACACTGGACCTTCCGTGCGACAACCCCGCCTAGCCATGCAAGCGAATCACACTATCCGCTCTGCCATCTACGCATCATCAAAAAAATGATGTTTCAATGGCAGGTCAATAGTGCGAACCACAATACACGACACCAGAAGTCCTCCATGGGCAGTTCAGCCTATTAATGACGCAATCACTTCTGTTGTATTTCTATCAAGCAGTATAGGCCGAATCCAACAAGACCCTTAGGACCTTAATACTGTGTCCAGTAAATGATAGTAGACTAGAACAGTGAGAACAGGATAGTGGGTAGGTTTGGTATTGTACAAACATTTATTACAAATAAGGGAGGGAAACCTGAGGCCTGTAAACAGTAAATTAATATGAAATTAATATGAAACAAATATAAAGGTATGTTGTCAGGCACTCGCAGGAAATAAAGAAGTAGAACACCAGACAACAGAAAAACAACAGACATGAGTGCCTTACCCAGGATTTGAACACTGGACCTTCCGTGCGACAACCCCGCCTAGCCATGCAAGCGAATCACACTATCCGCTCTGCCATCTACGCATCATCAAAAAAATGATGTTTCAATGGCAGGTCAATAGTGCGAACCACAATACACGACACCAGAAGTCCTCCATGGGCAGTTCAGCCTATTAATGACGCAATCACTTCTGTTGTATTTCTATCAAGCAGTATAGGCCGAATCCAACAAGACCCTTAGGACCTTAATACTGTGTCCAGTAAATGATAGTAGACTAGAACAGTGAGAACAGGATCGTGGGTAGGTTTGGTATTGTACAAACATTTATTACAAATAAGGGAGGGAAACCTGAGGCCTGTAAACAGTAAATTAATATGAAATTAATATGAAACAAATATAAAGGTATGTTATCAGGCACTCGCAGGAAATAAAGAAGTAGAACACCAGACAACAGAAAAACAACAGACATGAGTGCCTTACCCAGGATTTGAACACTGGACCTTCCGTGCGACAACCCCGCCTAGCCATGCAAGCGAATCACACTATCCGCTCTGCCATCTACGCATCATCAAAAAAATGATGTTTCAATGGCAGGTCAATAGTGCGAACCACAATACACGACACCAGAAGTCCTCCATGGGCAGTTCAGCCTATTAATGACGCAATCACTTCTGTTGTATTTCTATCAAGCAGTATAGGCCGAATCCAACAAGACCCTTAGGACCTTAATACTATGTCCAGTAAATGATAGTAGACTAGAACAGTGAGAACAGGATAGTGGGTAGGTTTGGTATTGTACAAACATTTATTACAAATAAGGGAGGGAAACCTGAGGCCTGTAAACAGTAAATTAATATGAAATTAATATGAAACAAATATAAAGGTATGTTATCAGGCACTCGCAGGAAATAAAGAAGTAGAACACCAGACAACAGAAAAACAACAGACATGAGTGCCTTACCCAGGATTTGAACACTGGACCTTCCGTGCGACAACCCCGCCTAGCCATGCAAGCGAATCACACTATCCGCTCTGCCATCTACGCATCATCAAAAAAATGATGTTTCAATGGCAGGTCAATAGTGCGAACCACAATACACGACACCAGAAGTCCTCCATGGGAAGGTCCAGTGTTCAAATCCTGGGTAAGGCACTCATGTCTGTTGTTTTTCTGTTGTCTGGTGTTCTACTTCTTTATTTCCTGCGAGTGCCTGATAACATACCTTTATATTTGTTTCATATTAATTTCATATTAATTTACTGTTTACAGGCCTCAGGTTTCCCTCCCTTATTTGTAATAAATGTTTGTACAATACCAAACCTACCCACTATCCTGTTCTCACTGTTCTAGTCTACTATCATTTACTGGACACAGTATTAAGGTCCTAAGGGTCTTGTTGGATTCGGCCTATACTGCTTGATAGAAATACAACAGAAGTGATTGCGTCATTAATAGGCTGAACTGCCCATGGAGGACTTCTGGTGTCGTGTATTGTGGTTCGCACTATTGACCTGCCATTGAAACATCATTTTTTTGATGATGCGTAGATGGCAGAGCGGATAGTGTGATTCGCTTGCATGGCTAGGCGGGGTTGTCGCACGGAAGGTCCAGTGTTCAAATCCTGGGTAAGGCACTCATGTCTGTTGTTTTTCTGTTGTCTGGTGTTCTACTTCTTTATTTCCTGCGAGTGCCTGATAACATACCTTTATATTTGTTTCATATTAATTTCATATTAATTTACTGTTTACAGGCCTCAGGTTTCCCTCCCTTATTTGTAATAAATGTTTGTACAATACCAAACCTACCCACTATCCTGTTCTCACTGTTCTAGTCTACTATCATTTACTGGACACAGTATTAAGGTCCTAAGGGTCTTGTTGGATTCGGCCTATATTGCTTGATAGAAATACAACAGAAGTGATTGCGTCATTAATAGGCTGAACTGCCCATGGAGGACTTCTGGTGTCGTGTATTGTGGTTCGCACTATTGACCTGCCATTGAAACATCATTTTTTTGATGATGTGTAGATGGCAGAGCGGATAGTGTGATTCGCTTGCATGGCTAGGCGGGGTTGTCGCACGGAAGGTCCAGTGTTCAAATCCTGGGTAAGGCACTCATGTCTGTTGTTTTTCTGTTGTCTGGTGTTCTACTTCTTTATTTCCTGCGAGTGCCTGATAACATACCTTTATATTTGTTTCATATTAATTTCATATTAATTTACTGTTTACAGGCCTCAGGTTTCCCTCCCTTATTTGTAATAAATGTTTGTACAATACCAAACCTACCCACTATCCTGTTCTCACTGTTCTAGTCTACTATCATTTACTGGACACAGTATTAAGGTCCTAAGGGTCTTGTTGGATTCGGCCTATACTGCTTGATAGAAATACAACAGAAGTGATTGCGTCATTAATAGGCTGAACTGCCCATGGAGGACTTCTGGTGTCGTGTATTGTGGTTCGCACTATTGACCTGCCATTGAAACATCATTTTTTTGATGATAATAAGTATCTGCATAGCAGACCTAGATACCTTTTAACAGCCTGTTACAGCTTATGTGTATTGCCTGAGGGTAAGAATGAATCTATATATGTATATAATTATGTAATTTTCTTGTGATTAATCCACCTGTGTGTTCGTAAATGTGTTGAGTGTGTTAAGAAAAAAACTTACAGGATGAGTGTATTGCCATCTGAACGCCAGCATGTGTTGACTTCTAGAGATGAAAGCCAGCATTGGGAAATGTGTAGAATATTTGAGAATTATGGCAAAAATACGACTGTAGGTTTAATAATGTATTTGAAGGAGTATTTCCTAAAGGAAAGCCACACTGATCAGGACCATGAGAAAGGATCACAGAATTTGTTAACATTTATTAATCAAGGTGTCACTTAATAGTTTGAACTAAACCAAATCATTGTATGGAAGCAGATTATGGACAAATGGATCTAACGTAGGATTTATAAGGAAAATGTAATCACATTGAACTGGCTGTGAGTGGTACTGAGGTAAACTGTCCTTGCAACTGTTAGCACCATGTCTGAAACTGTTTGTTACGTCCATTGTGTGTGTGGATAAAATAGTGCTGGACCATACAAGGGTTGTGATTATTTGTATTACAGGTTTTATCCTGCAACTACTAAGATTGTACGAGACATTCACTTCTGAGGGACTCTGTGGTGCAAACGTTCTCAATATATCTAGAACTAGACAACCTATGTTTCCCAGCCTGGAGATCCAGACATGTTGTGATCCTGGCTATAGTGGATGCTTCTCATTTCTGGAGATAAGTGGTAACACAATACCACTGATCAGCCTATCCAGAGACATTATCAAACAAATAAAATACCAGTAACTACAAAAACAGTTTGAGTGATGACTCATGAAGGACTTTAATAAACTAAATACCAACTTTACAGTCCAGTGAAAGTGTTATATATATATTTATTACATATTTAATTAACTAATTAATCCCCTAGCAGAGTCAATACAAAAATTATAACCATTTTTCAAGGGAGGATCTTGAGAGGTAGCACTTAGACCTTCAGTAACAAACACTATCATCATACTTGAAGGTTTATACAGCTTGACCCTACCTTTGATTGTCGATACACCCTTGCTCTTTTCAGAGAAGGGGGTATTTCTTATAAGACCAGTCTCTTATCTGGCACTATCTTGGTATCATTTGATACATCTTTTGTCCAGGATATCTTTCATTTAATAACATCTGAACCTCTCGCAACAATTTTTCACAGTTATAGTAACAATTTGCCACATGCAGCAACTGGTGACATGGTTGCCCACCTCTACATTAAGGAACAAGAACAGAATATGAAACTACGTAAATGTTCTACAATTTAATTTATGATGTTCTATTTCTAGAACATTCAAAAACTAAATAAAATGAAATGGAAAGTTCAAACTGAAATCTGATGGACAAATATAAAAAAAAGAAGAAACAAATAAAATACAAATGTTTGATACATCATAAAAATATCAAACTTATATTGATATTTTGTGATTTGATTAAACTTGTTGTTCTGAGTCTAATGTTTTCATAAATATTAAAATGATGATGTTCATTTGAAAAATGGAGGTGCCGGCATCCTCATAACATTAAAGAATAGAATCCACTCTATGGCAACTGCCACTGGCAAATACTGCAATAACTTCAGTGCTGAAGCAGAAGCCCTGAAACAGGCAGCGGAAACTCTTATTGAATGCAAAGCACAGGCAGAAAAACAGATAGTAATCTTTACAGATGCCCTCTCAGTAATAACAGCGCTGAAGAGCCACCATGCTAAAGGATTGAAAGATCTGATAATCTCCCTTGAAAGACTGGCCAAATGCTTCAACAAGTACACAATCCAGTGGATACCAGCCCATTGCAACATACCAGGAAATGAGGAAGCAGACAAACTTGCTAAGGAAGGAGGTGCCTTACAACAAAATGATATAGAGAGTACTTATGCAATGGCAAAGACTACTTTAAAAGCTACATTCAAGTCCAAATGGGAAAGAGAGCACCCGGGCCATTTGAAAAATGATGCATATCATCAACTATCCAGGAAAGAGCAGGTCATCATTTTTCGGCTACGGACTGGACACAACAGATTGAGATACCATCTATACCACAAATACAAAATTTGTGCAACAGATCTCTGCACCTGCGGTACTAGCCCAATGACAGTCGAACGCCTGCTGCAGTACTGCCCAACCTACAGTAATGAACGGAGTAGCATATGGCAACAACCCACTTCTGTCGACGAAAAATAGTTTGGAGATGTCGGGAACCTTGAGTTGACTACTGCCTTTATTAGGATGGGTGCAGACGAGCGTTTTTTTTTTTTTTTTTTGCTGCACGTATCTCGCGCGTGGAAAATGAAACAGTAGGGATTTAGAGAAAGCAGACAGACGAGCGAGGTTTTTCCCGCTGCGTAGAAAAAAACGCAACTGGTTCCATTTTCTTCGCGTATCGCCGGCGTTTTTGGCTAACCTTGAACTTTATCACGTGACCAAGTATGTTAGCGACGAACATGCGTTGTACACTGTCGTGGCATTTCTATTCTGAATTTGGATTTATCAAGAACATTTGCGTGAAAATGAGTTATTTCGAATCCGTTACTTACTTTAGGCGGATCGTGATTACGCAGTAACATTAGTGGTGCTCGAGTTTTTAACATTTAATTGTGTGATCTGGTTCCGTTTGGTTCCATTCGTCTTCTCCTTCTTTTTCTTCTTCTTCTGCTCCTCACCTCTTCTTCATTGGTCTTCTTCTTCTTGTGCATCATCTTCTTCTTCTCCTTCTTCTTCTTTTCCTCCTTCTTTATCTACTTCTTCTCCTTCTTCTTCATCATCTTCTTCTCCTTCATCTTCTTCTTCTCCTCTTTCTCATATTTGTCCTTCTACTTCTTTTATACTTCTCTCTCTCCTTATTCCAACTTATTCTCCTATTCCTCTTTTTTGTTCTTTTTCATGTTCATCTACTTCTTCTGCTTCTCCTCATCCTTCTTCTATACTTTCTTCTTCTGATATTTTTTCTTCTTTTTCTTCTTCTCTCTGATATTTCTCCTCCTTCTTATTCAGTTTTCTTTTTTCTCCCTAACTTTCTTCTCTTTATCCTCTTCCTTTTTTTCATCCTCTTTCTTTTCCTCCCCCTGCTTCTCCTACTCCTTCTTTTTCACTCCTTTTTCTTCTCCTCCTCCTCCTTCTTCTTCTTCTTCTTCTTCTTCTTCTTCTTCTTCTTCTTCTATTCTACCTTCTTTTTTCCTTTCTTCTTCTTCCTCTTTTTCTTCTTATTCTTTTTTCTTCGACTTTGTCATATTCTTCTTCTGCTCTTCCTTCTTCTCCTGCATCTCCTTTTCTTTCTTTTCTTCTTCTCCTTTTTTTCTCTCCTCCTCTTTCTTCTTCGTTTTCTTTTTCTCTTCGTCCTTCATCTTCCTCTGTTCCCCCTTTTTCTTGTTCCTCTTCTCCATTATCTTCTTCTTCGTCTTCTCTTTCTTATGTTTTGTTTTTGTTGCTATGTCACGTTAAGTAAATGTATTTTACCTAAAACTACGCTCAAGATTTATTATTTATATATGGTATACAATAACTCCTGATTTTAATAATGAAACACCCACAACCACCTTGCCAATAACTTGCGATGAATTCACGCTGGACGAGATCAAACAAGCTGTTAAAAGATTTAAAAATGTTAAAGCTGCTGGAGTTGACGAAATTTCAGGGGAAATGATTAAAGCAGTTAATGACAACAACCTCTTGAGAATTTTAGATATTATAAATGAAGTATGGAGAGAAGAACAACCACCACAACAATGGAAAGACAGTATTATTGTAAAGTTACCGAAGAAAGGTGATCTATCAGACTGTAATAACTGGCGTGGTATATCTCTATTATCAGTACCTGGAAAATTATTATGTTGCATGATGTTAGAAAGACTTAAATTGCATGCTGACAAAAAGATCAGAGAAGAACAAGCGGGTTTCAGGCCGAAACGATCATGTATTGATCAAATATTCACGCTAAGAACAATTATAGAAGAATCAGTGGAAATGCAATCGCCACTTATTATCACCTTCGTCGATTTTCAAAAAGCCTTTGATAGTCTACACCGCCCATCATTGTGGAAGATACTTACAATCTATGGTTTTCCAACAAAATATGTGAATATAATCAAAGCGCTATATGACAATGCAAGATGTTGTGTTAGAACAAATAAAGGGAATACAGAATGGTTTACAGTAGAAACAGGGGTGAAACAAGGCTGTATTATGTCACCACTACTTTTTGGAATAGCTATTGATTGGGTTATGAGAAACTATACCCACAATGAACAATTAGGTATAAAATGGACAAATGGAAAATTCCTGGGGGACCTGGATTTCGCAGATGATTTAGCATTTTTAAGTTCAGCACCCAGACAATCCCAAGAAGCAGTAAATAATTTGTGTCATCTCTCGGTTAAAATAGGTCTCCAAATAAATGCCTCTAAAACTAAAGCTATGAACTTTTCTAATGAGACCTTTGATATCATCTTGAACGGGGAAAAACTACAGAAAGTTGAAAGTTTCAATTATTTAGGCAGTAAAATGACTCAGGATGGTGACACAACAAGAGAAATTCATACTAGAATTGCGTTGGCAGCTAGCGCCTTCAATAGATTATCTAACATTTGGAAATTACGATCATTGAATATACATACCAAGCTTCGTCTATTTAATTCAAATGTTATCTCAGTGTTAACATACGGCTGTGAGAGTTGGAAAATAACAAAATCATTGGAGAACAAGCTGAATACATTCGAGAACAAATGTCTTAGAAAACTCATGAACATCAGTTGGAAAGAATTCAAGACTAATCGACAAATAAGAGAAGACTCTAGGCAGAAATATGTCTCCGACTATATAAGGAAAAGACGATGGTCATATATCGGTCATGTCCTACGAATGCAAAACAACAGAATACCACTACAGGCGCTCACTTGGGTTCCTGAGGGTAAGAGGAAAAAAGGAAGACCAAAAGAAACACTCAGAAGAACAATAATAAGAGAAGGAAGAACGTTGGGCCTAAATAATGTGCAAGAGCTAAGAGGAGTGGCGTCACAACGAACAACCTGGAGAGCACTGGTTTCTGCCTTATGCGCCGTGTTTGGTGCTTAAAGAATTTATTATTATTATATAAATATATATATATATATCAGTGGATGCACCCAGAATCGTCTTTTTTGTCGTTTTTTCCTGTGTGCTCGTACTACAAGCAACGACAGACATGCTAATTCCACGAAATTCATATCTGAACTGCGGAAGTGCCAGTCTGGAAATCTATTTTTTTTAGGCGTGAGGTCACTGCAAAAATACGCTTGTCTGCACTACCCTACGATTCGGTCAAAAAACCGTGCAAGATACGCGCAGCAAGAAAACGCTTGTCTGCACCAGGCCTTAGAGTCATAAATGTGGAAGTCTGAAGATGAACGAGGAAGAAGAATTTGAAAACCATAATATGCCTGACTACACTGCTAAGAACATCTGCTTTGTTCAAACTTGATCAACACCAGATTAATTTTAGCTTCCAGGTCCAGTCCTATTACATTTTCAACAGAAAATTAAGAATCAATTAACAAACAAGCAAACACAGACTATTTAGCAATTAAAACAGCACATGGGAACCTAATGACAAAAAATGTCAGCTTTTTTTCAACCATTTGTATTTCACTAGCCTTACTGGTTGAATCACACAAAAGGGGGACACATTCTGGATTGAGGCTAACCAGCTATTAGTACATCAGTCAAACTCCCTATTTATAATTAAGCGAATTCGTGTTGTTTTTTTCCCTGCCACTAATTATATTTGAACACGCTCGATAGAGGGTATGTGGGTTAAGAATAGTTTTAGCTGTTATTGTAGCAACTTATTATTTGCAAAAAGAAAACAAAACACTGAAAAGTCTTTAGGTCAGCAGTTAAGCATTAGAATTTAGGGTTAAGCTTGGGCTTATGATGCAGACAGGGCCGGATTAAGGCCAACTGATGCTCTAAGCCTCTATTTTTAACAGTCATAGACCCCATCGAGGCCAGCTCCTTGACGTGGAGATGGGGCTCAAGTACAGCCATCAGCGGCTGAAAAACCAAGACTGGCCAGGCCCTCCTACACTCGAGCAAGACCACAGTCTGCCCTAGCAAGTCAAGGTGCTGAAGACGGAGGCAACCAGCCAAGAGGCGCACCACAGCAATCAGGATGCCACGCACATGCGCTATGGAAGTATGCCTATATCTGCAAAACGTTATGGCACTCGCCCTGTGACGGACACCCATGCAGGCGCAGTGCCGGGCCCTCTGCCTCGGAAGGGCCCAACCCCTACTACTGGGGGTCCTTCTC
Organism: Oreohelix idahoensis; assembly: GCA_024509875.1. Taxonomy (NCBI): domain Eukaryota; kingdom Metazoa; phylum Mollusca; class Gastropoda; order Stylommatophora; family Oreohelicidae; genus Oreohelix; species Oreohelix idahoensis. The sequence goes on along the minus strand of JAMPIV010005295.1, from coordinate 385,629 downwards.
AATTGCCCCGTGGAGCCAGGAGGCATGAGAATAGAGCTACTGGCCAAGCAAAGAAAAGACCATTTAAAATAATGCACTGGAATGCTGAAGGCGTCAATAGTAAAAAAGACGGCTACAGCAAAAAATTAGAGCTCGAAAATATCTTGAATAACTACAAAAGACAGTGAAGTTTATACAAGAAACAACATTGCAGATATAGACAATATAGTTCAAGCGAACGAAAGAAGAAGAAAAAAACAGTCATAGACTGGGTGATGCGCCAGACAACAGAGGGCAGTCCAAGAGGAATAAGATGGACAACATTTTCTACATTGGAAGATCTGGAATATGCAGATGACATTGCACTACTAGCACATTCACATCAACACATCCAGGAAAAAACGGATAGACTTAATAAGTTTAGCCAGCAGGTAAGCTTGAATATCAATTTAAAGAAGTCTGAGGTCATGACGCTCAATGTGAGCAACCCTGAGCCCATATCAGTAAGGAATCAGCAATTGGTACAGACAGATACCTTCACATACCTAGGATGCATAGTAACACCAGACGGCGGGGCAGGCAAAGACATCAACATCAGAATGAATAAGGCAAGAACAGCCTTCTTTAACCTAAACAACATCTGGAAGTCCTCCCAATACAGCACAAGCACAAAATTAAGATTATATCAGAGCTGTGTGCTTTCTGTGCTTCTCTATGGTGCGGAATGCTGGAGAGTTTCAGAGAAGGAAATGTCGATATTGTCCTCTTTTCACACAACTTGCCTAAGAAAAATTCACAGAATCTTTTGGCCAAATACCATCACTAACCAAGATCTGCTTATTCGTAGCATTAAGCATTAGAATTTAGGGTTAAGCTTGGGCTTATGATGCAGACAGGGCCGGATTAAGGCCAACTGATGCTCTAAGCCTCTATTTTTAACAGTCATAGACTGGGTGATGCGCCAGACAACAGAGGGCAGTCCAAGAGGAATAAGATGACATGCACACCATCATAGCTGGCAGACGCTGGAGCTGGGTTGGTCATGTCCTCAGAAGAGACCCTGATGCCATCACAAGAACAGCTATGCTTTGGACCCCTGAAGGAAAATGAAAGAGAGGCCGACCAAAAACAACCTGGCGGAGGACTGTGGAGGCTGAGATGCAAAGAATGAACCAGAGTTGGGGCACTGTACGAAGGATGGCCACCGACCGAGCAAAGTGGAATCAATTTGTTGTTGCCCTACAAGACGCCACTAGGCATGATGGCCACTGACTGCTTTGACGGTCGGCGGCTAAAGATCAAAGAAGAAGAAAGAAGATGCCCTAAGCACAGCCCCCCAATAGCCTTTCTTCTTCTTCCTCTTTTTCTTTTTCTTCTCATTCTTTTTTCTTCGACTTCGTCATATTCTTCTTCTGCTTCGACTTCGTCATATTCTTCTTCTGCTCTTCCTTCTTCTCCTGCATCTCCTTTTCTTTTTTTTCTTCTTCTCCTTCTTTTTTTCCTCTCCTCCTCTTTCTTCTACGTTTTCTCTTTCTCTTCTTCCTCTTTCATCTTCCTCCTTCATCTTCCTCTGTTTCCTCTTTTTCTTGTTCCTCTTCTCCATTATCTTCTTCTTCATCTTCTCTTTCTTATGTTTTGTTTTTGTTGCTATGACACGTTAAGTAAATGTATTTTACCTAAAACAACGCTCAATATTTATTATTTATATATGGTATATCTTCTTCTTCTTCCGACCTTAGCCACCGACCGTCAAAGCAGTCAGTGGCCATTACGCCTAGTGGCGTCTTAGGGCAACAGCAGATAGGTTTTCTTTGCCATTGTTTCCCATCACGCCTATTGGCGTCTTTAGGGCAACGGCAAATCAATCCATTTGCTGTTGTTTCCGTAATCGAAGTGACTGGCAAACGGGTGATCAGCCCATTGGTATATGGTATATAAATATATATATATATCAGTGGATGCATCCAGAATCGTCTTTTTTTCCTGTGTGCTCGTACTACAAGCAACGACAGACATGCTAATTCCACGAAATTCATATCTGAAATGCGGAAGTGCTAGTCTGGAAATCTATTTTTAGGCGCGAGGTCACTGCAAAAATACGCTCGTCTGCACTACCCTGCGATTCAGTCAAAAAACCATGCGAGTTACACGCAGCAAGAAAACGCTCGTCTGCACCAGGCCTTAGAGTCATAAATGTGGAAGTCTGAAGATGAACGAGGAAGAAGAATTTGAAAACCATAATATGCCTGACTACACTGCTAAGAACATCTGCTTTGTTCAAACTTGATCAACACCAGATTAATTTTAGCTTCCAGGTCCAGTCCTATTACATTTTCAACAGAAAATTAAGAATCAATTAACAAACAAGCAAACACAGACTATTTAGCAATTAAAACAGCACATGGGAACCTAATGACAAAAAATGTCAGCTTTTTTTCAACCATTTGTATTTCACTAGCCTTACTGGTTGAATCACACAAAAGGGGGACACATTCTGGATTGAGGCTAACCAGCTATCAGTACATCAGTCAAACTCCTTATTTATAATTAAGCAAATTCGTGTTTTTTTTTCCCTGCCACTAATTATATTTGAACAAGCTCGACAGAGGGTTAAGAATAGTTTTAGCTGTTATTGTAGCAACTTATTATTTGCAAAAAGAAAACAAAACACTGAAAAGTCTTTAGGTCTGCAGTTTAGCATTAGAATTTAGGGTTAAGCTTGGGCTTATGATGCAGACAGGGCCGGATTAAGGCCAACTGATGCCCTAAGCACAGTCCCCCAATGGTGTGTGTGTGTGGGTCCCCCCCCCCCCCCAACGCTTTCATTGCTTAACTGACAAGACATTAAGACAATAAATGCAGAAGAGACTGAAAATTCAATTTTCTTACTGACCCGACTCCACTGAAATTCATGCAGAAAAACGTTGGTAAGGCAGGAAAACATGCTGAACTCTAGGTCTATGTCTGACACTTTCAGTCACTCATCATAGCAAAGAAAGCAATTCGGATTAAAGTCGAACACAGCAGATATTGCAAATTACAAAACATTTGACTAAAGACGACTGTGGCAGTGAAAGAGATTAGAGTTAAGGGCATGATAGCTAGAGGGAAAATTCTGTGGTGCCTCCCTCCCTTGGTGCCCTAAGCATGTGCTTACTTTGCTTAATGATTAATCCAGCTCTGGATGCAGAGACAAAAATATTCTCAAATGCTAACCATAACACTGTCTTGAGGTTTTTGAAAAATAATAATGTGCAACAAAGACTGAGGCTATACATTTAAAAAGCCAACAACAGAATACTGCTGTAATTTCAGATCCTTGTTTGGGGCGTACCAACTTGGGTGGCTTAATCGGCCAGCGTGTCAATAACCACTTGGGCAAAATCAGTGGTATGTCCCACTATTCTGTGATTCAACTGCTTTATCATAAACAGTTTTGAGTGTTAATAAGCTCCTTACAGCTTATATTGTTCTTCCTTATTAATTACTCCAGTCTGCAGGACTCATTTAATGTTTTAGTTGAAATGAAGAATCGTGGGACGTATGTTTGAATTGGTCTTAAAAACAAAAAGAATTCAGAAACGCAGTAACAAAAGGTAAGGGCTAGGAATCCTAACCCCAACCTTAATACTAACTCTACTGACATAATCATCTTATTTGAACAGCACTGAAAAACATGTCCCACTTTTTTTCATTTCAACCAATGTCTTTTCATAGGTTCGCCAATATTGTATGATTGTTAACAGGTTCATTTTCTCACTGACGAAGCTATGTTTATGTTTTATTACTGTGCTCAGTCATGCTGATTTTATTATATTTGTTTTTCAAGCCAACACTTTTCCCATTCTAAACGTATCTTTTAATTGGTTGGGGTTAGGGTTAGGAATCCTTAACGTGACACTAAACCCTAACGTTAGTCTTAACCTAACGATGTGAGCAACTTATTTGGATGGCATCAAAGAACATGTCCCACTGTGCATTTCAACTCGTTGCCAAATATGCTGCGTTTTGCTTCAAGCTAGAGTTTTAAATAATTTTTATTTTTTAATATGGTCATAATGTTGGCCGAACATTATTATTTTGACAAAGCTTGAAACAGGGTTGGGATTAGGTTAAGGCTAGCTGTTAGCACACATATTGATAGCTACTCCAGCAACATGGGCAATATGGCGGACGCAGACTACTGTGCCCTTCTTCTACCACAGAGGTACTCAACATGGTGCCTGCGGATCATCTGTGCATGAAAGAATAAGTATTCAAATTTGCTTGTATAATCAGAAATTATTGCTTACCCTCTACTAAGCTTTTAAAATACTAGCAGTTAGTAGTCCAAATAAAATTATAAAAAACTTTGCCAACAGACTCAGGAAGTTATGTCATATTCAAATATTGTTACTCTAACAATCTAAGCATTACTGACAAGCTCTGCATGTTTCCACTTGTTGATTTCTTTATCAATATCATCCCTGTAATTTTTATGTTATTTACCTATATACAAATATGAGTGGTCAAGCTAACACACAACGAACACATCATTTCAATCCGGAGTGAGAAGATTTGTTATTTTTTACTGTGCAATAGAGCGCTGCAGTGCTGAAAAAAAAACTTAATGTTGAAATTTTTTTCTCTCAAACAATTCACTTCTCTTTCAACACCATCTGCGCACTGAAATCTGAGTTTTAGTTTTCACAGGACCATTCATAGGATTTAACTAGACATCTACTTATTCGCTCAAAATGTCTCATTGCTTGCAAAGAAGAAAAAATCATTTGAAGATGAGTTGTTTAAGGAGATATTCCTTATTGGTACAGATTATTTCAAGTGACTTGGAAACACAGCGTATGATAGACTTGGAGCTGTGAGATTCAGTTCGATGAGTCGTCAGATCGTATATCCAAAACTGCACATTTGGTTGTCATGGCCAGAATGGTATTTAATGACTTCATTGTAAAAGATGAGCTATTAAAAGTATTACCAATGAAAGAACAACCTGGAGGTGAGGATGTGTATAACACGTTTAAAGCAAATGGATTAGAAATTCATTTGCTGCTTCACAAGCTGTTAGTGTGCACTACCGATGCTACACCAAAAATATTGGGCATTATCAATGGATTTATGGTTCTCTGCACACACACACAAAAATAACACTGTTCCAGACTTTGTATCCTATCACTGAATTATCCACCAGGAGGCGTTGTGTTTTAAAATACTTCCCTTTGAACATGTCATGAATGTTGCTGCAAAAGTGAACAACTATTCAATTCCTGCATCTGCTCTGCAGCACAGAGAATACCAATATTTGATTACTTACAGGCATTCAGTTCACCCATAACTTTAGAACAGGTGTTGAGAATCGACAGGCCTAGAAAACTACACAATACAGTAAAACAGTATAAAACAAGAAAAATAATTAATAGCCTGTAGGGACAAGGATTGGTGAGGGTATGACGGGAAAGTTAGCGTCTGGTGAGGTTCTCGTAATGCATATTGATGATAACATGATTAGAGAACTGAGTGTCATCCCAAAACCCCTGGGCTTTCACACCTTCTTCCCCCTTGTTCACAATAAGGCAGGTGTTAGAGACCGCCGTTTTAGTACAGAGGAGGACAGACGCACACACATGCACACAATTTGTCACTTTCGATTTACTCTATTCGGACAGACTGAAAGCGCGAAATGATATTGTATTCAGATATCGGAAAACAAAATTATTATCTTGAATTAGCCACACTATATATCCTAATTATAACATAAGGAGAGGTTGAACGGGATGTTTTTAGTAAATAACCCACGCAAAAAAAAACTGCTTCATTTTCAATCCTTTTAAATATTAATACTCTGCACGTTTTTACTCAGTAGGGTTAGCCTACTAACAATACAGACGTGACGAGCTAAATAAGAGATTTTAGATAATTTATATACAATGGCAAATATTAATTTAAATGACCGCAATTAAAAAATTATCAAATGTTTAACAGATAAAAACGTAAGGCGCAAGAATAACAAGAAATAGGTGACGTTAACTCGTACAAATCTCACTCACCAAGATCGACTTTACAAACTTGTGATTGTTGACATCTTGAACAATTACTTCCGACACGGTCTAAGAGACCACGCCACGAAGAAGAGTTCCATTGCTAGTCGTGTTGGCTTTTCTGCGGCTTTTTTCGCCATATTAAACAAATTATTAAACTGACTTTTATTTTTTGTTAACCTATAGGCCTATTTTGGTGTCGGTCCCTTTAGTTTAGTTATACTTACTCTGGCAGTAATCCGCGAGGGACTACAGTTTTTATATATATTTTTAAATCTGTGTTACCGTCTCATGTTTGACTTCAGCGCGCATTAAAAATTTGAAACTAACCACAGAACGTAGGGCTGATCTCGTAGATCGCGAATGGGCAGCACGAGAGATGAACAAACACGTTTTAGGCAAAACATATCCTGTACAGACCAGATAGCCACTTTGAGAATAATATGGGAACAAAGCCTGGAATGGAACGCCTCTTTACATTTGACTTGTAGACTTCCTAGTCAAAGGCATTTGACAGTGTATGTCAGAGAATCACTTTAGACAGTTCTTATCCCAAACGGTTCTGTAAGTTGTCTTTCATGAAGAACTCTGCATGTTACGTCTTCATTAAGTTTTCGTTATTAAATTAATGATTTTCAGAGGAACTCCATAATGCCTCATTAATTTCCAAAGTGATTCTCTGTCTACACTGTCAAATACCTTTTCATAGTCCACAAATCCAATCTAAAGAGGTTAGTTTCATTCTAGACTTTCTGAAAACACGGTTTCCTCAATTTACGTTTTATCCAACACCAGTGCATGTTCTATTGATATTTGTCTGGTTCTCTCTACCAGTTCCCCATTTGTATTCTTGTCACGCGATGTCAAACCTATTCAGCACAAGCACACGTTTGTCAAAGTCTGTGACTTCTTGCTTGTCGTTTTGTTGTTGTTTTCCATGTCCCACTTAGCCACATAATAGGACTGTCTTTACATATGACATGAAGATTCCTGCTTGTGTTTTTGACTTTATTTATTCTGATTTCTATATATTTCTCAATGCAACAAAATCTCCTATTGCCTTTATTATTCCTATATTGTTAAAATCTCCTATTGCCTTTATTATTCCTATATTGTTATCTCTGTCTGTTCTTTCAACTTTGTCAAAATTTGTCACGGATTGCCTCCCCTGCTTTGCAGTAGTGGTCCAACAGTGACCAAAACTCAAGAGTATCTAATATTGGCTTCCAAGGTATCTACCTGCGCGCAAGATTACTCTTGGCAGAGATGTAGATAGAACATTAATGACACTTCTACCTTAAGGGAGATTTAACACAAGATATTTCCAGAAGTCACGAACAATGTTGCATTGGGCTGAACAATTGCTAACGCATTATAAAGGTCCGTCGCCTTTTGTGAAGGATTTAAGCAATGGTTTAACCCGTTCAAGCCCCCAGTTGGTGTAATCCAACGAAATCCCTCTTATAAGTAGTAGCTCTGTTTAGAGGTAAATATATGTCTAGGTCTGCCATCAATGGTACCTATACCTTGTAGCGGTATAGCAGCTTGTGTGCCCTGACAATCCTCAGAGCTATGCTAGTGGGAGTTTTACTCCTGGTAGGTTCAACCAAGCTGGACTGGTCTGCGTGGGTAGGGGTCAGTCAAAAGCTGGTACCCTGGTCCTCCAGGTTGGGGGTTTTAGCACAGGGCCGACACCCCTGTCTATGTAAAAAATCGCACATGTTACGGAAACGGCAATAAATTAAAAAACTTTGATGCAGGACGGACATCCGGAGTCTCAGGCTCGTATGACTGACAGTGGTGAAAGCCGAAAGGAAGCCACTGGCATGAAAACGGATGCCCAGACCGCAAAACACGAAACCAGAAATGGTTTTTGGAATGTCAGAACCATGAATGAGGCAGGAAAGCTGAGACAGATCACAGCAGAGATGAGGAATTACAAATTACATATCCTGGGAATAAGCGAGAGCAGATGGACAGGGATGGGGAGAATAAAAACAGCTACAGGGGAAACAGTACTTTATTCTGGTAGAGAGGATGGTCAGCACAACGAAGGTGTAGCCATTATCCTGAAGAAAGGAATGGAAAGGTCTTTACTGGAATGGAAACCCATTAACAACAGACTAATAAGAGCAAGACTGAGAGGGAGATTCACCAACACCACAATTGTACAATGCTATGCACCAACAAACGACAGCGATGAAGAGATCAAGGATGAGTTCTATCAACAGGTACAAAAGGAAATGGAAACTGTACCCAGGTACGATCTTATTATAGTAATGGGAGACCTAAATGCGAAAGTTGGAACACACAATAATTATAACGAAAGAGTAATGGGGAAATGTGGCAGTGGAACAGTAAATGAGAATGGGGACAAATTAATAAGCTTCTGCAGTATTAACAACCTGGTCATTGGAGGAACACTTTTTCAACACAAAGAAGTGCACAAGTTAACATGGGAATCACCAAACGGACGAGACAAAAACCAGATAGATCACATAATGATCAATGGCAGATGGAGACATGCACTACAAGACGTGAAAGTAAGAAGAGGCGCAGATGTGGGAAGTGATCATCACCTAGTAGTAGCAAGACTGAAGGTGAAACTCAGAGCTGCTGGACCAGCTGTAGCCAAACAGAAAAGATACAACATCACGAAACTTAAGGACCCCCTCACCAGAAAAGCGTTCGTGGTTGACGTAAAGAGACGATATCTGATTACCAAAAGCCAGGAAAGAATAGAGACCGACGATGTCGACCAGAAATTCAACACCATCTCAACAATATACAAAGAAAGCAGCAAGTCATGCTTAGGATTCCAGGAAAGAAAGAACCAAGACTGGATAACACCAGAAACACGAAACACCATAGCGAAGAGAAAGGAAATGAAAAGAAAGAAAACAGAAGCTAAGTCTCCCAGGTTAAAGGCAATATATAGTGAACAGTACATTCAGCTGGACAAGGAAGTAAAACGTCAAACCCGTGCTAACAAAAGGACATTTCTGGATAACCTTGCAAGACAGGCAGAAGAGGCAGCACTGAGAAATGAACAAAGCACAGTCTATAAAATAACTAAAACTATCAGTGGAAAACGAGGTGCAAACAACATAACGTTAGTAAGCAAGGAAATCTCATCACCACAGCACAGGGACAGGAAACAAGATGGGCAGAGCACTTCAGAGAAACACTGAATAAGGAACCACCAGAGACTCAACTGAATGTTCCTGAGGCTGAAAGTGACTTAGATGTAAATACAGACATTCCACGAAAAGAAGAAATCATCACAGCTATCAAAGGGCTAAAAAATGGAAAAGCGCCTGGTCAAGACAATCTAAATGCTGAGCTATTCAAGACAGACCCTGAACTAGCAGCAGAACTATTAGAACCACTATTTGCACAAACCTGGGAAACTGAGACAACACCAACAGAGTGGAGTAAAGGAATAATTGTCAAATTGCCCAAGAAGGGCGACCTTGCAGACTGCAACAACTGGAGAGGAATTACCCTCCTCTCAGTTCCCAGCAAAATACTAGGCAGGATAATCATCCAGAGAATTTCAAAAGCAGTTGACCATAAACTGAGGAAAGAACAAGCGGGCTTCAGAAAGAACAGAAGATGTGCAGATCATATATTTAGCCTCAGGAACATTATAGAGCAGTGCTCAGAATGGCAGAGACAGCTGTACATTAACTTTGTTGATTTTGAAAAGGCTTTTGACAGCATACACAGGGACAGCCTATGGAAAATTCGGAGGGCTTATGGAATTCCCAGCCGTTTTGTTTCCATCATAAAAAGCCTCTTTTCTAATTTTACGTGGAGTGTTGGATCGAGTAATGTAACTTTCGAAGTGAAAACAGGAGTACGACAGGGATGCCCCTTATCAACAACATTATTTTTGACAGTCATAGATTGGGTGATGTGCCAGACAACAGACGGCAGTCCAAGAGGAATTAGATGGACAACGTTTTCTACACTGGAAGACCTGGAATATGCAGATGACATTGCACTACTCGCGCATTTACATCAACAGATTCAAGACGAAACCGATAGACTGAATAAGTATGGCCAGCAGGTTGGCCTGAACATCAATTTGAAGAAGACAGAGGTCATGACACTAAATGTGGGCAATCCTGAGCCAATAACAGTAAGGAATCAGCAATTGGTACAGACAGACACATTTACTTACTTAGGATGCATAGTAACACCTGACGGCGGAACAAGCAAAGACATTAACAACAGAATGAATAAAGCGAGAACAGCCTTTGCTGCTCTCAACAACATTTGGAAGTCTTCCCAGTACAGCACAAACACCAAATTAAGACTGTATGAGAGCTGTGTACTTTCTGTACTTCTCTATGGTGCGGGATGTTGGAGAGTAACAGAGAAGGAAATGTCGAAACTGTCCTCTTTCCACACAATCTGCCTAAGGAAAATTCTCCGAATCTTTTGGCCAAACACCATCAGCAACCAAAAACTACTTATTCGGAGTAACCAGGAGGACATGCACACCATTATAGCTGGCAGACGCTGGAGTTGGGTTGGCCACGTCCTCAGAAGGGACCCTAATACCATCACAAGAACAGCTATGCTATGGACCCCTGAAGGAAAACAAAAGAGAGGCCGACCAAAAACAACCTGGCGGAGGACTGTGGAGGCTGAGATGCAAAGAATGAACCAGAGTTGGGGCACTGTACGAAGGATGGCCACCGACCGAGCAAAGTGGAATCAATTTGTTGCTGCCCTACAAGACGCTACCAGGCGTGATGGCCGCTGACTGCCTTGACGGTTGGTGGTTATGGATCAAAGAAGAAGAAGATAGGTCTAGGTGTGTGTGTGTGTGTATATATATATATATATATATATATATATATATATATATATATATATATATATATATATATATATATATATATATATTCTGGCTCATACGTTTGCTTTCATACATATAAAAAAACTGAATCTACTATGATTGTTTAGTTTTAAAACAACAGGTAACAAATTTAATAATCAATCAGTATTACTTACTTACTTAGTCGTTCCCTTCTACCGTGAGGTGTAGAGGTTTGGAAGAGAGAGCGTCAGACTATCCTATCGGCTGTCTTCCTCCTGGCCTGGTTCCATTCTAGTCCTCGGTCCTTCAAAGATTGTCTAATGTTGTCCTCCCAGCGAATTCTGGGTCGTCCTGGGGGTCTGAATCCCTGGCTCTTTGTTTCCATGCTTGTCGTGGTAGCCGATCTTCTCCCATTATGCAGACATGACCAAACCATCTTAGTTGGGACTGTTCTACTTCGGTCTGCAAGATTGTCTATATCTGCAATGTTGTTTCTTGTATAAACTTCACTGTCTTTTGTAGTTATTCAAGATATTTTCGAGCTCTAATTTTTTGCTGTAGCCGTCTTTTTTACTATTGACGCCTTCAGCATTCCAGTGCATTATTTTAAATGGCTTTGCTTGGCCGTATCGTCTGGTTGCGGCTCCACGGGGCAATTGTCTCTTGTTACTTCAACCAGGGCCCGGCACTGCGCCTGCTCAGATACCTCATTTCTTAGGTTTGGATCTGGCTTTTGTGGGTTGTAGTCATTGCCCATGACTCGCATCCATATGTCAAGACTGGGACATAGGTGGAGCGGTGTACAGCCATCTTCGTTTTCTTACCAATCAGTATTAACAGTTTAAAATAAATAAAATGCTGGTGATTTTATATTGGAATCAAATTTTCTCTTCACTTAGATTTAGTGTGAGGATATATCGAAAGTCCTTTTTGCTGGTGCCTTTTTACAAGCACTTAACTTTTATAGGGGAGTCCTGTGATGATGAAAGCTTTCTTCACACTCTCTTCCACTGTAGGCGGTTAGGGTTGATGCTTTTCTCTCACATTTGCGGCGTTAGTACCACAAATCGTCTGATTGCTTGTAACCACGAACTTAAGACAAATAGAAAGAAACAAATGCCTGCTAAGTACATTTGTTCGCCGCAAACTAACAGGCCCATTGTCATACGCTCCACCCACCAATGTTAACCTCTCAGAAGAATTAAATTCCCGAGCACACAGTGTAACTCATGGAATATGATGAAAATTCACCAATATCCTTCTGGGTGTTAACTAGGAAATTGCGGCTGGAGTGCGTGAATAATGATTTGCCTGAATTACAATTGAAAAAGGTTCACAAATCTCACAAGATAATATGTTACACCGTAGGCACATGTGATGTAATCATCACTCATTACTCAACACTACTCCTGTCGGAGTCTGGGGTCGCTTTGCTGTCGGGTTTCCCGCACGACTAGTCAGAAACAATCACCAGCTTGCAGTAGTGGTTCATGCATATACTATTTTCATATGTTGATGTTGCCAGCCTTGTATGTAACCACTTAGCAAGAAACCTGTAGAATTTACATTAGTAAATAAATTGTTTACACTTACCCCAAAATTTTGGGAATACACAATCTCCTTGCACAGATTTAGACTGGACATAGCTTTGTATTAGAAACTTCGAAATCACTTAGGTATGGAAATTAGAGTTAATTCCTCTAACGGCGGGTGTTCTGCAAAATCCTTGGCCTGGGAAAACTTGAGTTAAATTCCTCTTGCGACTGGGTCTGAAAAATTTGAGTTAATTCCTCTGAAGGCGGGTGTTCTGCAAAGGCCTGGGAAAACTTTTGTTAAATTCCTCTACGAGTTGAGATCAAAAATTCCTAGGGTTCCAGTTTTGTTAATTAAAGTCCTGGCCCCTTTAAGTTTCTAGTCTTGTATTAAAAATGCGAGTATACTTGTGAAGTCCAAAGTTGCCCAGTACTCGATCTGTTACTTACAGTTGTGGAATTTCTAAGTCCAATGTCTCCTTTTTCTTTCTGGCTTTTAGTAGTTGCTGATATGACTTGTGCGCTGCAGTCTCTCTGTGTGATCTGTGTCTGTGTTTTCTGACTACTTACTTAGTCGTTCCTCTTCTACCGTGAGGTGTAGAGGTTTGGAAGAGAGAGCGTCAGACTATTGTTACACCCTATTATTACAGTCTGGGTGTGTGGGGGTGTTTGTTTACTTGATTACTGCTGGCGAGGGTGATGCCAGAAATGTCGGGCTTACAGTAGTGGCCGACTTATTATTTGATAACCCGAATATAGTGATGTGGGCCGTAAGGGCAGGCCAACGGTGACGAGATCAACAACACTGAAAAGATAGGTCATCAACTTGACCAACTGTTAGCAATGTACACTGGACCCATGTTGTACATTAAATGACGATACGATGTTTATTGTAGGTAGACGAAGACAATAACATCGTAGGTAGACAAAGACAATAACATCATTGGTAGACGAAGAGTTCAAACGTAGTTTCATCATGGTAAAAATCTTACATCGTGTAATAAATGTCAAGACAGAAGTTTGATTGACATCACCGGTTCTTATGAGCTGAAGGTCAACGGCTTGACAAAAATACATGGTCATAAGGAAGGGACCATGTTTTAACTTCTTTACGTATTACATATATTAATCTGGAACATCATCGCTCCTGATGTCAGGTTCGCACTAGCAGCTGGACACCCCAGCCGAAGCTCTGCCGTAACAATGCAGGGAGGTTATATATATTGGAGGCGAGATAAATATACAAACTGGCACGATTCTTGGTAAGCTGCTTCAAGACCTCTTGATCTTTCAAATAACAATGGCATAAACGCATGCATGTCCTCCCTTGACCCAGGGCAGGTACATGATAAATTACGTCTCTCTTGGATAAAATATATTCCGGAATGCCTCAAGGGTATGATTTGTATAGCAACAAATCGACGCAACAAAATTGCGTCATCTCCATTCAAAGATGATGCAGAAAAGTACGCATAACTATTTAAACAAAGTACATCTATATCAGATGCGCTCACATGTGCGTCTATCAAAATTAGACTGGCATGTGAAAGTCTCACACACTTAACTCCCACGCGTAAAAAGGACTTAACAACTATCCTATAGGCTGTCTTCCTCCTGGCCTGGTTCTATTCTAGTCCTCAGTCCTTCAAAGATTGTCTAATGTTCTCCCAGCGGACTCTGGGTTGACCTGGGGTTCTGGATCCCTGGCTCTTTGTTTCCCATGCTTGTCGAGGTAGCCGATCTTCTCCCATTCTGCAGACATGGCCAAACCATCTTAGTTGGGAATATTCTACTTGGGTCTGCAGGGGCTGGGATTTTAGGCCTTGACATATTGTCTTGTTGCGGACCATGTCTCTTCTTGTTACTTCAACCACCTTCCTCAGATACCTCATTTCTGAGGTTTGGATCTGGCTTTTGTGGGTTGTAGTCATTGCCCATGACTCGCATCCATATGTCAAGACTGGGACGTAGGTGGAGCAGTATACAGCCATCTTCGTTTTCTTACCAACCTCTCTCTTGCTGAGGAATCCTCGATTTATGGCCTGAAAGTCTCCCAGCTGCTGCTTTTCGAGTGGCCAACTCTTCTTTGATGCCTCCCTTTCGGTCTATAATAGCTCCGAGGTATTTAAAGTGGTCGACCTGGTCCAGGACCTGTTCTTCCAGCTTAATCTGATGTCTTCTTTCTTCTCGTGATATCACCATGGATTTTATATTAGAGCTGCTTATGACCATCCCTCTCTTCTCCAGCTCTTCCTTCCAGACTTGCAGGTTGGATTTGAGATGCGCTTCTGAGTTAGCAATCAGGGCAACATCATCAGCAAATGCCAGCTCTGAAATGCAGACCCGTCTCATCTTCCAGTACCCCACTGAATACTTTCTTGTTTTCTCCTTACATGCCTTGATGACATCGTCCATGAGGACTATGAAAAGATAAGGTGACAGAATATCACCTTGTCTTACACCAGTGGTGGTCCTGAACTCTTCTGACTTATGGTTTGCTGTCCTCGCATAATTTCTGCAAGACTTGTAGAAGCTCTGTGTAGCATGAATCAGAGGTGCTGGAATGTTCTTTCTTGCTAAACAGTCCCAAAGTTTGCTCCAGGGGACCCTGTCAAACGCCTTTCCCAGATCTATGAAACAAAGATGGATCTCACTCTTATATTCAAGGGCCTTTTCACTCAGCTGTCTGAGTGTGAAGACTAGGCCTTGAGTACTTCGGTATGCTCAATTGTCTGTGTTTTCATCACACTATATTCTCAGTTCTTAGTGCAAATTACATATTGCACTTCCGACTAGTGTGCCAATAACATACATTGTATATTTCAGCTCCTCACAATGAACCAATCAAATCTCTCTAGCACTGGATTGGGTGTTTCATTTTAAAATATCCCCTTGCGTGTTTCAAAATATTAAATTTAATATCCACGCATGACCTCTTCGGTGATGTCATATCGTTGCATAAGACTTCCTGCTGCACCTATCTGCCTCTCACCATATTGTGACCATGTGTTCCTGGCGTAACGTCTACAAATTTTGAGCTTGCAGACAGATTATCTGAGATAATTACACTCAGGGATGGTCTAAACGGAAACAATTTACGCATTACCACCTGTGTTTCGCTAGACGGATCTCCGTTAGATTAGCCACACAATATGGGGATTTATTCATAGACCGTGCACAATGCAAGCTTGAATAAATAGGCACAGTCGCTTTGAAAAGATGGTCAGCCTGATAATACGTGATAAAATATTATCGCTGCACGGGTCAATAAACATGGCGTAACACAAACAGCCGAGGAGTGAAGTGTTAGAGACTTAACTCTTCTGATCCAACGTAGAGAGCACAAATTATGCCAAATAAAAACGATGATCGGTGAGAGAAAAATGAAGAAAAAGAAGTGATACTGCCGGAGTGGATTAAAGCGTGAGACAGCGCACAAAAGTATACGCACAAAGTGACGTACTATCACAATATTATTGCGAAGATATATGTATCCACATTTTCAAAGGATTGTTTCCAAGTGCAGTATGCTATCATTTGCCGCACTTATTCTCATAATTATTCTCTTTTTACCGTGGATTTTCAGACCCAGTGGTTGTGATTTTCTCATCTAGTATTCTCAGTTGTCTTGCATCTGGTTCAGGCTAGGGCTAGGTTTCTCAACCGGGGTTCCACGAAACCCTAGGGTTCAGCAAGAGATCGTAACTGAATAAAAAATTAACGTCATTGTTTTTACATTTTGCGCGCCGGGCGATGTTAGCGCCCCGTATGGCAGTAAGCAATCGGAGCGTATTCACTCTTGCACACCATATTTTATTAGCATCTTGTGGAGTAGAAATTTGAGATAAGACTTTTAGGTCTATTTGGATAAGGTAAAACAAAAAATCAAGTAGAACATTCAAAGATAAGGAAAAACTGAAGTTTCTTCTACCTATACCATTACCACTGAATAGGATTACATTTGATATTCTTTGAGAGAGGGGGATCCACAGACAAAATAAACAGACCCACAGGAAAAATCATTATCTGCTTATAAGAGCATTGACAATTTTTACTGGACTATTATATATATCTACAACTTACTGAGGTATCATGAGCTGTAGATACAATAATGTTTATGAAGGGTTCCTACAGGATAACAAAGTTGAGAATGGCTGGGCTAGGGGATAGAAGAGACAAGTCATCTGCAAGATTTAGGTAACCTGTTGTTTCTGGTTCCGTGAAATCTTTTTTTCTGGTGGTTAATATTTTTGTTGTCATAACATAATCAATACTGGACAATAAGAGAAATTGTGACAAGAGGCATACCTGCCGCACCGCAACTCTTTTCTCAAACAATTCTATAAGCCGTGCTTCATAAAGAACTCCGCATTTTATTTCTTCATATGTACGCTCCAGCCTACCAAGCTGTAAATGGGTACCTGACGCTGTTCTTGATTTAGGGAACTGATCACCCAACCTCATAAAGCTGGACCTATATAGTGAAACTGTTAACACTTCACTCCCCCTACGGCAGTATCTGCTACAGGGCTACCCTTAACGAGGCCTACTCATATAATCGTAGACTGTTCAAATACATTATGAGTGCGGATTATATGCCGCCCTAAGGGATTATGTTTCGAATTATTATTATCTAATACACTGTATGGAGTGTCTGATGATCTAGTTTTCCATTTTAATATACCTTACTTCTAAATTGTAATCAGATACTGTAATGTATGCTTTTATACTACTTATAATGTTGCATCGCCTCTGAACTAATACCTTAAGTATGCTGGAGAATGTCTGGATACCTAGCAATAAAAGATGAGTAAGAGGAAGGGATAAATGCAAGACGGGCCTATATGCATGATTCTCATCTTTCAGTCAATACCCTTTACCTCCCTAAGGAACATAGGTCATAAAACTGGATCTCGTGTAGTGGAGGCGTCAACAATTCACTCCCTGTGGCAGTATCTGCTTGGGACTCAAAGTTGCTCACCTGTGGGAACATTTTCCGCATGCGCTGACAACACATGAAGTCCCAGCTATTTCAGCAGATTTCCAAATTGTCACGAGTTCTTATTATATGCCACCATTACCTGATTACGTTTCTAATTATGTCTTATTTACTGTATGAATTGTTTTGATTGTGTTTGTTAGTTTCTTTTTTTTTTTAAGGTATTAATTTTTGTTAATCTATTTTAATTAATAATTTTTTCCCCCCTTAAATTTGATTATGTCTGGATGTTACAAATGTATGTTATTATTTTACCTCGATAATTTTGTACGCTTAAATAATGCTAAAAATACATGTGCTTTTGAAAGGATACGGTATGTAAGATGACAGAGAGAAGAAGGGCAGAATGTAAGATAGGCCTGCGTGCCCAATTCTTAATCCTTTGAAAATATAGTTTGTTCGTTCGTTCGTTCGTTATCTATCTATCTATCTATCTATCTATCTATCTATCTATCTATCTATCTATCTATCTGTCTGTCTGTCTGTCTGTCTGTCTGTCTGTCTGTCTGTCTGTCTGTCTGTCTATCTATCTATCCATCCATCCATCCATCCATCTATCTATCTATCTTTCTATCTATCTATCTATCTATCTATCTATCTATCTATCTATCTATCTATCTATCTATCTATCTATCTTTATTTATTTTAAAAACATACTTTAATTATGATGATTATTGCAAATGTTTGATGTTATATTACTTTTATGATGATAAATGCCTTAATAATGCTTAAAGTAAATGTGAGGATGAAAGGATACAGTATACATGATGAGAGAGAGAGGAAGGGCAGAATGTCAGACGGGCCTGCGTGCCCAATTCTTAACCCTTTGAAAATAAAGTTCGTTCGTTCGTTCGTTCGTTCGAGACCTTTTATGTTGTCTTTATTAGACCAATGAACTTATGAAGGAACTGCATAGTGTCTCGTCAGTTTCTCTATCTAGTTTCTCTATCTAGAGTTTCTCTATCTAAAGTTTCTCTATCTAGAGTTTCTCTATCTAAAGTGTCTCTATCTAGAGTTTCTCTATCTAAAGTTTCTCTGTCTAGAGTTTCTCTATCTAAAGTTTCTCCATCTAGAGTTTCTCTTTCTAAAGTTTCTCTCTCTAGAGTTTCTCCATCTAGAGTTTCTTTATCTAAAGTTTCTCTATCTAGTGTCTCCATCTAGATTCTAGAGTTTCTCTATCTAAAGTGTCAAAGGTCTTTTCATATTCTACAAATTAAATCAAGTGTTGGCGAGTTCCCGTCAAACCTCTGATCTACTACTACCGTTCAGTATGGATATCAGGTCTGTAGATATGAATTAATGGTCACTTTATCACCGTCATCAAGAAATTGTAAGGCCAGGGGAGTATATGGCGGAGAAGGGCTCTCTGTCCACCCTGTCTGGTGTATCTTTTCCTGCCACTCTTATTTCTTCCATTTTGCATTCAGCCTCACATATTGTTTCTTCGTGTCCTGGAAACTACCTTTTCATAAATGACTGTGCTTGTTTTTATCCGTCTCTTTCCACGCGTCGTACGTGGTCAATTTGCGTCCACTGTGGTCAATCTGCGTCCAACGTCTTCTTTTGACCTCGAAGTCAGCCACAAAGTCTATACACGACAAGAAAACAAAAAGAGGAAGAAGAAGCCCAATACAGGGATGGGCCACAACATAGATCAAAAGTGTAATTTAAAATATTATGACAACGGAATTGATAGAATAATGAAAACAAAGTCAGAATGGCAGACACACCTATAAACTACTAAAAGATCCAACGCGAACATGTCAGATATCTAGAGAACCAATTTCTGGCCCTTCATTATTGTCGTGTACCGACTTTTTCTTCTGTCTATTATTTTATTCCTCTCCAAATCTCTGCTATCGCTAGATAGGAAACCCCTTTTCTTCAGATTTTTTCATTTTTCTTATAATGAGAAATCTTTCCCCCTTCAAGTCTTATATTACACAGTACTGGCTAGCTTAGGATTCTCACGGCCAAAGGTAATAAATTATTCGCATGGCCAGCAAAAGTCATTCCACTTGGAAGGTGAAAAATAGTGCTACGACCAGCCCGGAAGTCAACCCTTTGTTTCTGTCACGAACTGGACGCACGTAAATCAGGGAAGGGGCAGGAACCCTGCCTTCAGCCGCAGGCACTTGCACAGTGGATACTAGGGCCAGTTAAAATGAAGATAACTTGATACCCCTGGGACTCCGGGAGAATTAGTAACAATGCCACCCAAGAGGTCACCCACCCCTGCCCGATGACAGCCATCCTGGAATTGTGGAGGGAATTTTAAGCCATTAGACCGGTAACCATCATTCGGAGCATAAGTATAGGTGGTCCTTTGATAATGTTGGATTTTTATTCCCGTTAATGATATCCACCAAAAGATAGATATAAGTGGATGGAAGCAGACATCATCATCATCATCAGTTGATAAGATCTCTATGGTGTTGTTTGCTCCACTGTAGTGTATGGAATGTCAACTTGACCTACGCAGTGGTGTGTAGACATGGATTGAGTGTATAATGTGCGAATGATGATAAAGGTTCGTGGTGTTGACAAATGTTCTTTTCTCACACTCATGTATGACTGGAAGTCATCGACACCAACGACTGTGTACCTTTTCTAAAGTTTAATTGGACGTACACACTCGACAGCACAGATAGTGACAAATACAGGTTGGCATAATACATCATGGTACAGTGGATAACTGGTCTTGCAATGTTATGTTACATGGGCACTCATGTAGATTAATATTATAATGGACTGTCAGTAGCCAAGCCCTCAGCATCGCCCATACATATAAATCATCTGACTTCACTGACTGAGCACGTCAGCTTATAAACAATATTTCAGATGGCTTCTAAACCTAATCTCGTCTAGCGACGATTCTTCAACATAATGTTCAGCACATATTTTTCCATATAATAATATTGAACCGCTAGCAATGGGTTCTCATGTGTAGCAGTGATCTCTGGACTAAACAAGCGATAATACGGGCATCCCCTTTTCTCTTCTTGAAAGTCACTACATGTTTTGGTTCCAAGATGGCTTCACTCGTGAGCTGTCACTCACGTTTGGATACAGATAATGAATCTGTCCTAAAGTTAGTCATTCATAAAACATTTCATTGCTCTGTAGATTTGATCATGAACAATTGACGCAATCTACAGGATATAGTGCTGCTAGGAATCGAAGTCGTTTTCATCGAGTCAAATATATTCTCTTAGACATTCAAATCGTAACTATCGAAAATGGTGGCTTCGATCGAGAGTTCATAAGAGTATCTTTGATTACCTTGGTATAGGAAATATGAAACTGCCATTCCTTGGCAATACGACTAAACACTGGGGTAAAGCATACACGATAGGTTTAGACAACTATCACCTTCCCCACAAATACTGAGATCACTTTTTCCCCGGCGACAGGCCGACATGGAAAACACACAGTCCCTATCAGGACGAAGCCAAATCACACCACACTCTAGCGACACATCCGCCGAATAGCCTTCGACCTCTCTAGAGACAACAGAACATATAGTTCGACTTAGATATGTAAAGATATACAGATATAAGACAGACTCGTCCTACTCAGACAAACAATACACATAAATTCAGGCCATAGATATTCTGAAGCAAGAACAATCTATTATTACCCAAACAACGAATAAATCGCAGTAAAATGGATTTATCCGCGGAGTTTGATCGAAAGAGCCGACACAACTTTCAAGGGAAGTAACACAATAATGACTTTCCCTTAAGCACTATTTTGCTTTCAAAATATTTGCGAAGATAACAAGAATACCAATGTATAATATTGTAAGATATCAAAGACTGCACGTAACAGTCTTACCACACCTCCCGGGAAAAAAAAAATGGGAACATTTTCTTTTTCTATTTTTGAAATACATTTAGGAGCAACGTAAAATAGGCTCACAACGCATGAATAATGCGCAGATGAAAATATCAGGAATACCTATAACGCCTAATATGAGGCTAAGTCGACTTATGGAGCGACTGGTGAGAATGTGTCTCATAAACTGAGAGAAATTATTTCTCTACAAGTATATTTTTCCAGGAAGGTGTCATCAAAGTATAATACAATTCTGGCAATTACACAATGCCTAAAAAATTCATATCATCATTTCGTATTAGATATCTTAAATTTATGATTTATGAAGAAAAAATCATCAAAGCACAGCGGTGAATAAACATCAATGAACCGCTATGTAGTGATACAATCATTATATTATTAAATTACAAATGTGTATCTATCATGATATAGAAAAGGAACTACTATAGAACTAGACATATCAAGAAGTCTAAGCCCTAATAGTTATGTGGAATCATGTGGGCATCTTGACAGAATGTCTGCCATCACATTATCTGATCCACGAATAGCTCGCACAGAGAAATGAAAAGGTTGAAGAGCAATTGCATATCGAGTAGACCTCGAGCTCTTCAAATTCTTACTCTGTATAGCAGTAAGAGCTTTTTGGTCGGTTTCTACTATGAAATGTGCGCCTAGAAGGAATCTCTGTAGTTTGAGGATCGACCAAACCATAGCTAATAGCTCACGGTCTAAAACCGAATAATTCCTTTCTGCCGCATTAAGTTTTCTGGAAATATACATTACAGGATGCAGAGTTCCAGAGTACTCTTGCATTAGTGCCGCTCCAATCCCAGTGGATGAAGCGTCACTACGAAGAACGAATGTCTTATCTTTAGTGGGTAGCACTAAAATAGGTGGTGTTGAAAACAGTGTTTTTAATCTTATCCAGAGAGCATTGGCATTCCTGAGACCAGTGGACCACATTAGGCGAACCTTTCTTTAGAAGTGTTGAGAGAGGTGCCATGATAGAGGATAGATTCTGAATGAATCTGCCATAAAATTGAATAAGACCTAACAGACTTCTCACCTGTTTTTTAGTCTTAGGGATTGAGATGTTAAGTATCTTACTAGTATTATGGTCCTCTGTCTTTAGGAAACCATGACCAACTCGGTGGCCTAGGAAAGAAATTTCGCTAAAACCAATATAGGCTTTAGAGGGTTTCGCTGTCAGGTTGTGCTCACGCAAAGTAGACAGCAATTCATCTAACCCTGAATAGTGATCTTCCCAAGTATCGCTGAAAAGACAGATGTCGTCTAGATATGCAATGACATCTGACCGATAAGATAGGATTCGGCGCATCATGCGTACGAACGTAGCTGGTGCGTTCATAAGACCGAAAGGCATAAAATTCCATTGGAACAAACCTCTAGGTGTTGAAAAAGCCGTGAGAGGTTTGGCGCGTTCAGATAAAGGAACTTGCCAATATCCTTTAGACAAATCAAGTTTAGTGAAAAAATGAGATTTGGAGAGTCGAGTAAGTAGCTCTTCCAGTAAAGGCATAGGTTCGGCATCGAACTTAGTTACTTGATTCAATTTTCGATAGTCAACGCAAAGACGTATGTTATTGTCTTTTTTACGCACAATAACCATCGGCGAAGAATATGCAGAGGTGGATGGTTCGATTATTTTCAAATCTATCATCTCATCCAACTCTTTCTCGACCTGTGCTTGAAAATGTATAGGTATAGGATAAGGTCTAACCCTAATAGGAGTATGGTCAGTTAGAACAATGTCATGTTGAATGACATTCGTTTGTCCAGGGATGTCAGTGAGTACATCCTGAAATGTTTGCAACATAGTTGAAACTTGTCGCTGTTCTCCTAGAGACAAATCAGGAGAGACAGTAACGTTCTTCCATGATTCACTGGAATGAAGTGGGATCATTGGAAGAGGAAGATTTACATCTGAAAAACTTGTTTCCTCATCCTGTATCACGGACAGTGATGAGTAATGACCATGTTGTACTGGAGAATTGTCCGTTGCTTGGAAAATGGGTTGCAAATAATCCGGACGTTCATGGAATTCAGTAAGCATATTGATGTGGAAGGTTTTATGCTTCCCATCAATATCGACAATATAGTCGACATCGGAAATTTTCGATATTATATCGTACGGACCTTTCCAAGAAATAAGTAATCTGTTTTCCCTACAAGGTAGTAATACAAATGCTTTGTCACCAGGACAAAGTTGTCGTAAGCATCTCTTCTTATTGGCAAATTGCCTTGCCTTCTGTTTCGCAAATTCAGAAGAAGAA
This sequence comes from Oreohelix idahoensis, assembly GCA_024509875.1. Taxonomy (NCBI): domain Eukaryota; kingdom Metazoa; phylum Mollusca; class Gastropoda; order Stylommatophora; family Oreohelicidae; genus Oreohelix; species Oreohelix idahoensis. The sequence goes on along the minus strand of JAMPIV010005295.1, from coordinate 362,122 downwards.
GTTGCTAATTTGCATGCTTCGATAATTTTTTGTCTCAACGCGATGACATATTCGTAGGATGACTTTGTGTCATCGTCAATATTGTCAGATGTTATGAGATCGTGAAGCAACGACATAGGGCCACGCGGACGCGCGCCAAAGACGAGTTCAAAAGGGAGAAAATCCCGTATGTTCATTGGGTACCTCTCTGTAAGCGAAGAGGGCCGCAGGTAAAACTCTGTCCCAGTCTTGAGGATGATCCTCAGTTATCTTCCCCAGTAAGTTTTTAAGTGTTCTATTAAGGCGTTCGACCATACCATTAGACATTGGATGGTAGATACTACTTAAAGATCTATCTATCTGCAGAGTAGACATTACTTGAGACATGGTATCTGATATTAGTTGGGTGCCATGGTCTGACAATATCTCTCCGGGGAACCCCAGACGAGAAAATATAAGCCAAAGAGCATCTGCAATATCAGCAGTAGTAATGCTCTTCAGAGGAATAGCCTCTGGCCAACGTGTGCACATATCAACACACGTCAAGATAAACTGATGTCCTCTGGCAGACTTGATCTTAAATGGACCAATAATGTCTATGGCCATTTTTTGAAACGGCCGAATAGGAATGTCCGCCGCCTGAATGGGTGCAGCATGCCGTGGACCTTTGGATTTAACTTCCTGACATACTTTACAAGATCGACAATAAATCCGTATGTCCTTGTTTACCAATGGCCAAAAGAAAGCCGCAAGGACTCTTGACTTAGTACGGGAAAAACCCATGTGTCCAGCACACTGAGAGTCGTGAGCGTGCTGCAAAATTTTAACTCTCAAATTCTTGGGAACCAGGATTTGAGAATGACTTGACGTAATGGAGTCTTGAACCATACGTACAAGTACGCCATTCTTCTTTGTAATCCACGATTTACGACTTGTGTCTTTATTCGGATCACCTTTAGTTGCAAGAATGAAGAATTTCTTCAGAGTGGGATCATCTTCTTGCTGTTTTATAAACGAGTCACGAGAAATTACCAAGGGATTATCTTGGTTATGCACTTCATTATCTTCAATAGATGAAGTTTGAGGCATATTAAGAGCCTGAGCTCTAGTGACTACAGCGTTAGCAATCTGCATGTTTTGCCTTTCCCACGTGGAAATTTGTTGCGGAGTGCATTCCTTGACTCCATGAATGCGACCGATGATGAGGTCAGCGATCGGATTCGGAAGAAGACATGCGTGTACATCTCCTGTAAAGAAAGGAGTAGCAATCCTAATGATAGCAGTAGAGTATTTCTCTAATGTGCCGCCAAATGTTACACATTTGACTACTTGTCCAGTGGCACGGGAAGGATCTACGAGTGACTGCCTAACACCAATTGTGGTGCATCCAGAATCAAATAGCAGAGAGACTGGATTGTTATTCACTAAACCCTTATGTAAGACAAGAGAACCTCTTCCATCATGCGCGACTGATGCTGGAAGAGCAGGAAGAGGATGGCCACAGCTTAAAGTAGACACTGTGGTTGGCTCAAATAACGTTTTGCATTGGGGGCACTGAGATGCTCTCCCAAAATCAAAAGCGGCACATGCCATATTACTAGCATCATTATTATCTTTACTCTGTTTATAGGCTTCATGGGACTCTTGTTGTGCAGAGTTTGCCTGAAAATGTGGTTTATGTCTTTTGTTTTGAGATCTACCTCGGTTATTATCACCTCTGTAGTTATTGTTACCTCTATTGTAACCCCTATTTGGGTTTGAGTCATAGTTCCCTTGGTTACCATTATCATATTCATTATAATGAGTATCTCTGTAATTATGATCTTGTTGACTCCAAGACGGATAACCCTGATAGTTTCTATAATTACTTCCTCTACGGAAATTCCTATAATTATGACCACCCCTGTGTCGAGAGCTATCAGGTCGTCTCCAGTTCTTTGAAGAAGAACCCTGAAATGATTGGTTACCTTGGTTTTGATAACTATTATGGTTACCTTTTTTATCAAATCTGTTTTGAGGTCCCTGAAATCTGTGTGAATAATTGGGATTGTATGGTGTTGCTGAAGCAACTGGCATACTCTCCTTAATCTTAGTGTTGCCAAAAGTCACGTCGGGGTGTGCAGTGACATATTGGGAACAATATTCTTCCATTTCTTTTAGAGATTTGGGTTTACGCTCATGTATAAATTCAAGGAAAGGTTTGTTCACACATGACATAATCTTATCTCTGAGCAACAAATCCATAAGTCCTTCATACGTTTTTTCTGTTTTGGAAAGCTCAATCCAACGATCAACTGTGAGACGTGCCTTTGCAGTGAATTCTGAGAATTCTACACCCGTCTCAGGTACCATCGTTTTAAATAAAAGGCGATAGCCTTCCTCACTTAGCTGATATTTTTTTATCAAAGCCGCCCTAATGACATCATAATTATCCTTATCTGCTTCTCCTACAAGGCATAATCTAGTCAAAGATTCACCTTTCAAGTTTTCTGATAATTGATTAGCGTATTGTGATTTATCCACATTATGTGTACGACAAGAACGTTCAAATCTATCCAGCCAGAATGTAATATCGTCACTGGACTGATTGAACGGTGGAACCTTAACCTTGTAAGTAGAAGGTTTATCATTACCACTAGATGCCTGATTAACATTACTCATACTTGTCAATCTTAATTTCTCCAACTCAAATTCATGTTCTCTTATTGCTTTTTTTTCTTCAGCCTCTCTGTCTAATCTTTTTTGTTCAGCTTCCCTGTCTAATCTTTTTTGTTCAGCTTCCCTGTCTAATCTTTTTTGTTCAGCTTCACTGTCTAATCTTTTTTGTTCAGCCGCAGCTTCTCTTTCCAATTTTTTTTGTTCAGCTTCACTGTCTAATCTTTTTTGTTCAGCCGCAGCTTCTCTTTCCAATTTTTTTTTTGTTCAGCTTCAAATCTCCTTTCCTCACCTGCATCTGCAATTTCTTTTGTTCAGCAGCAGCCTCAGCTTCTCTTTCTAATCTTTTCTCTTCCGCCATAGCTTTTCTTTCTTCTGCAGCTAATCTTTTCTCTTCTGCCATAGCTCTTCTCTCTTCTGCAGCTAATGCTTTGTCATATTGAGCAACTGCCCATTGTTCTAATTGTTGACCAGTCTTATCAAGGGCTTTCCCTTGTGTAATGAAGTATTCTAATGTAGCCATGATGTCTAACAATAATACTAATCACCTGAATCAATAATAATACCACAAGTTCTCAATGACTTGATTAATCAGTATACTATCCCAATATCTGTGGGTCACAAGCCTTTAATAAGGTCTTGTATAATAGTAATAATAATCAGGTACTGGTTTATACCATAATCCAAGTGCAGTGCACAGGCAATTGTGTCTTATGAAATATACCTATATAAAACATATGTCAACCAACAGAATACATAAAGTACAAATAGGACTGACAATACAAGAACGTTTGCAGAAATCAAAATAAATCAAATAGGGAAATCAATGAAAATAATCACTGAATCTGCAAAGAATAACAACACAAATGACGTCACAATATATGAATATAAATTGTGAATAGAACTGAAAGATAGAAAAGGTTAGACCAACAAATTACAAACAAATCAAAACAAAACTAAAGAACAAAGAAATATCACAAAAATAACAATAATTACAGACTTCACAGCTAACACAAAAGCAACAGTTGTCGCAGCAAATTTTCAATCAAGAAAATTGCACCTATAGAAAACGCCCACAACGGACCCTCTATGACGTGGGATATTCTGTTGTGAGGACGCCGCCCAACCTTAAACACAACCCGCTGACATAGAAACTAACATACTATACAAACAAATAACATGTAAACATAAATATATATAAATTATGTGTATGATAGTATGTGTTGCAAAATAGGCTCAGTTTTACAGTAATGGCAAAGTTATTTTTATGAAAATAAACAAACTGCCACTTTATTCAATTAAACATTCTGGCCTTAAATATTAAAGTTCATATACAGAAAACAAGAAGATCCATCGATGAAAATAGGACTTCTTAGTTCACTCATACTGTCTTCCTGTTAACATTGACAAGAATTGATCCAACTGTTCTGTGAAACTGTGGTGAAGTGGGATGTTATAAATATTTATAGGGGACTTAGTGTACTGACTGAGATCAGCTGTGAAGGTATCTATATCTATTAAAAGTAGTGTATTATAGATAACCTTACTTGCTACCACATATCTCTTTATCTCAGTCAGAATTATTCTGGAATAGTGTGATGCTACGTTATGTGTCTAGGGTATGAGTATGGTGAAGTGTAAGTCACAACAACAGACAGATAAACAATTTAATTTAATCCACTACTCTTGACAACACTGTGACACTCACATACATATAACACTCTACGAGAATAGCTTAAAGAAGTCACTCGTAACGGTTCAAATAACAATATGTATTCATTACTCGCATGAATGAATATGTGTCCTGATTCAACTACAAGGGAACCAGGAATCACAATCAATTTAAATTACAAGTTATGTACAGAATGTATTTAATATGAATATTGTAGTGACATATATTATTACAAATGTTCTATGTGTGTCAGTTGTGTAGTAGTAAAATGAGGTAATACTGGTTTGTTTTGTTCAAGCTCTGTTGGTATTTGTCATCATGACTTCAATAGTTTGTCTTTAGGGATCAGTATTGGAGATGTTCACAGTTCCTGATTTTAAGACAAGTAAATTCCCCTCTGAATGGTATTTTTATAAAGTTATTTCTAGATGAGGGGACATAATGTTGAGCTCAGCTGGCCAATTCGCTTATCTGGCGTGATGGCGGCAGGAAAGGACTCCTCTGCTCGAATTCTCCTCTGGGCTCAGGAGACACCTCACTGATAGCTAAAAAGACCAAGGAGTATGCTGTCCGACTCTGGATTCAGCAAATCTCTGACCAGATGCTGCTCACTACCATCAAGACCACTGTCCCTGAAATCAAGAAGGATGTACCTTCTACTTCATAACTAATTTATATTCTCTTTTACACTGATCACAATACAGCACAAACATTGCGTTCAGAGCGTTAGGCCAACAGTCAGCTTCATTTGAAATACTTTATTCCAGTATTACCCTTCTTAATGGTTACTACGCCTCTGCACTTCCAGCATTATTTCTTTGTAGTCCATCATCCAGGTGTCAGTGTACTATTTGGCCATTCCATGCCGTTTTACTTCTCTCCGACACCCTCTGTTCAGGCTGGAGCATTATAGGCTTTACCTCACGTTTGCCACTGAACTACACATATATATACAGGCATAAATCAACAATTCACATTCAATTTTCATTAAAAGATACTGAATGGTTCAAGCTTACCACAATTTCATGGAAATAAACACAGATACGTTGATTAGCAATGAATTCTGGCACAAACTGGCACAAATTCCGTTCTGCCTATGTTCCAGGCTTTTATTTTAGCAAAAATGTGAGCTGGCTTCAACGTACTGTCGCTTTATCAAGCTTATTTGAATTAGTGGTCTCGAACTAACGCTCCCAAGTGTGTATATCAGCGAGACTGGCCAATGAGCCACGTTTCGACAAGTGTTTGAAAAATGTTATCTTTTCCCGTCTCCCCTAACAACCAAGATAGTATTTATAGCCCGACCAATCGTGGTTAGGCTTTCATTTGTTGCGCTCCAATCAATTTGGAGTTTACATGGTAGGCTATTTATGTAACGTAAGGTTTTTTCAAACACGTTATAAAAAAAAATTTTATGAGCAGAAATGATTTTATGCTGTCAGGCACCCCCAATATTTTATTTTGGGTATAATTTATTAATTCCTGGACTATTTGCGTAACGTTTTACATATTATTTGTCAGCAAGCCCTAAGGAACCAAAAAAATACTAATTTAAAGGAGCTACGTGGCTGCGTTCAAAATATGCAATTTCTTCTACCTCCTGTTTCGAAGATGTGCTGTCTGGGTACTGTTATGTGTTCAAACGTAAACCCATCTAATGTTGTCTTTTCTAATAAGAGTCTGTTATGATTTATAAACCTAACTCTGGGAAAGGGTAGTGTATTTTATCACTGTCCGTCTGAAAAAAAATTAGTGCATGTAGACTTACACGCGTGATGGTAGTAATTGTGTATCGCGCGAAGCGTGTTTAGTGTTCGGCTTTCTGCCTCTCCCTTCTCTTTTTATCCTTTTGTCCATCTGTTCGTTCGTTTTGGTAACGTAATATAATTAATGTTAGGGTTAATTTAGGTCATTACGCAGTACGTCTCAATGCTTTTCCAAGAAATACAGCACACGTTTCATTGAAGAAAGCGGGTAATAATACAGTAAGCTTTTACTATCAACGTGAAAGCGTTACAATTTGCAGACGAAGCAGAAAACAAGGGGGATTTCGAGTACATTCCTTGTGACAGCACTGTTATTTTACCATTGCTCTTCTCTTTATTAATTTTATTTGTTAGGCTTCATATTTACCTAATAATTTATATATGTGGATTAGAATATTTCATGACACCTCCCCTCTTAAAACAGACATTATATGTCAGTCCTTTATTCTATATACACATATAGAAATTTATTATTATTTCTGGGGTTTACGGTGATTCTCATCACACGGATGGCGGCTTAAAAAATCCGCTCCCAGATTGGTTTTTCCAGATATATATTCAATGCTAAAATTATATGGAGCCAGAAGCAAAGACCATCGGAGTAACCTAGAGTTCTCATGCTTAGCCTGTGCTAAAAAACGATAAAGGTTTGTGGTCAGTTTGCAACTTAAATGCCTTCCCATATAGATAAATATTGAATTTCTTTATTGCCCATATTACTGCAAGACATTCTTTTTCGCTAGTTGAGTAGTTGATTTCAGCTTTATTCAACTTTCTGCTAGCATATGCCACTGGGCTTAATTCCCCATCCAATGCATCTGATTTCTGTAGTAAAGTTGCACCTAACCCAATATTACTTGCATCCGTCCTTACTATGAATTCTTGACTTAAGTCAGGTAATTTCAAAATGGGTTTACTTGTGAGCTTTTCCTTCAATTCTTGGTAAGTCATTTCACATTGTGGTGTCCATGTAATGCGATCTGGAAGTCCTTTACGTGTCAATTCAGTTAACGGTGCACATATGGAATTAAAGTTTTTGATATACTTCTGGTAGAAACCACATAATGAGACAAAGGATCTCACGTCCTTCTTGGTTTGTGGTCTCGGGGCTTTCTGTAGTTTCTCTAAATTCTTTGGGTCAGGGGTCATGTTTCCCTGATAAACTGTGTGTCCAAAAAATTCCAATTCTTTACATCCAACGCAACATTTGGTTGGTCGGGCTGTTAAATTTGCCTCCCTAAGTCGATCAAACAGCATGTTCAGAGAGTCAATGTGTTCCTCAAATGTTTCTGTTGCTATAAGGATATCATCCATAAAATTTGTTATACAGGGATTATTCAGAGGATCCAATAATTTTCTCATCATTCTAGAGAAGACACTAGGCGCATTCTTCAATCCAAATGGCAATCTATTAAACTCATAGTGTCCTTCTGAGGTACTAAAAGCTAGGTATGGTCTAACCTCAGGCTTTACTGGAATCTGATAGTATCCTTTACTCAGATCCACTTTTGAGAAATATTTAGCTTTATTTAGTCTGGCAAACAGCTGATTTGTATCCGGCAATGGATCCACCTGTCCTTCTGTAATAGCATTCAGTCTCCTGTAATCTATACAGAGTCTATGTTCTCCAGAGGGCTTCCTTAAGAGTACAACACCGGAACTATACGAAGACTCACTGTGCGAAATAATTCCTTCTTTCAATAGATAGTCTATCTCTTCCTTCAAAGCTTTTTCCTTAGCAAACGGAATCGAATATGGTTTCATACAGACAGGTGTGGAGTCTATGAGTTTCATATCATATTCCAATAGGTTTGTATGCCCTGGTCGGTCTGTTAACACCTCTGCATGATTATTTAGAACCTGTTGCACTCTCTCTTTCTGAGTTTTCGTTAAATGTGTACTGATTTTCACCTGTGCTGCTGTCTCACAGGGGTGTAATGGATATTCAAATGATGAAAGTGGTTCCTTTTTCATTTCCATGGCGATGGACAAGGTCAACAAGTGTGTCTCTTCCTGATGTTCTCTTTCCAAATATTTCTTCAGGAGATTCACATGATAGATTTTTTCTTTCCCTTCTTATCTATCTTATAATTTGTTCTAGACACCTTCTCTAGAACTGTATATGGACCCTGCCATCCAATTTGTAACTTATTCTGACTCCCAGGCAAAAGAAGCAGTACTTTCTCTCCCACAGCCAAATTTCTGTCTTTCGCCTTCCTGTTATAATAGGCAGCATGTTTCTTCCTGGCTTGTTTCAAATTTTCATTGGCAAGTTTCCAGCCAGTTTTCAACCGAGTGGTCAGCTCATTCACATATTGGTATGAAGATGTAATGTTTTCCTCTGCCTTTTCATCAGTCCACGTTCTTAACAAAGCTACATATGGACCTTTAATTGTGTGGACCTATTTGTCCATGCACCGGTATGGTCTCTTCCACTTGAAGCTTTATAGTGATGATTTTTCCTCCCAGAATTATCATTCACAAAACGACCGCTACCAATTTTTCTTTTGGGGCTTTCTCCCCTCTTAAAATTCTTGATGAGAGATTTCCTCTCTACATATTCTTCCTCCAGTTTGTTTAAGTCCGATTGAGGGATTGTCGGCTTATCCTGGGGTAAGACATCTTTTTGCACTCTCCGCATAGTGGCCATTGTAAAACAGTTAAGTGAAGCTTGTCCGTGAAAAGGGGCTTCCCATTCCATTTGGTCCACTTTATCAAATCTATTTCTCTTTTTATTATCAGGCCTAATTTTGCCCCGTGGCGTGTCCAGGTCCTGATCCATGTTCCCACTTGTGGGTGTTCCCTCATGTGCTATGCTACACCTTTCTACAAAATTCTCAATGTCCCATCTTGCTTTGGGCCAATAATAATTGTGAGCCACCTTTTGAATGATGGTACCTATCTTCTCATGGTCCCCATCTGGTTTCACATGTAGACTCCTTATTAAGTCTGTCCTGTATCTTTTTGGAAGAACCAGCTGTCCGTGACCATTGGATCTAGTTCCAGTCTTCCTATACATCAACTTGTTTTTCATGTAAAAATCTCCCTTGCCTGGAGTTGTATGACAAGTTGACAATTTTCTGAAACAAGGCTTGAGTGTTTTATCCCCAGCCTGTGCCTTCCTCATCTCTTCTGGAGTGGTATCTAACATAATATCCTCCTCCTGTCTTGAGGTCGACCTGACCTGAAGGGTTGCCATATACACAGGTTTCCTTCTGCAACGGTCAGTGTCATGATTGTCCATCTGACAATTCTTACACCACCTTTTTCCTTGGTTGAAAGATTTTCTTTCATCATATTTCCTTTCATCGAATTGTGGGAATTTATTTTTATTGTCATACCGTGGCCTATCAAATTGGTGCTTACCTTTATTTTGATCCCTAGGATCAAATTTATTAAAGTTCTGTGGTGCCCTAAAGTTATCCACCTGTTTCTTTTTATTACCTGTTACCTCTGCTTGAGCTGCTTGATACCTTTCAGCAACATTTAGCAACTCACCCAGCCTCTCTGCACCTTGTTCCATGAGAAACTTTCTCAGGTCTGGAGCCATGGACTCTCTTAGTTGCTCTATAAGGACCATTTCCTTAAGATCTTGGGTTTTCCCCAGAGAAGTCCATTTCTCCAAGTATGTCTCTATTCGTGCAGAGAACTGGTGATAGGTTTCACCTGACAGTAGTTTAGCATTCCTAATTTTTTTTCTATAAAATTCTGCATTCTTTTCATACCTTAACAAAAGAGCCTGCTTTAGCATGTCATAAATTTCCTGATCACCTCTGCTCATTTTTGCAAAAACTTCATAAGCTGCCCCACGAAGTCCCTGAGATAACTTTAAGCTCCACCTTTCTCTCTCTAACCCATACGTGGTAGCTAATAGTTCGTACCTATTTATATAGCTCTCAATATCATCGTCTTTCTCAACAAAATGATCTAAATGAAAGTTCATAGCTGAGATTGAGGCTCCCTGAGTAACCGTAGCATCAGAGGCAAAGGGACTGGCACCATTTTCAGGAGCATGGCCTTGAAACTCAAACTCCCTTAGTCGTAATTCATGTTCCCTTTGTAATCTTTTCTCCTCCTTTTCTGCTTCCCTCTCTGCAGCTAATCTCTTCTCTTCTCTTTCTGCAGCCAATTTCTTCTCTTCCCTTTCTGCAGCCAATCGTTTGTCTTCTCTTTCTGCCTCCAATTTCTTAGCCTCTTTGTCAGCCTCAATCTGCAATCTCTTAGTCTCAGCCTCAGCTTCAAATTGTAACTTCTTACTTTCCCTGTCAGCCTCTAACTTTCTTTCGGCTTCAAACCTTCTTTCTTCGCGTTCAATAAATTTGTCACATTCCGTAGTAACATAGGCAACCATAACTTGCCCATCTAATCCTAACTCTTTTGCAGTCTGAACCGCAGCAGATCGAAATTTGGCCAGGTCCGCCATTGTCTATCAGGTAACTTAATACAATGTCTAACCAACAATTCAATCTCTAATGGACAACACAGGCACCGTGAGCTCAACCTTATTTAATTCCACCCAAGGATACCTTTTAATTCTTATATTCCCTGAAGTGAATTACCCCCAATATTTTTAATAGGGAAAGATTCAAAATCCCAAGAGCGAGACCCCAATATATGTGGTGAAGTGGGATGTTATAAATATTTATAGGGGACTTAGTGTACTGACTGAGATCAGCTGTGAAGGTATCTATATCTATTAAGAGTAGTGTATTATAGATAACCTTACTTGCTACCACATATCTCTATATCTCAGTCAGAATTATTCTGGAATAGTGTGATGCTACGTTATGTGTCTAGGGTATGAGTATGGTGAAGTGTAAGTCACAACAACAGACAGATAAACAATTTAATTTAATCCACTACTCTTGACAACACTGTGACACTCACATACATATAACACTCTATGAGAATATCTTAAAGAAGTCACTGTAACTTTCAAATAACAATATGTATTCATTACTGGCATGAATGAATATGTGTCCTGATTCAACTACAAGGGAACCAGGAATCACAATCAATTTAAATTACAAGTTATGTACAGAATGTATTTAATATGAATATTGTAGTGACATATATTATTACAAATGTTCTATGTGTGTCAGTTGTGTAGTAGTAAAATGAGGTAATACTGGTTTTGTTTTGTTCAAGCTCTGTTGGTATTTGTCATCATGACTTCAATAGTTTGTCTTTAGGGACCAGTATTGGAGATGTTCACAGTTCCTGATTTTAAGACAAGTAAATTCCCCTCTGAATGGTATTTTTATAAAGTTATTTCAAGATGAGGGGACATAATGTTGAGCTCAGCTGGCCAACTCTGCTTATCTTGAGTGATGGCGGCAGGAAAGGACTCCTCTGCTCGAATTCTCCTCTGGGCTCAGGAGACACCTCACTGATAGCTAAAAAGACCAAGGAGTATGCTGTCCGACTCTGGATTCAGCAAATCTCTGACCAGGTGCTGCTCACTACCATCAAGACCACTGTCCCTGAAATCAAGAAGGATGTACCTTCTACTTCATAACTAATTTATATTCTCTTTTACACTGATCACAATACAGCACAAACATTGCGTTCAGAGCGTTAGGCCAACAGTCAGCTTCATTTGAAATACTTTATTCCAGTATTACCCTTCTTAATGGTTACTACGCCTCTGCACTTCCAGCATTATTTCTTTCTAGTCAATCATCCAGGTGTCAGTGTACTATTTGGCCATTCCATGCCGTTTTACTTCTCTCCGACACCCTCTGTTCAGGCTGGAGCATTATAGGCTTTACCTCACGTTTGCCACTGAACTACACATATATATACAGGCATAAATCAACAATTCACATTCAATTTTTCATTAAAAGATACTGAATGGTTCAAGCTTACCACAATTTCATGGAAATAAACACAGATACGTTGATTAGCAATGAATTCTGGCACAAACTGGCACAAATTCCGTTCTGCCTATGTTCCAGGCTTTTATTTTAGCAAAAATGTGAGCTAGCTTCAACGTACTGTCGCTTTATCAAGCTTATTTGAATTAGTGGTCTCGAACTAACGCTCCCAAGTGTGTATATCAGCGAGACTGGCCAATGAGCCACGTTTCGACAAGTGTTTGAAAAAATGTTATCTTTTCCCGTCTCCCCTAACAACCAAGATAGTATTTATAGCCCGACCAATCGTGGTTAGGCTTTCATTTGTTGCGCTCCAATCAATTTGGAGTTTACATGGTAGGCTATTTATGTAACGTAAGGTTTTTTTCAAACACGTTATAAAAAAAAATTTTATGAGCAGAAATGATTTTATGCTGTCAGGCACCCCCAATATTTTATTTTGGGTATAATTTATTAATTCCTGGACTATTTGCGTAACGTTTTACATATTATTTGTCAGCAAACCCTAAGGAACCCAAAAATACTAATTTAAAGGAGCTACGTGGCTGCGTTCAAAATATGCAATTTCTTCTACCTCCTGTTTAGAAGATGTGCTGTCTGGGTACTGTTATGTGTTCAAACGTAAACCCATCTAATGTTGTCTTTTCTAATAAGAGTCTGTTATGATTTATAAACCTAACTCTGGGAAAGGGTAGTGTATTTTATCACTGTCCGTCTGAAAAAAAATTAGTGCATGTAGACTTACACGCGTGATGGTAGTAATTGTGTATCGCGCGAAGCGGGTTTAGTGTTCGGCTTTCTGCCTCTCCCTTCTCTTTTTATCCCTTTAATCCATCTGTTCGTTCGTTTTGGTAACGCAGTATAATTAATGTTAGGGTTAATTTAGGTCATTACGCAGTACGTCTCAATGCTTTTCCAAGAAATACAGCACACGTTTCATTGAAGAAGGCGGGTAATAATACAGTAAGCTTTACTATCAACGTGAAAGCGTTACAATTTGCAGACGAAGCAGAAAACAAGGGGGATTTCGAGTACATTCTTTGTGACAGCACTGTCATTTTCCCATTGCTCTTCTCTTTATTAATTTTATTTGTTAGGCTTTATATTTACCTAATAATTTATATATGTGGATTAGAATATTCCATGACAGAAACTCTATAATGTCTAATGTAAAAAATGTCAACAACGCTGACCTACATACTGCATTCACCTGACAGGTCACGTGACGAAGTGTTGACAAAGAGCAAACCAATACTGCAAGTGTGTCGTATCAGCCACAGGAAACGGTCTGGTATCGGTAATCTGTTGACTTCTGAACTTCTGCGAGGTCAAACCCAGAAAGCTGGTCCACCAGTTGATAAGGTTGATAATGTTGGATTTTTATTCCCGTTAATGATATCCACCAAAAGATAGATATAAGTGGATGGAAGCAGACATCATCATCATCATCAGTTGATAAGATCTCTATGGTGTTGTTTGCTCCACTGTAGTGTATGGAATGTCAACTTGACCTACGCAGTGGTGTGTAGACATGGATTGAGTGTATAATGTGCGAATGATGATAAAGGTTCGTGGTGTTGACAAATGTTCTTTTCTCACACTCATGTATGACTGGAAGTCATCGACACCAACGACTGTGTACCTTTTCTAAAGTTTAATTGGACGTACACACTCGACAGCACAGATAGTGACAAATCACAGGTTGGCATAATACATCATAGTACAGTGGATAACTGGTCTTGCAATGTTATGTTACATGGGCACTCATGTAGATTAATATTATAATGGACTGTCAGTAGCCAAGCCCTCAGCATCGCCCATACATATAAATCATCTGACTTCACTGACTGAGCACGTCAGCTTATAAACAATATTTCAGATGGCTTCTAAACCTAATCTCGTTTAGCGACGATTCTCCCACATAATGTTCAGCACATATTTTTTCATATAATAATATTGAACCGCTGATAAAGGGTTTTCATGTGTAGCAGTGATCTCTGGACTAAACAAGCGATAATACGGGCATCCCCTTTTCTCTTCTTGAAAGTCACTACATGTTTGGATCCAAGATGGCTTCACTCGTGAGCTGTCACTCACGTTTGGATACAGATAATGAATCTGTCCTAAAGTTAGTCATTCATAAAACATTTCATTGCTCTGTAGATTTGATCATGAACAATTGACTGCAATCTACAGGATATAGTGCTGCTAGGAATCGAAGTCGTTTTCATCGAGTCAAATATATTCTCTTAGACATTCAAATCGTAACTATCGAAAATGGTGGCTTCGATCGAGAGTTCATAAGAGTATCTTTGATTACCTTGGTATAGGAATTATGAAACTGCCATTCCTTGGCAATACGACTAAACACTGGGGTAAAGCATACACGATAGGTTTAGACAACTATCACCTTCCCCACAAATACTGAGATCACTTTTTCCCCGGCGACAGGCCGACATGGAAAACACACAGTCCCTCTCAGGACGAAGCCAAATCACACCACACTCTAGCGACACATCCGCCGAATAGCCTTCGACCTCTCTAGAGACAACAGAACATATAGTTCGACTTAGATATGTAAAGATATACAGATATAAGACAGACTCGTCCTACTCAGACAAACAATACACATAAATTCAGGCCATAGATATTCTGAAGCAAGAACAATCTATTATTACCCAAACAACGAATAAATCGCAGTAAAATGGATTTATCCGCGGAGTTTGATCGAAAGAGCCGACACAACTTTCAAGGGAAGTAACACAATAATGACTTTCCCTTAAGCACTATTTTGCTTTCAAAATATTTGCGAAGATAACAAGAATACCAATGTATAATATTGTAAGATATCAAAGACTGCACGTAACAAGGACATGCACACCATCATAGCTGGCAGACGCTGGAGCTGGGTTGGCCATGTCCTCAGAAGAGACCCCGATGCCATCACAAGAACAGCTATGCTTTGGACCCCTGAAGGAAAACGAAAGAGAGGCCGACCAAAAACAACCTGGCGGAGGACTGTGGAGGCTGAGATGCAAAGAATGAACCAGAGTTGGGGCACTATACGAAGGATGGCCACCGACCGAGCAAAGTGGAATCAATTTGTTGTTGCCCTACAAGACGCCACTAGGCGTGATGGCCACTGACTGCTTTGACGGTCGGAGGCTAAGGATCAAAGAAGAAGAAGAATGCATATACCAAGTTTTATGATTGAAGAACTATTTTATTATCAGTTATATAACTCATTGCCCACATGGGGAAAACCACTGCTGTAAATAAGCAGACAGCCACATAGAGACTGAGAACTCCAGATACGCTACAATGTCAGTTAAGGAGGAGTATTTCATAGATAATAGATCACACACTGTTACTGAATGGTAGTTAGCATTGTGTTAATTTAATTTCTGATGGACGCTTACCGGCCATTAGACTTAGGAGATGATTGCTCTTGAAACGACTAATGGGACTTCAATTGTTTCCAGTCTACCCAGGTTACGGGTCCAGGGTACGAGTACAAACCAGGGTACGAGTCCACTGTACCAAAGATTACCCCTACCCTATTAACCAGGTTACCTTACCATACCAAACCATATCCAGTCACCCATTCCATAAGCAGAAGAGGTATTCAGCAGAGGTGACTTACCCCATCCTTATCTGTGATGTGCACTGAGTCGAGGGAAGCAAACTCTGACACCCTCTGAACTGTTTATGAGACCTAAGTGCTGGGGCAGACCAAACCAAGAGAGTCCAAAACAAAATCATCTCCGCAGCTACTACAGCCCTTCGGAGAGATTAACACCTACCAGCAGTACAGCAATAGAAGAGATCTTCTGGTCCATATGATGACATACTAGTTGTTTTTTTTTCTAAACAGTAGAGCTAAACTTTTTTTCATATTTATATGTATATTCAGATATGTGAGAATCTATACCCTTTTATTCAATTTAACTTAACAGCGTCTGTTGTTATTTTTCTTGTTAACTTTATTTGAGCTGTATTTTGTTTTAAATATAACTCTACACCCTGGGGGCTGAGCCATAATTAAATTAACTTCTATTGGGTCGGGATATTTTAAATGTGGCTGGACACCAAATCTCTTTCTCAACCTTATGTGCTTTACAGTCCTTTTGTAGGATTCCTGAGGAAGAATTTATCGTGCAGAAAATATCCTGTTTAGTTGCCAGAATTCTCTTTTAAGTAAATTTCTAGTACACTATTTCCCGAGGAGAGGCAGTTCCATTCATATTCATTCATAACCCTCCACTCCCAAATGAGCATAATCCTTCAACGAACACATGCCAAGTCCTCCTGTCACGTAAACTATCAATAAGACATTATTATCTTTATTCTTCCATTCCATCCAAGCTGTCCTTCTCAAAATTACTCAACAATTATTAAGCTTTTTCAATTCTTTGTTTCTGTTTGATTTTCTTCTGTATGCTCTTCTTGTGGCTCTTAAGAAATAAACACAGCGCCGCTCGCTGTCTTGTTAAAGCTTTCAAGCACTGCTTTTATCTTGTTGTTTGTATTGCTGTTGTTGTTTAACTAGGGATGCTGAGCTTCTCGCTCTTTTGCAGCCAATACCAAGTTGAAGACTCCTTGGTATTATCTACACTATAGATCTAGGCTTTACCTGTGGCTTTTCTGCCATTCCATAACGTGATGAGTTGAAGCCATGAGCTTCAGTTTCTCCAGCTTGGTTTGCATTTATAGGATCATCACATCTGGTCCCAAGCTAGAAGGGAGAAGCGAGTAACATACTGTACATTCTCCACCACCCAAGGGGGCTCTCCAAATATGCAGAGCTAAAATACTATCATTTGTTGCTAATTTCGTAACGTGTGCGATTTTTTTACATAGACAAGGGTGTTGACCCTGTGCTAAAACCCCAACCTGGAGAACCAGTGTACCAGCTTTAGTCTGACTCCTACCCGCGCAGACCTGTCCATCTTGGTAGAACCTGCTAGGAGTAAAACTCCTGCTGCCATAGCTCTGGCGGTTGTCAGGGTACACAAACCGCCATACTGCTTCAAGGTATAGGTACCATTGATGGCAGTACTGCTAACTCGGCGCCACCATCATAGCGGGTAGACGCTGGAATTGGGTTGGCCACGTCCTCAGAAGAGACCCTGGCACCATCACCAGAACTGCCATGCTATGGACACCAGAAGAAAGTGAAAGAAAGGACGGCCAAAAGTCACCTGACGGAGAGCTGCGAAGGCAGAGATAATGAGCACGAACAACAGCTGAGGCAGCACATGAAGGATGGCTGTCGACCGAGCAAAGTGGAGACAGTTTATTGCTGGCCTACAAGACGACACCAGGCGTGACAGTCACTGATTTTTTTTGTCAGTCAGCGGTCAAGGACCAAAGAAGAAGATACTATGACCTGGTTCTGGATTCTCCCAAGGCATCGTCACGTTTTAAGCAGAGCCACTTCTCAGCTTCCCCTGCCTATCATGGGCCCATAGTGAGATCTTCCTGCATGTAGCCAACCAGGTAAAATACACTGCTCTGGTAACTACCACTGCAAGAGCACAAAAGCACCTTAATGCAGGCTTCCTGCATGGAGGCTACTGCAGTAGTAGTCGCATCAGAAGCAAACAAAGGGAAATGAAAAAATATGTCAGCACTACATGAATGTCCCGGTCAGCTCATCTGAGTTTTACAGTAAAAACATACATTTACCATCACACAAAGCCAGGCCCGTAGTTCTATTGTAAAACAGATTGCTGTCTTCCTTTTCTCTTCTGCTCCTTATGCAGCAAGGAACTGTCACTGCAGCTGATCCCTTTGCAGGAAGAATGCATCCCAGCATTCAAGCCCACCTGTAGAGGATGGCTTCTATAACAATTTGGTTTATATGGTGAGACTGCCACCAGCCTCTCTTACAACATGTCTAATGAAGCAGTCGTCATGTTCGTTGACAGAGACCTCATTCATAACCCTCCACTCCCAAAGGAGCATAGGCCTTCAACAAACACATGCCAAGTCCTCCTGTCACGTGCCATCATCTCAAGTTCTTTCCATGTTCTCCTCATCATTTTCACCTCTGTTTCCAACTCTCTTCTCCATGTACTTCTTGGTCTTCCTCTGCCTCTCTTGCCCTGGGGGTTCCAGAACAAGGACTGCCTTGTAATGCTATCAACAGGTTTCCTCAGTGTGTGTCCTATCCATCGCCATCGTCTTCTTCTCATCTCTTGTTCCACTGGCACTTGTCTAGTTCTTGTCATCAGTTCCACGTTGGTAACCTTGTCATACCATTTTAATCCCTCTATTCTACGCAAGCACCCATTTATGAAAGTCTGTAGCTTTTTGGTTGTTGTCTTTGTTGTTCTCCATGTCTCCGAGCCATACAATAGGACTGACTTCACATTTGAGTTGAAGATTCTTATTTTCGTGTTGGATCCTATTTCTCTTGATCTCCATATATTTCCCAATGCAATGAAAGCTCCTCTTGCCTTTTGTATTCTTATTTTGATATCGCTGTCTGTCCCTCCAACTTTGTCTATATTACTGCCAAGATATGTGTATGATTCTACATCTTGTATTGGTGTTTCTTCAAGTTCAACCCTGTTATCATTACCTGCATTTATTCTCATTATTTTTGTCTTTTCCCTG
This sequence comes from Oreohelix idahoensis, assembly GCA_024509875.1. Taxonomy (NCBI): domain Eukaryota; kingdom Metazoa; phylum Mollusca; class Gastropoda; order Stylommatophora; family Oreohelicidae; genus Oreohelix; species Oreohelix idahoensis. The sequence goes on along the minus strand of JAMPIV010005295.1, from coordinate 343,553 downwards.
TGTATTTTCAGACCCAATTGCTGTGACCTCTCATCGAGTGTTTTCAATTTGTCCTGCATCTGATTACGGTTATGGGACAGAAGAGCCAAGTCATCAGCAAAATCCAGATCATCCAACTGCTTAGTCAGAGTCCACTGGATTCCATTTCTGTTGTGTGTTGTCGATGATCTCATAACCCAATCTATTGCCAGCAAGAAAAGAAATGGAGACAAGAGGCATCCCTGTCGCACTCCTGTTCTTATCCCAAATGGTTCTGTAAGCTGTCCTTCATGAAGAACTCTGCATGTCATGTCTTCATATGTTTTCTTTATTAAATTAATGATCTTCAGGGGAACTCCATAATGCCTCATCAATTTCCAAAGTGATTCTCTGTCTACACTGTCAAATGCCTTTTCGTAGTCCACAAATCCGATGTATAGTGGTGAATTCCATTCCAGACTTTGTTCAACTATTATTCTCAAAGTGGCTATCTGGTCTGTACATGATCTGTTTTGTCGAAAACCTGCTTGTTCATCTCTCAATTTCTTGTCTATGGACTCTTTTAATCTCTCAAGGATAATCCTGTTTAATACTTTTCCTGGCACTGATAGTAACATTATTCCTCTATAATTTGTGCACTCTTGTAAATTTCCCTTCTTAGGCAACTTAACCAGATATCCTTCCTTCCATTCTGCTGGTATCTCTTCCTTTTCCCAGACTTTACCAAGTAATTTATATAACATCTCTGTAGCCGTGTCGATATCTGCTTTGATGGCCTCTGCTGGAATGCCATCAGGTCCAGACGCTTTTCCATCTCTTAGAAGCTTTATGGCTTTCTTTATTTCTTCCTTCGTTGGTCTTTCACCGTTAATTTGTAGCTCTTCTTCTGCTGGCTGGATGTCCGGCGGGTTTTGTGGAGCTGGTCTATTGAGAAGGTCCCCAAAATATTCTGTCCACCTCTTCATTTGCTCTTGTATATTGCTGAGCAGTTTCCCATTCTTGTCTTTTATGAGGCAACTTGTTTGCTTGTATTTCCCTGTTAACTTCTTTGTGCTGCTATACAGTTCTCTCATATTTCCTTTGGCTGCAGCATCTTCTGCCTCTCTTGCCAACTCCTCAATATACTTCCTCTTGTCTCTTTTGATACTTCTTTTTACTTCTTTGTTTGCTTCTGTGTACACTTCTTGAGCCTTGGCTTTGGAACTTCTGGTTTTGCTTGTGTTTAACTCTGCTTTCTTGTTTTTCCTGTCTTTTATCTTATTGATGGTTTCTGTTGTTATCCATGCTTTTTGTTGTCTTTCCCTTTTCCCCAGTATTTCTTCACATGTCTCCTTCCATACCGTTTTGACCTGCTGCCAATAGTCTTCTGTATTCTCTACATCTTCCAGCTGTTGGAGCACTTGGAATTTGTTGGATACTGTGACCGCAAATTTGTCTCTTGTTTCTTGATTTCTTAGCTGTCCTACATTAAACTGTTGTCTATAATTTTGCATTGTTGCATATCTCTTGAGTTTCATTTTTATTTTGGCTATCAGAAGATGGTGATCTGATGCCACATCTGCTCCTCTATATACCTTTACATCCTGCAATGATGATCTAAACTTCTTCTTTATGCATATATGATCGATCTGATTTTCTGTTCTATGGTCTGGTGATATCCATGTTGCCTTGTGTATTCTCTTATGTGGAAACATGCTTCCTCCTATAGCCAGTTGATTTGAAGCACAGAAGTTTGCGAATAGTTCTCCATTTTCATTCATTACTCCTAGCCCATGTTTTCCCATGACTTCTTCAAATCCGGTGTTGACTGTACCTATCTTTGCATTCATGTCACCCATCAAAATTGTGATGTCTCTTCTTTTTACTTTATCCATAATTTCCTGTAGTTTAGTATAAAATGCTTCTTTCACAGACTCTTCTTTGTCATTAGTTGGTGCATAACATTGGATGACATTTACATGAATTTTCTTTTTAGCTGTTTTGAAAGTAGCTGTTATTATTCTGGGTCCAACAGCTTCCCATTCAATGAGTGCTTTCTGTGCTTCTTTAGATAACATAAGAGCTACCCCTTCACTGTGGTGTGAAGTTTCGTCTTCATGTCCTGAGGACAGCACCAATTCACCTGTGATGAGTTTCTTCCTGTCTACCCCCTTCCACTTTGTTTCACACATTCCCAGAACCTCGATTTTGTATTCCCTCATTTCTGCTGCTACTTGCGCCACTTTCCCTTGTTCGTTTAATGTCCGAACATTCCAGGTGCCAAATCTGGAAGTTCTCCTAGAAGAAAGAAGGTTAGTCAGCAACACAGACTCCTTTCGGCTTTCTCTGTGTTGCATCATACGCCTCCCCGCGAGAGGACCTTCCCCTGTCTTGGATGGCTGTGTTTTATTTCCTTTATTTGACTTGTCCATATTTGTTGAAGTTTTTTGTGGTTTAATTTTTTTTTTACAGGATGGGGTAACCGGCCCCATGCCCAACCCTCCTTAGTCGCCTTCTACGACATGCCTGGCAGGGGACAGTGTTACTATTCTTTGCTCCCCTTTCGGGCCCCGGTGACACACGGGTGTGACAGAGACCTACCTCTTGTCAAATGTTTGGTCGTAAGATGCATGTCTACCACATACAACCTATCCCATACAAGTCAGTATGCACATAAGAAGAGTAGATTCAAAATTTATTTGGTCTGGCATGTTAGCAACATTACTTCTGGTACATGTCACAACATAACAGTTTCAGATGATTATTTCGGGCCACAAATGAGTGGTAACTATAAAAGACAATGTAACCTAACTATGTTCAAAGTGGAAGTGCCAGAAAGACATGACTATCAAAGTAAACTAAAACATTTATCGGTTCTGTCAAACCAAGGGGTGTAAACTATAATGTTTATCTGCTCTCTCAAACCAAGGTGAGTAAACTATAACATTTACCTGTTCTGCCAAACCAAGGTGAGTAAACTATATATAACGTTTGTCTGCTCTGTTAAACCAAGGAGAGTAAATTATAACGTTTATCTGTTCTGGTAAACCAAGGTGAGCAAACTATATATAACGTTTATCTGCACTGTCACATCAAGGTGAGTAAACTATAACGTTTATCTGCTCTGTTAAACCAAGGTGGATATCCCCTCTGAATGCCTTGATAAGCATCATGTGTATACAGGAGTCACACATTTTATTTAAAAGCTCATAATAACTATAAAGGACACCAAATCACCAGGATCTATGACAACCTCTGGTAAAAACTATTTGTGAAGATTTTCAATCAGGCACAGAAAATAGAGGAGGAGATAAACTGGCAGGGTAAGTCTTTCTGATAAAAAACCAACACCAAAAGATTAAAGAAACTTCTGATACAACTTAATGAAACATATATGTGAATACAATAATCAAATGTTCTAAAGGAAGGGGAATGTAATGCAATGACTTCCTTTCTATTTTCTTTCACTTATGGCTGGTGCTGTTAAACATGTTGTGTAAAGGAGTGTCCCACTAATGTTCATAGTTATGTCACGTCGCTGAAAGATTATTCTGGTATATTTTAGTTACATCATTAAGTCTTTCCTAGTCTTTCAATCCCATGTCTCAGTAAAGAAAGCTTGTTGAATGGTATTTATGCATTCTAACTATGTCCAAACAATATAATTTACGCTTCTCTACTCTATTCTACCCAGTGTCCCATAAATCTTGCCTCATAAGATTACAAATCATGAACAAAATTTTTTCAAGGCACAATAAAAATACCCAATGACCAATAGTGGCCAAAAGTTGCATTCTTCTAGAGTGTCGTGAAATATTCTAATCCACATATATAAATTAAAAGGTAAATATAAAGCCTAACAAATAAATTCTAATAAAGAAAAGAGCAATGGTAAAATAACAGTGCTGTCACAAAGAATGTACTCGAAATCCCCCTTTGTTTTATGCTTCGTCTGCAAATTGTAACGTTTCCACGTTAAATATAAGCCACTGCATAAATACAAGCGTTTCCACAACACATTAAAACGGGTATTGCATTTCTAAGAAAAACATTGAGAGGCACACTGCGTAATGACCTAATTTTAATATTTCATTCATTCCATTTTATACACAGCGTAACTAAAAGACAGATAAAGCAGGATAGAGAGAAGGGAGAGGCAGAAAGCCGAACGCATGCAAAATTAAACACGCGTCTCGCTATTAATGCCACCCCAACAAGCGTAACGCGATACACAATTACTACTATCACGCGTGTAAGGCCACATGCACTAACTTTTTCGGACGGACAGTGATAAATTCACTACCCTTCCCAGAGTTAGGTTTTTAAATCCTGAAAAACTCTTATTAGAAAAGATGACATTAGATGGGTTTACGTTTGAAAACATTACAGTACCCAGACAGCACATCTTCGAAACAGGAGGTAGAAGAAATTGCATATTTTGAACGCAGCCACTTAGCTCTTTTAAATTTGTATATTTGGGTTCCTTAGGGCTTGCTGACAAAGAATATGTAAAACGTTACGCAAATAGTCTAGGAATTAACAAGTTATAACCAAAATAAAATAGTGGGGATGCCTGACAGCATGAAATCATTTCTGCTCATAAAATTTTTTTTATAACGTGTTTGAAAAAACCTTACGTACGGAAATAGCCTACCATGTAAACTCCAAATTGATTGGAGCGCAACAAATATAAGACTAAACACGATTGGTCGGACTATAAATACTATCTTTGGTTGTTAGGGGAGACGTAGGAAGGTAAAATTTTTTCAAACACTTGTCGAAACGTGGCTCCATTGGCCAGACTCGCTGATATAATCACTTAGGAGCGTTAGTTCGAGACCACTAGTTCAAATAAGCTTAATAAAGCAACAGTGCGTTGAAGCCAGCTCATATTTTTGCTAAATAAAAGCCTGGAACATAAGCAGATGGGAATTTGTGCCAGTATTTGTGCCAGAATTCATTGCTAGTCAACGTATCTGTTATTTCCATGAATTGTGGTAAGCTTGAAACATTCAGTATCTTTTAATGAAAATTGAATGTGAATTGTTAATTTATGCCTGTATATATGTGTAGTTCAGTAGCAAACATGATGTAAAGCCTATAATGCTCCAGCCTGAACAGAAGGTGTCGGAGGAAAGTAAAACGGCATGGAATGGCCAAACAGTACACTGACACCTAGATGATTGACTAGAAAGAAATAATGCTGGAATTGCAGAGGCGTAGTAACCATTAAGGAGGTTAATACTGGTATAAAGTATTTCAGATGAAGCTGACAGTTGGCCTAACGCTCTGAACTCAATGTTTGTGATGTATTGTGCTCAGTGTAGAACTAGAGTATCAATTAGTTATGAAGTAGAAGGTACATCCTTCTTGTTTTCAGGGACCGTGGTCTTGATGGTATTGAGCAGCACCTGGTCAGAGCTTTGCTGAATCCAGAGTCGGACAGCATACTCCTTGGTCCATTTAGCTATCAGTGAGGTGTCTCCAGAGCCCAGGGGAGAAATCGAGCAGAGGAGTCTTTTCCTGCCGCCATCACGCAAGATAAGCTGATGTGGCCAGCTGAGCTCAACATTATGTACCCCCATCTTAAAATGACATTGTAAAAATAACATTAAGAGGGGAATTAAATTGTTTTAATATCAGGAACTGAGAACATCTCCAATACTAGTTCCAATAAAGACAAACTATTGAAGTCATGATGACAAATACCAACAGAGCTTGAACAAAACAAAACCAGTATTACCTCATATTACTACTACACAACTGACACACATAGGATACTTTTAATAATATATGTCACTACAATATTCATATTGATAAATTCTGTACATATAACTTGTAATTAAAATTGATTGTGATTCCTGGTTCCCTTTGTATTTGAATCAGGACACATATTCATTCATGACAGCAATGAATACATATTGTTATTTGAAAAGTTATCAGTGACTCCTTTAAGATATCCTTGTAGAGTGTTTTATGTATGTGAGTGTCACAGTGTTGTCAAGTGTGGTGGAATAAATTAAATTGTTTATCTGTCTGTTGTTGTTATGACTTACACTTCATCATACACATACCCTAGACATACAACGTAGTCATCACACTATTCCAGAATAATTCTGACTGAGATATATATATATGTGGCAGCAAGTAAGGTTATCTATAATACACTACTCTTATTAGATATAGATACCTTCACAGCTGATCTCAGTCAGTACACTAAGTCCCCTATAAATATTTATAACATCCCACTTCACCACATATATTGGGGTCTCGCTCTTGGGATTTTGAATCTTTCCTATTAAAAATATTGGGGGTAATTCACTTCAGGGAATATAAGAATTAAAAGGTATCCTTGGGTGGAATTAAATAAGGTTGAGCTCACGGTGCCTGTGTTGTCCATTAGATATATATTTAGAGATTGAATTGTTGGTTAGACATTGTATAAATTTACCTGATAGACAATGGCGGACCTGGCCAAATTTCGATCTGCTGCTGTTCAGACTGCAAAAGAGTTAGGATTAGATGGGCAAGTTATGGTTGCCTATGTCACTACGGAATGTGACAAATTTATTGAACGCGAAGAAAGAAGATTAGAAAAAGAGGCCGAAAGAAAGTTAGAGGCTGAAAGGGAAATTAAGAGGTTACAGATTGAGGCTGACAAAGAGGCTAAAGCATTGGAAGCCGAGGAAAGAAGACAGGCTGCAGAAAGAGAAGAGAAGAAATTAGCTGCAGAAAGAGAAGAGAAGAAATTAGCTGCAGAAAGGGAAGAGAAGAAATTAGCTGCAGAAAGGGAAGCAGAAGAAAGAAGATTACAAAGGGAACATGAGTTACGACTAAGGGAGTTTGAGTTTCAAGGCCATGCTCCTGAAAATGGTGCCAGTCCCTTTGCCTCTGATGCCACTGCTAGCCAAGGAGCCTCAACCTCAGCTATGAATTTTCATTTAGATCATTTTGTTGAGAAAGACGATGATATAGAGAGCTATCTAAATAGGTATGAACTATTAGCTACCACGTATGGGTTAGAGAGAGAAAGGTGGAGCTTAAAGTTATCTCAAGGACTTCGTGGGGCAGCTTATGAAGTTTTTGCAAAAATGAGCAGAGGTGATCAGGAAAATTATGACATGCTAAAGCAGGCTCTTTTGTTAAGATATGAAAAGAATGCAGAATTTTATAGGAAAAAATTTAGGAATGCTAAACTACTGTCAGGTGAAACCTATCACCAGTTCTCTGCACGAATAGAGACATACTTGGAGAAATGGACTTCTCTGGGGAAAACCCAAGATCTTAAGGAAATGGTCCTTATAGAGCAATTAAGAGAGTCCATGGCTCCAGACCTGAGAAAGTTTCTCATGGAACAAGGTGCAGAGAGGCTGGGTGAGTTGCTAAATGTTGCTGAAAGGTATCAAGCAGCTCAAGCAGAGGTAACAGGTAATAAAAAGAAACAAGTGGATAACTTTAGGGCACCACAGAACTTTAATAAATTTGATCCTAGGGATCAAAACAAAGGTAAGCACCAATTTGATAGGCCACGGTATGAAAATAAAAATAAATTCCCACAATTCGATGAAAGGAAATATGATGAAAGAAAATCTTTCAACCAAGGAAAAAGGTGGTGTAAGAATTGTCAGATGGACAATCATGACACTGACCGTTGCAGAAGGAAACCTGTGTATATGGCAACCCTTCAGGTCAGGTCGACCTCAAGACAGGAGGAGGATATTATGTTGGATACCACTCCAGAAGAGATGAGGAAGGCACAGGCTGGGGATAAAACACTCAAGCCTTGTTTCAGAAAATTGTCAACTTGTCATACAACTCCAGGCAAGGGAGATTTTTACATGAAAAACAAGTTGATGTATAGGAAGACTGGAGCTAGATCCAAAGGTCAGGGACAGCTGGTACTTCCTAAAAGATATAGGGCAGACTTAATAAGGAGCCTACATGTGAAACCAGATGGGGACCATGAGAAGATAGGTACCATCATTCAAAAGGTGGCTCACAATTATTATTGGCCCAAAGCAAGATGGGACATTGAGAATTTTGTAGAAAGGTGTAGCATAGCACATGAGGGAACACCCACAAGTGGGAACATGGATCAGGACCTGGACACGCCACGGGGCAAAATTAGGCCTGATAATAAAAAGAAAAATAGATTTGATAAAGTGGACCAAATGGAATGGGAAGCCCCTTTTCACGGACAAGCTTCACTTAACTGTTTTACAATGGCCACTATGCGGAGAGTGCAAAAAGATGTCTTACCCCAGGATAAGCCGAAAATCCCTCAATCGGACTTAAACAAACTGGAGGAAGAGGATGTAGAGAGGAAATCTCTCATCAAGAATTTTAAGTGGGGAGAAAGCCCCAAAAGAAAAATTGGTAGCGGTCGTTTTGTGAATGATAATTCTGGGAGGAAAAATCATCACTATAAAGCTTCGAGTGGAAGAGACCATACCGGTGCATGGACAAATAGGTCCACACAATTAAAGGTCCATATGTAGCTTTGTTAAGAACGTGGACTGATGAAAAGGCAGAGGAAAACATTACATCTTCATACCAATATGTGAATGAGCTGACCACTCGTTTAAAAACTGGCTGGAAACTTGCCAATGAAAATTTGAAACAAGCCAGGAAGAAACATGCTGCCTATTATAACAGGAAGGCGAAAGACAGAAATTTGGCTGTGGGAGAGAAAGTACTGCTTCTTTTGCCCGGGAGTCAGAATAAGTTACAAATTGGATGGCAGGGTCCATATACAGTTTTAGAGAAGGTGTCTAGAACAAATTATAAGATAGATAAGAAGGGGAAAGAAAAAATCTATCATGTGAATCTCCTGAAGAAATATTTGGAAAGAGAACATCAGGAAGAGACACACTTGTTGACCTTGTCCATCGCCATGGAGATGAAAAAGGAACCACTTTCATCATTTGAATATCCATTACACCCCTGTGAGACAGCAGCACAGGTGAAAATCAGTACACATTTAACGAAAACTCAGAAAGAGAGAGTGCAACAGGTTCTAAATAATCATGCAGAGGTGTTAACAGACCGACCAGGGCATACAAACCTATTGGAATATGATATGAAACTGATAGACCCCACACCTGTCTGTATGAAACCATATTCGATTCCGTTTGCTAAGGAGAAAGCTTTGAAGGAAGAGATAGACTATCTATTGAAGGAAGGAATTATTTCGCACAGTGAATCTTCGTATAGTTCCGGTGTTGTACTCTTAAGGAAGCCCTCTGGAGAACATAGACTCTGTATAGATTACAGGAGACTGAATGCTATTACAGAAGGACAGGTGGATCCATTTCCGGATACAAATCAGCTGTTTGCCAGACTAAATAAAGCTAAATATTTCTCAAAAGTGGATCTGAGTAAAGGATACTATCAGATTCCAGTAAAGCCTGAGGTTAGACCATACCTAGCTTTTAGTACCTCAGAAGGACACTATGAGTTTAATAGATTGCCATTTGGATTGAAGAATGCGCCTAGTGTCTTCTCTAGAATGATGAGAAAATTGTTGGATGTAAACATTTCGGAGGAACGTAATGAATCCCTGAGTTGCCTCTTTGATTGAGGATATTCCGAATGTTTCATACAGGATAATAAGAAGATTATGGGATCCACTACGAAAACTCTGCTATCACCAGGTATATGTTATCTCCTCATAACGTACATTTTGAGGGAAATATAATGTTCTCTGGACATGTCATTGCGCAGACTCAGAGAAGAGAAATGGTGAATACGGGTTGCGAAGCAGCATTAAGACAAGCACTCACACTTGCGGCTGTTCAGTAACATAACCGAAATATATTATTGGTTGTAGAAGTCTGAGGCAGATTTCATGAGTAGTGCCTACTCTGAATGGACCCAACTACATAAAACCATGATAGCACCACAGCAGAGTAAAGTCAAGTTGACTTACATTTATCTATGTGTATATAGAATAAAGGACTGACATGGGATGTCTGTTTTAAGAGGGGAGGTGTCGTGAAATATTCTAATCCACATATATAAATTATCAGGTAAATATAAAGCCTAACAAATAAATTCTAATAAAGAAAAGAGCAATGGTAAAATAACAGTGCTGTCACAAAGAATGTACTCGAAATCCCCTTTGTTTTATGCTTCGTCTGCAAATTGTAACGTTTCCACGTTAAATATAAGCCACTGCATAAATACAAGCGTTTCCACAACACATTAAAACGGGTATTGCATTTCTAAGAAAAACATTGAGAGGCACACTGCGTAATGACCTAAATTAATATTTCATTAATTCCATACGTTATACAAACGTAACGAAAAGACAGATAAAGGATAGAGAGAAGGGAGAGGCAGAAAGCCGAACGCATGCAAAATTAAACACGCGTCTCGCTATTAATGCCACCCCAACAAGCGTAACGCGATACACAATTACTACTATCACGCGTGTAAGGCCACATGCACTAACTTTTTTCGGACGGACAGTGATAAAAACACTAACCTTCCCAGAGTTAGGTTTTTAAAATCCTGAAAAACGCTTATTAGAAAAGATAACATTAGATGGGTTTACGTTTGAAAACATTACAGTACCCAGACAGCACATCTTCGAAACAGGAGGTAGAAGAAATTGCATATTTTGAACGCAGCCACTTAGCTCTTTTAAATTTGTATATTTGGGTTCCTTAGGGCTTGCTGACAAAGAATATGTAAAACGTTACGCAAATAGTCTAGGAATTAACAAGTTATAACCAAAATAAAATAGTGGGGATGCCTGACAGCATGAAATCATTTCTGCTCATAAAATTTTTTTATAACGTGTTTGAAAAAACCTTGCGTACGGAAATAGCCTACCATGTAAACTCCAAATTGATTGGAGCGCAACAAATATAAGACTAAACACGATTGGTCGGACTATAAATACTATCTTTGGTTGTTAGGGGAGACGTAGGAAGGTAAAATTTTTTCAAACACTTGTCGAAACGTGGCTCCATTGGCCAGACTCGCTGATATAATCACTTAGGAGCGTTAGTTCGAGACCACTAGTTCAAATAAGCTTGATAAAGCAACAGTGCGTTGAAGCCAGCTCATATTTTTGCTAAATAAAAGCCTGGAACATAAGCAGATGGGAATTTGTGCCAGTATTTGTGCCAGAATTCATTGCTAGTCAACGTATCTGTGTATTTCCATGAATTGTGGTAAGCTTGAAACATTCAGTATCTTTTAATGAAAATTGAATGTGAATTGTTAATTTATGCCTGTATATATGTGTAGTTCAGTAGCAAACATGATGTAAAGCCTATAATGCTCCAGCCTGAACAGAAGGTGTCGGAGGAAAGTAAAACGGCATGGAATGGCCAAACAGTACACTGACACCTAGATGATTGACTAGAAAGAAATAATGCTGGAAGTGCAGAGGCGTAGTAACCATTAAGGAGGTTAATACTGGTATAAAGTATTTCAGATGAAGCTGACAGTTGGCCTAACGCTCTGAACTCAATGTTTGTGATGTATTGTGCTCAGTGTAGAACTAGAGTATCAATTAGTTATGAAGTAGAAGGTACATCCTTCTTGTTTTCAGGGACCGTGGTCTTGATGGTATTGAGCAGCACCTGGTCAGAGCTTTGCTGAATCCAGAGTCGGACAGCATACTCCTTGGTCCATTTAGCTATCAGTGAGGTGTCTCCAGAGCCCAGGGGAGAAATCGAGCAGAGGAGTCTTTTCCTGCCGCCATCACGCAAGATAAGCTGATGTGGCCAGCTGAGCTCAAAATTATGTACCCCCATCTTAAAATAACATTGTAAAAATAACATTAAGAGGGGAATTAAATTGTTTTAATATCAGGAACTGAGAACATCTCCAATACTAGTTCCAATAAAGACAAACTATTGAAGTCATGATGACAAATACCAACAGAGCTTGAACAAAACAAAACCAGTATTACCTCATATTACTACTACACAACTGACACACATAGGATACTTTTAATAATATATGTCACTACAATATTCATATTGATAAATTCTGTACATATAACTTGTAATTAAAATTGATTGTGATTCCTGGTTCCCTTTGTATTTGAATCAGGACACATATTCATTCATGACAGCAATGAATACATATTGTTATTTGAAAAGTTATCAGTGACTCCTTTAAGATATCCTTGTAGAGTGTTTTATGTATGTGAGTGTCACAGTGTTGTCAAGTGTGGTGGAATAAATTAAATTGTTTATCTGTCTGTTGTTGTTATGACTTACACTTCATCATACACATACCCTAGACATACAACGTAGTCATCACACTATTCCAGAATAATTCTGACTGAGATATATATATATGTGGCAGCAAGTAAGGTTATCTATAATACACTACTCTTATTAGATATAGATACCTTCACAGCTGATCTCAGTCAGTACACTAAGTCCCCTATAAATATTTATAACATCCCACTTCACCACATAGAGAAGGAAGATATCTGATTTTTTCATGCTTCTGACAAACCCATTGAAGAAATTAGGAAAAAAATTATTAAAGTGTTGATATTTCTGTCTAACCAGACTTGTGGGAAATCACATACAAATGGCTGAGTTTCTACATTTGTCTATTTCAGGTACTGTTAATGTTATCCCTTCTTGTGTTCTTGGCCTGTTTTAACGTGATGACTAGAGATGATAAAATGAATCTTACAAATGCAGGACATTTAGTGGCTTAATACCAATTTAACAGAATCCACACAAATAACACCAAACAAGTAAACAAACCGTACACCCACAATCTTGACACTGATACAACAAATGTAAATTACAAAGCTCAGACAAAATTATGCTTACAGATGTGTTTTGTGACCAACAATTGAGGAGAAAAGAAACAAGAATAGCATAAAAATTGATTAAGCAGATTTGTGCATGCACCTGGCAACCCAGATAGAATGTGACAGAAACCATAATGTTTGCACACCCAGTAATGGCTCCATGCTCCATAAAGAACATAACCAAAGACAAGTAGAGCACAAAACTAAGGTCACACAGCAACGATGAGAAGCACAGATATACACAGACAGAGCTAAAAGATCTACATTTGTGAGCAGCTGAGCAGAAAAATTTAGAAAGAAGTCTAATAGTTGCAACCCTATTTTCCACAGGGAACACAAAGGATGGATGATGAACTATAATGTTAAGAATGAAAGCAGCCATAAAGAAATCTCAGATCTGATTGTTCTACAAATAAACAATACATTTTACTTGTTTTATAAATGACCTGGTGGTTTTGTCACTTTTACAACTGGAAACAGAGACATGACTGTTGATTACTCAACAACAGTGACTGGCAGATATACAAATAATCATCCGTAACTGACTGTTGCATCAATGGCCATAAGTTTACTACGAGTTTATGACCTCCGCAAGTATGAAGGGAGTTGTGTGATATTTGTATAAGCACACAAGTTACAGTCAGCACATGTAGGTTACAAAAAGGCTAAAAAAAACATGTTTAATGTCCATAACTTGCGCTACAAGCAAGTATTGAATGACATGAAAAAATAAACAACAAACAAACAAACATGACAGCTAACACTGAACATCAATGTTTTATACATTTCGTGAATGCTATTAGTTATGTTGTAAAATTTGGCTGTTAAAGGCAGCTTGTACTAACAATAATAATATACAAATAAATACAGCAATGATGAAGATTATGAAGGTGATCAATTCTTGCATTTGAAACAAGACAATGGAATAATTCCTATCTGACAACCGTTTCTGGGTAGAAATAATATGGTTTATAAACACAACATTACGAACATCTTTATCTATGTGAGAAAAGAAAAAAGCCACCTGATGACTGCTTCTTTACATTTAAAAAAAAAAAACAAGTAACGGTAGTCCCAAAGCAGATACTGCCATAGGGGAGTGAAGTGTTAGAGACTTCACTATACTGGTCTGGCTTTATGAGGTAAGGTGACCAGCTCCCTACCTCGCTGCCTTTGCCGTCCCTAACTCAAAGAGTACAGTCAAGTACTGGAGCATGGCGCTAACAGGATTTTACACCTGAACCCGGTAACGTTGTCGCATGAGGCAAGCGATGTAACCATTTTGCCAATCGGATACTCTTAAAAGAAGAAACAGAATACAGTATATTACACAATTCAAACTTCCATCAATGTAAATTATTTTGTTTAACTTAGTAAGAAAATGCAAACAAAAAAACATGTACAGAATGTATAGATGCTGCAAACATATTTTGTAAAAATCTGGAATGCAAAAAAAAAAAAAAACTGTGTATAAGAATAATATGCACATCTTGATTTACTGTAAAATATTTAACAAATGTGAACAACACACAACATTCAGGAGTACACAGAACAGACTTGAAAGCATCAAAATAACCATACACACACACAGCCTGAAGTGAGCAGTCTCAATAATTACTGTATTTAAATCTACAAAAGCTTGCTCATTATTACAAAAAGAAACACACAGTAGAGCAGCCACCTATCTAGTGTGACCATTCATTAACAAAGCTGGTAACTGTTGTCAGAAACAATTATGTATACCAATATTTAACTCTTTCTGTCCCAGACAATTTTTAGGTTTTACCCAGGCACCAGATAGGCGATGTTTTAAAAACCAGCAGTAAATAGATTCATTAATCAGAAAATATCTCATAATATCTAGAAAATAGTTCTAAATCTGCTAAGAAAATTTTGAAGTGTTGGAAGTCTTCATTCATTCATAACCCTCCACTCCCAAAGGAGCATAGGCCTTCCACAAACACATGCCAAGTCCTCCTGTCACGTGCCATCATCTCAAGTTCCTTCCACGTTCTCCTTATCATTTTCATCTGTTTCCAGCTCTCTTCTCCATGTGCTTCTTGGTCTACCTCTGCCTCTCTTGCCCTGGGGGTTCCAGAACAAGGACTGCCTTGTAATGCTATCAACAGGTTTCCTCAGTGTGTGTCCTATCCATCGCCATCGTCTTCTTCTCATCTCTTGTTCCACTGGCACTTGTCTAGTTCTTGTCATCAGTTCCACGTTGGTAACCTTGTCATACCATTTTAATCCCTCTATTCTACGCAAGCACCCATTTATGAAAGTCTGTAGCTTTTTGGTTGTTGTCTTTGTTGTTCTCCATGTCTCAGAGCCATACAATAGGACTGACTTCACATTTGAGTTGAAGATTCTTATTTTCGTGTTGGATCCGATTTCTCTTGATCTCCATATATTCCCCAATGCAATGAAAGCTCCTCTTGCTTTTTGTATTCTTATTTTGATACCACTGTCTGTCCCTCCAACTTTGTCTATATTGCTGCCAAGATATGTGTACGATTCTACATCTTGTATTGGTGCTTCTTTAAGTTCAACCCTGTTTTCATTACCTGCATTTATTCTCATTATCTTTGTCTTTTCCCTGTGTATTTTCAGACTCAATTGCTGTGACCTCTCATCGAGTGTTTTCAATTTGTCCTGCATCTGATTACGGTTATGGGACAGAAGAGCCAAGTCATCAGCAAAATCCAGATCATCCAACTGCTTAGTCAGAGTCCACTGGATTCCATTTCTGTTGTGTGTTGTTGATGTTCTCATAACCCAGTCTATTGCTAATAAGAAAAGAAATGGAGACAAGAGGCATCCCTGTCGCACTCCTGTTCTTATCCCAAATGGTTCTGTAAGCTGTCCTTCATGAAGAACTCTGCATGTCATGTCTTCATAGGTTTTCTTTATTAAATTAATGATCTTCAGGGGAACTCCATAATGACTCATCAATTTCCAAAGTGATTCTCTGTCTACACTGTCAAATGCCTTTTCGTAGTCCACAAATCCGATGTATAATGGTGAATTCGATTCCAGACTTTGTTCAACTATTATTCTCAAAGTGGCTATCTGGTCTGTACAGGATCGGTTTTGTCGAAAACCTGCTTGTTCATCTCTCAGTTTCTTGTCTATGGACTCTTTTAATCTCTCAAGGATAATCCTATTTAATACTTTTCCTGGCACTGATAGTAACATTATTGTAAATTTCCTTTCTTAGGCAACTTAACCAGATATCCTTCCTTCCATTCTGCTGGTATCTCTTCCTTTTCCCAGACTTTACCAAGTAATTTATATAACATCTCTGTAGCCGTGTCGATATCTGCTTTGATGGCCTCTACTGGAATGCCATCAGGTCCAGACGCTTTTCCATCTCTTAGAAGCTTTATGGCTTTCTTTATTTCTTCCTTCGTTGGTCTTTCACCATTAATTTGTAGCTCTTCTTCTGCTGGCTGGATGTCCGGAGGGTTTGGTGGAGCTGGTCTATTGAGAAGGTCCTCAAAATATTCTGTCCACCTCTTCATTTGCTCTTGTATATTGCTGAGCAGTTTTCCATTCTTGTCTTTTATGAAGCAACTTGTTTGCTTCTATTTCCCTGTCAGCTTCTTTGTGCTGTTAACAGTTCTCTCACATTTCCTTTGGCTGCAGCATCCTCTGCCTCTCTTGCCAACTCCTCAATATACTTCCTCTTGTCTCTTTTGATACTTCTTTTAACTTCTTTGTTTGCTTCTGTGTACACTTCTTGAGCCTTGGCTTTGGAACTTCTGGTTTTGCTTGTGTTTAAATCTGCTTTCTTGTTTTTTTTCTGTCTTTTATCTTATTGATGGTTTCTGTTGTTATCCATGCTTTTTGCTGTCGTTCCCTTTTCCCCAGTATTTCTTCACGTCTCATGTTGGAAGCCTTATCTGATAGGAAATTCAATACAGAGCGATACATCAGGAGGCAATCTGATCATCAGAAGTGGTTCCCCCTCGTCGATCAAGTGTTTCGGCCCCTTAATTTTCTTTACACTCTAGGGGGGGGGGGCAGGCCCACTTGGGTCATGACTCCCAAGTGTCACCCTCCTGTTGTCTTGTGCAGAGAACTGAACCTACTCCACCTTGGTTGCAGTGGAAGTTTGTTTTATATCGCATAAAATGCACACAAGCTCTCTGTAGTTCCAGAGTGTCTCTCATGAGACAAGTAAAGAACAGGATTACGGCTTCCTCTCTCATGTCAGATAATATGGGGCTGGCAATCACATCATGTAAAACAAATTGTGGCATAAACCACTGCTGCAAGAGTACGTGAGTGACTCAACAGGCTTTCTGAAAGGGGCCTAGCTGCAGGGGTGGCTCCATGCCTAATAGGGAGTGAAAAGGAAATTGATGATGACGAAAATTTAGACACAAGGAAATCTTGACTACAACCAAATGTACTGTGCCATGCAGCCTTGGGAGAGTAATGTACTCCATAAATAGTCTGACATACAGCGCGTGGGATATAAAGAGTTAAAAAGATAAAAAAAAACAACAAAAAAACTGACACAGAAACTGAACCAAGCAATACAACAGAACAGATAGCGCTAAAGAAACTCAAGGGTTAATTACTGTGTGAATGAGTCTTTTGTTTTTGCACTCTGTAAGAAAAGGTCCACTGACTCCCTTGTCATGTCGTAAGAGGCAACTAAGATGAAGTTGTGCAGGGGGCTAGCAGCTTCTTCACATAAAACAAACACCACAAAACCCAGTACCAGCACATGTTGTGCTCTGGTGCAGGGGGCTAGCAGCTTCTTCACATAAAACAAACACCACAAAACCCAGTACCAGCACATGTTGTGCTCTGGTGCAGGTTTTGTGATCTGGTGCAGGTTTTCTACATAGACAACAACTGCAGTAGTGGTCCCCAAGCTCCTTAAAGAGCAAAAATAAGATTTGTATTCATCCATGAACAGTGACCTTCACATCTATGCTACACCAAATCCATGAACAGTGACCTTCACATCTATGCTACACCAAATCCATGAACAGTGACCTTCACATCTATGCTACACCAAATCCATGAACAGTGACCTTCACATCTATGCTACACCAAAAGGCGTAGTCCGACAAAACAATAACACTTCCAAACAATTCAAGTCTTGCTGGGATGCTCCATCACAAACAAAAAGATGATACGGTGTTACTACCAAACCAGAAACATATTTCATTGTCTACATGAGTATGAAGGTAGTGGAATGTTAGCTCAGAAAAAAACAACAAAATATTAATGTTGCTAGAGAACTTTTCCGCTACAGAAATCTTAACACAATCTGATTTTAAAAAATAAAATAATATGCTATGTATTTGTCTTTCAGCATAAATATATTTACATCAAAGGACTAAAAGTAAGAATATTTGACTCCCTAAGTCTTTTAAAGCACAAAAATGGTTCAATAAATGTCATATCCATCTTACTGTTTAGTTAATAAAGACAAAAGAATAAGAACATCAGTAAACAGGACGTGATCAACTTTCATAAATGGATGTTTGCACAGAACACAAAGATTAAAATGTTAAGGACAATGAGAAAATGGTAAGCCAAGTGACAATGGGAAGGAGCAAATACTACTTGAACAAACGGTGAGAAACGAACAAACTAACTTTATTTTCTAAAGGTTGAGAATTGGGGGTGGAGGCCTAACATTCTGCCCTTCCTTTCTCTCATCTTTTATACTGTACCCATCCATTATCACATGACGAAAAAATGTTAGAGACAAATAGGATACATAAAAGGAAATCATGAGTTGACAACACAAGGCAGTTGTTGTTCTGGAACCTCCAGGGCAGAAGAAATGGTAGCTTACCTAAATACACATGTTACTGGGGATGGAAATAAAATAGAAAAATGAAATTAGTGAAGGAAATCAGCAGAGTGACAAAACAGAAAGGACAACATAGATGTGGACAAGATATATGCTCCACAGGATGGTTTAAAAAGAGCTCACCATGGTATTATCACGTAAATCACAGCAATGTTAAATCATGAAAATACATCACACAAAAAACATGATGAAGAAACAAACCTACACAGTTAATGCCCTAACATCACTGCTCTGTCAGAAGTGCACAAAAACCTTCACAGCACAAACTCACAAGCATGTGAATAGATAAAACATGCTGACAAATTTACTGTCAATGTCCAAAGCATGTATCTCTCTGTCTGTCAAACAGCAAAAGAATACTATTTACATCTGCTAAAAAACAAAACAAAAAAAAACCAACTAACATAAATATAAAACAGTAAGAAAATCCACAATAATAAATACTAGCTTTCTTGAAAACAATAGTGTATAAATTCTGCTCCTATGCCAATGATTGTCTGAGGAGAAACATCATCATCTCCTTTTTCATTCCTTATGGAATTTGTAGCCACCACTACAGATGGCTCCCTAAACGTTTTATATGCTAAAGCTCTTGTAGTGGTGGTTCTGGTAGCAATCTGTTTTAAATGATGAGGTTCAAAGCCCTATGCACCTTATATTACTCACCTTTTATGACATGCCTAAGGAAGCAGTTGCCATATTCTTTGTCTCCTCACAGACTCCCAGGAACTACAACTGTCAAGGTGAATATTACACCTGAAAATGTACACACCTAAACTGGCTGCAGAAAGAAATGTGCTTCATAACAAATCAGGAGGAGATAACTAGATTTTTTTTCCTAATGTGATAAAATTGACATCATTAAGCCCCCTTCAATAAATCTACAGACAAGACTTTGCAACGAAGACAGAGATAATAAAAGGCAGACTTACTCCAACACTGTGGTACCCATTACAAGGCAAACATGAAAACAGAGTTCAGATAAAGTGCTATGCTTTAAAATGTTTCAGAAATCTCAGCAATAGAATAGCCATTGTTGGTTTCCTAGGCCTATCACAGGAGTACCATTGCTCCCACTGACCAGTGAATTTTCAGGCTGACCCAGGCCATCTTTCATGACTACCATTGCAGTCCCATGAGATAATCCACTCCATACATCTCCTAAGCCCAGATATCCCATACTTCATCCTGTGAGACAATGTACATAGCGACACACTTGGCTCCATAGCGACACACCTGGCACAAGAACAACAACTTCAGCTCCCCACAAAGGAGCTTCGTGGCAAGAGTGGGCCGAAAAAAGAAGCAAGCAAGCTTTAAAATGGACAGCAGGATAGAGAGAGAGGAAAAAAAACAAAAGAAGTTTTGTGGTGTATTTAATCATTACCCTTTAGCTCCTCAAGGAGCATAGGCCTTCAACAAACACAAGCCACGACTCCTGTCACATGGCATCAGCTCAAGTTCTTTCCATGTTTTCCTCATCATTTTCACTTCTGTCTCCAGTTCTCTTCTCCATGTGTTTTTTGTTCTACCTCTGCCTCTCTTTCCTTGGGGATTCCAGAACAAGGACAGCTGTGAAATGCTATCAACAGATTTTCTCAATGTGTGTCCTATCCATCGCCAGCGTCTTCTCAACTCTTGTTCCACTGGCACTTGTCTGGTTCTTGTCATCAGTTCCGCATTGGTGATCTTGTCATACCATTTTAATCTTTCTATTCTATGATCTTTGGTGTATTCGTTTACCCAGAGATTTAACCATCTGGAATAAACAAAAAAAAGGCAAAGCTTGACCATGTTGTTCAATATGGCTTTTTTTTTTTTTTTGGTATCTGAATGAACATGACAAACAATGTTAATGATATTATGCAACAGTTAGTTGGCTATGAAACCAAAGCAATCAAGAGTGAAATAATCACTGGTGCTGGCGAACTAAAAATTGCACCAAATAAAAAAACAAAAAAAGAAATTTACAGCACGAGTTTTTTTTATGTTGGTGGGCTACATTCAGAACTTTTTAAGAAAATCTTACTGCATCAGAAAATTAACAAGATTCATCAATGTTAAAAAAAAACACGTACTTAGGAATGAAGTACATTTACACATAAATATACATATAGCAACAATATATACCAATACATTATCAATGACAAAACAACATATTATTATTTATGTATTGCGCTGTCTGCTATTATGCTGGTGATATTAATACACATGAGAAAATCCAGCTTCTTTATATATAGCATTTCTCAAAAATAAGCTAACCATTTGCTGAACACTGTGATCAAATGAAATTCATCTCCTGCATATTAAATCATGTGGTTATGAAACAACTTAAAAATTGAAAAGACGCAAACCAAATAAAAAAAAAAGAAGAAAGGGACAAATACACTGAATAATATAATACAGCAAAGCAAGTGACAAGTAACTGTACCCATCTAATTTATGGTAAATCTAGAAGATGTATCAAATCTGACCTCAAAGTCATTTACTTTTAACCATATCAATCAATCAATACCCTTTAGCTCCTCAAAGAGCAGCAAAGAGCATAGGCCTTCAACAAACACATGCCAAGTCTTCCTGTCCTGTGCCATCCACTCAAGCTCTTTCCACGTTTACCTCATCATTTTTACTGTTTCCAATTCTCTTCTCCTTGTGTTTCTTGGACTGCCTCTGCCTCTCTTACCCTGGGGGTTCCAGAACAAGGACTGGTTTGTAATGACTGCTATTGACCATATGCCATAATTTAAATGATGGACCTTGAGTTAGGCTGAACTGTGTGCGCCTCAGCAAATAATGCAAAACTCCTACAATAAAATAAAAATAATAATACAAAGCTGCTTGTAGCTCCCAGGAGCCTCAGAGAAGATAGAGCAAGAATATGACAACTGCTTCCTCAACACGTCGTCAGAAGTGAAGAACATCAGGTTGGGCATGAGGCTGGTAACTACATCATGTCAAACACATTACTACAGAAACCACCACTACAAGATACATGAAGGATTTGATGCAGGCCTCTTGACAAACTGCTGCAGTGACAGCTCCATGCTCCATAAGGAGCAAACAGAGAAAAGAAGAATAAAACTAAAATACACATCAAATAACAAAAATATGTAAACATTTTGTGACCACCTGTAGCTCATGACCTGTATTTTGATTTTAGCAACTGACATACTAGGAGCACTTAGAAAACAATAAACATTAAAACAGCTTTCATTTCTTGCAAGTATAACATCAAGAAGAAGTGCATTTGTTGACTAAAACATACTTCCAAAATAGCTTCATAAACATAAAACTGCTCTATCTCAGAAACCAACTGTTCAGCAAAAACTACGTGAAACCATCAACCTCGTTTGTGTTTTTTTGTCTGTCTACACACGTGAGGAAAATTAGTTTTTCAAATAAAGATTTTCTTTATGAAAATAAAATTTGAAACAAAAAAAAAAAAACACAAAAGCTAAAATATTTTTAAAATGACACTAAAGATGTGAAAAAATTCAAGTATTTGTAGACAAATTTTCCCTACAACAACAGATTTTAAAGAGACCAATAAACAGTCTTGGCAATGGATAGGACAAACATTAAAGAATCCTTCTGACAGCATCACAAGGCTATTCTTGTTCTGGAATCCCTAGGATAGGATAGGTAGAGGAAGACCAAAAAGTACATGGAGAAGAGAACTGGAGGAGGAAATGAAAATGATGGAAAGACCTTGAGCTGACGGCACATGACAGGAGCACTTGGCATGTGTTTGTTGAAGGCCTATGCTCCTTAGAATGCTGGTAGGTAATGAATGAATCAACAGTTGTTGGCAATAACAAATAATTAACTACCTGTAGAATTTTGGAGAAACTTGGCAGCTGTGAAAAATATTTGCCTTTAAGTGCTTAAAATTGTTCACATCTTAATGTCTTGGTCTACTCAGAAATTCACATGATTTGAGTTCTTCGACAAAGCTACAAACAAAGAAATAGAGATGGTAAGCTAACTAAAATCAAATGCAAGAGCAACACAACCTTCCACATATTCAGAAAATGAAAACTACGAGAACATATGATTCTGACACTGGTTAACATTCCTTCCCATGTGCGCCTGGTTCAGGAGCTTGACATCGTAATCTGTTGCCAGTTTCAGACCTCTGATACACCCTGAATACCCTACTGTAAACCTTCCACGAGTCTTCTCAGCTATGTTTGGCATACCTCCTGAAATGTTCAGAAGAGTTCAAATATAAATTTAAGGGAAACAGATTTTGATAGTTCTATATAACCTAATTTGTTCACTGTAAGGGGATTCGTTTTAACATTTTCTTCCAGTAGTACAGGGAGCAGCTAAAAAGGGAAAAAAGTGTAAGAGAATCAGTGTTAAAATTTTTGTTTTGGAAGTGTAAGAGAAAAATTTTTGTTCTGACGCTTAAGCAGATCAATTTTGTAACTATTTGTTTCGGTACTGTTAGTAGATCAGTGTACTAACTATGATTCTACAATACTGATAGTAGATCAGTGTACTATGATTCTACAAGATAAATCAATCAGTCCTGTCACTTTTGCTCCAATATTGTAAAAAGACGAATTCTGTTACTATAGTGGCTGATAAATGAGTGCCTATGGTCTAGATGTTACTCAGTTACTTAGTCGTTCCTCTTCTACCATGGGGTGCAGAGGTTTGCCAGACAGAGGCCACACTATCATATTAGCTGTCTTCCTTTTGGCCTGGTTCTAGTCCAGTCCTCAGTAGGATGTAATGTTCTCAAACATAACAGCCTATAGTTAGTAACATGCTGTGTTTTAACCAGCTTTAACCAATCTAACACTGACAGGGTTGATAGGGTCATGCCAAAAAACAGGGAGGATAAGAAATATTGTTTTAAAATCCATTTTTCTTGTTTGCAGGGACCCTTGAAGCTGCAACTTGATTTAAAGCTAAAATACCCGACTTTATAACAGCAAAGTGCAATGCAATGATTATTCTCTAGAACAAATAATGTACAGAATATCCTGCAATCCAATATATTCAACCGAACTTGCAAAATTTCAACAGAGCCAATAAATTGAACCAGGAGATAATTAGCACCTTTGCTTCTTAGATCTGGAAAAGGCATTTGACAAGGTCCCCTTGAACAAACTCTGGGACTGTTTGGCAAGGAAGAACATCACATCACCTCTGATTCATGCTATACAGAGCTTCTACAAGTCTTGCAGATATTTTGTGAGGACGGCAAACCAAAGTCAGAAGAATTCAGGACCACTACTGGTGTAAGACAAGGTGATATCCTGTCACCTTATCTTTTCATACTCCTCATGGACGATGTTATCAAGGTCATGTAAGGAGAGGACAGGAAAGTATTCAGTGTAAGTATATAAACCAATAAAATGGTATTGAATCAGTTCTACAAATAACGGTTCACATGAAACAAGGGACGGTTCACATGAAACAAGGGACGTTTTGGGTTTTACCCTTCGTCAGCCAGTTACAAACAGGTGACAAGGACAAGAATTACATATAGGTACTACAAAAACATACGATGATGAGAAACATACACCAAATGAGCGATACAAGCAGATGGAAAAAGTAAACACCCACAGTGATGAGCGAAAAAAGAACAATAATAATACAAGAAAATCGTAAAACCTGAAAGAAATACCGAAACAAGAAAGTAAATAATCAACGAAACGAAAAAAATAATGAACAAAACTTTGGAACAAGTAAAAGGTCACTTAGCTAGATCCGTAGATGCTTGGAATAGAACACTGGGGTACTTTGTCCAAGAAATCGTCTAAGGAAGTGACGTATAAGATAGCGACAATTTAAAAAGATACAAAAGGAGACGAAACGAACCAAAACAAAAACATAAGTAGATAGAAAAAACAACGAATAAAGAAGAATGAAAAAGAGAGAAAAGCCACCAGAATTTATGCAAAATGATGTTGGACATTAAAGCCTTTTGGAGATAAACAGCCCATTTGAAAAATAAGACGATTCTCCAACGAAAAACGAGTCCGGTCATCACCGACACATGAAAGGAGGGCAGTGACATGAATATCGGAATTACCTGAATGGTCAGGCCTATTGAAATAAAGGGCCACCGGTAAATGTTTGCCATGATAGATGTCATTTAAATGCTCACGAAACCTGTCTGCCAAACGCCTGCCAGTTTCACCAATATAGGTAATGCCACACCTCTTGCAGATGGTAGCATAAATTAGGTTTCTGGATTCGCACGTGAAAGACTCTCTAATGACAAATTTTCCTTTCGGAAAAGTGACTGTCTGAGTTTGGAGTACAAACGGACAGTTCTTACATATATGGCCTTGGCATGGTTTAGTACCAAAGTATGAAGGGCTAGTATGTCTCAAGCGACTGTGTACAAGAATATCCCTAAAATTCCTATCCCTACGATATGCCACCAAAGGTGTATCACGAAACAACTCTCTGGTATCAAGATCAGAGTGGAGAATAGGCAGATGTCTAAAAAGTATTCGGTAGGGTACTGGAAGATGAGGCAGGTCTGTATTTCAGAGCTGGCATTTGCTGATGATGTTGCCCTGATTGCTAAATCAGAGGCACATCTTCAATCCAACCTGCAAGTCTGGAAGGAAGAGCTGGAGAAGAGAGGGATGATCATAAGCAGCTCGAAAACAAAAACCATGGTGATATCACAAGAGGAAAGAAGACATCAGATTAAGCTGAGAGAGCAGGTCCTGGAGCAGGTAGACAACTTTAAATACCTTGGAGCTGCCATAGACAGGAAGGGAGGCATATAAGAAGAGTTGGCTATCCGAAGAGCAGCAGCTAGGAGACTTTTTCAAGCCATAAATCGAGGATTCCTCAGCAAAAGAGAAGTTGGTAAGAAGACGAAGATGGCTGTATACCGCTCCACCTATGTCCCAGTCTTGACGTATGGATGCGAGTCATGGGCAATGACTACAACCTACAAAAGCCAGATCCAAACCTCTGAAATGAGGTATCTGAGGAAGGTGGTTGAAGTAACAAGAAGAGACATGGTCCACAACCAGACGATACATCAAGGCTTAAAAACCCAACCCCTGCAGACCCAAGTAGAACAGTCCCAACTGAGATGGTTTGGCCATGTCGGCAGAATGGGAGAAGATCGGCTACCCCTGCAAGCATGGGAAACTAAGAGCCAGGGATCCAGACCTCCAGGACGACCCAAAGTCAGCTGGGAGGACAACATTAGACAATCTTTGAAGGAATGAGGACTAGAATGGAACCAAGCCAGGAGGAAGACAGCCGATAGAATAGTTTGGCGCTCTCTCTTACAAACCTCTACACCTCACGATAGAAGAGGAACGACTAAGTAAGTAAGTAAGTATAATTAGCGCACTTTGCAGAAGAAAGAAAAGTAACTTTTTATTTTATTGCCTTGGATAGTTATGATGTACAGAAGACATGATGTGGCTGAAAATCAGTCCAGGTGTCATTCTGGTCAAGCTGCAGCTCGAGTCGTGGCTGCATGCTCCGTAAGGAGAGCAAAGGGAAATAATAATGATGTGTAGGGCTAATATCTGCCATGTCAGCGTTGAAAGGGTTCATTAACCTTATTCTTAATCTTCTTGTGTTCTGTTATTTTCAGTTACAAAATCAGGTCAAACTGAGCTTTGGCTAATGATAAGATAAGCACTGATGCTCTGCTTTAACCTAAAGTCTGATACTTCAGTTTGTTAGTAAAAAACGATGCATCATGGACTACTATTTCCAAATTGACATTCTTATAGTATCCAAAAATGACATTCTCATGTCCCCAGTAATACTACATCACAGACTTCCAACCTACCCAGATAGAAAATCTTGTCAGTGTTCAGAGACACATATTCCCCAGGAGAGCTTCCCTCCACAAGCTCTTTCTTGTCTATCTCCATGTAGGCATTCTGCTTATCCCTGTAAATAGAACATTCATATATTTTAGTGTATGTGGCAACATCTCACAAAAACTAGTCGCCTGTCAGCATTTTGGTTATCAGCACATGGGAGGTCTTTCAAAGACCTAAGCTAATGGTGACAACAAATAAAAATTATGTGAAAAGTTATTCATGTTGGAAGAAAATTATACCAGCTGAAGCCACATTCAGAGAAAAATGGGTTTAATGTTTGGCAAATTACTATAAGATCATTTTTGAAAAATTCACCAACATCACTTGATCACACAGAAGCCGAAATTTCATAAAACAATAACATCTAAATATTCATTTTTTAACTTAATGAAAGGTTGAATTGTATATTCCTCAAAATCAGATATGTCAACAAATTACTTATCTTGTCAGAATACATAACACATTCAGTATTGATTTCACTAATAAATCTTGCAATGTACAAGCACAAGGAACAAATAGAATTGCATTATCTTGTCTGAAACACCTGTTGGCAAAAATGACTTCAAGGAAGTTTATTTACTTCTTGCCAATAGACAAGCCATTATGGGGAGTTTTAGATTTAATTTCTGTTTGTGTTACAAAAATGTCATTTAATATTATCTGTTCATTCCAACGCTCTGATGCTCCTGTATTTAGCAGGAGTACAAATACACTGCTAATTTCTACCATTTATGGAATACTCATCTGTTGTTTCAAGTTGCTACATTAGTCCAGTGTTGTCAACTTGAGATGATTAACTCTACCTCGAGTCGGACTTAAGATACCCAATGATGCTACATGAGAGTTCTTCATTTGCGACTCAACTTGTCAGGTTTTGCCTATTTCAGTTCAGTGTTATCAACTCGACTCAACATTTGTGTTTATTAATGACTTGACTCAAGTCAGGACTTTCATATTTCAGATCGACTTGAACTGTAGCCAGATTTAAGTCACAACAGTGACTCGACTCAAGAGTTTTTATTAGTGACTCGGCTTGTGAATAAAAAAGCTATAGGAAATGACTGATATAGAAATGATAGAGAATAAACATAAAGGCCTTATCCTAAACAGAAGAAGGCAGCTTCAAAGTAAATATAATACTTCTGAAGCAAGTTCATATATTCAATATCTGGGCACATCTATAACATCAGACAGAAGATGGAACTCTAGAATGAATAGGAGAATAGCCTAAGAAAGTACATCATTCAATATAAAGTGTATTCTAAACTGGCATATTAGAGAATTTATAAAATCTGTTACTACACAAAAGATGTCCTATTTTGATTTATAAACATATTCTAGATTTTCCCACCAAACACAAAATTTTACACTAACATCACAACTGGATTTTACATGGAAACTGTACCATCACCACCACAGAATATTAATCAGAAGTATTACAATGTATTACCTCATGGAGGTCTCTGAATAAGACTACTGCACCCTCAGATGCAAGGTGACTAATATGAGTACAAGGTGACTAATATGAGCACAAGGTGACTTATATGAGTACAAGGTGACTAATATGAGTACAAGGTGACTAATATGAGCACAAGGTGACTAATATGAGCACAAGGCGACTAATATGAGTACAAGGCGACTAGTATGAGTACAAGGTGACTAATATGAGTACAAGGTGACTAATATGAGTACAAGGTGACTTATGAGTACAAGGTGACTAATATGAGTACAAGGTGACTAATATGAGTACAAGGTGACTAATATGAGTACAAGGTGACTTATGAGTACAAGGTGACTTATGAGTACAAGGTGACTAATATGAGTACAAGGTGACTAATATGAGTACAAGGTGACTAATATGAGCACAAGGTGACTTATGAGTACAAGGTGACTAATATGAGTACAACGTGACTAATATGAGCCCAAGGTGACTAATATGAGCACAAGGTGACTAATATGAGCACAGGACGACTAATAATGAGTACAAGGTGACTAATATGAGTACAGGACGACTAATATGAGTACATGGTGACTAATATGAGCACAAGGTGACTAATATGAGCACAAGGTGACTTATATGAGTACAAGGTGACTAATATGAGCACAAGGTGACTAATATGAGTACAAGGTGACTAATATGAGTACAAGGTGACTAATATGAGCACAAGGTGACTAATATGAGCACAAGGTGACTAATATGAGCACAGGACGACTAATAATGAGTACAAGGTGACTAATATGAGTACAGGACGACTAATATGAGTACATGGTGACTAATGTGAGCACAAGGTGACTAATATGAGCACAAAGTGACTAATATGAGTATAGAATGACTAATATGAGTACAAGGTGACTAATATGAGTACAAGGTGACTAATAGTGCAAGGTGACTAATATGAGTACAAGGTGATTAATATGAGCACAGGGTGACTAATATGAGCACAATGTGAATAATATGAGTAAAAGGTGACTAATATGAGCACAATGTGACTAATATGAGCACTCGGTGACTAATATGAGCACTCAGTGACTAATATGGGTACAAGGTGACTAATATGAGAACAAGGTGACTAATATGAGCACAGGGTGACTAATATGAGCACAAGGTGACTAGTATGAGTACAAGGTGACTAATATGAGTACAAGGTGACTAATATGAGCACAAGGCGACTAACATGAGCACAAGGTGACTAATATGAGCACAAGGTGACTAGTATGAGTACAAGGTGACTAATATGAGTAAGGTAAAGGATCCCGTTACACGCCCATTGAGGCATATTGGGAATATGGTGTTAGGCCCATATTTTCTTGACCATCGGCACACTAGGGGTGATGTGGTCAGCATCACGCCGGCCGCCTTAACCTTCCCAGAGTTGCTCTGGTACCCAATTGGGACTGGGTCGACCCAGGAGCCGTTTGCGGCCTAAAAAAATCCTACCTCATCTGGGGATCGAACCACAGACCACTGAGCTAGTAAGTCAGTGCACTAACCACTATGCTACCGCGGCTCCAGAATGTACCTATTTCTTTTTTTTTCACCTACTTGACCAGTGTGTTGAGAGACACGTAACAATTATCGGTTGCAACGCAACTGCGAAAGTTTCACTTGAAATACCCACTGCGAGCATGCGCACTTTTTTTTGAGTCTTTGTAAAGTACGCTTAAAAACTTGCAGATATTATCTTACTTTTGTGATAGAAAGCATCCTCGTACCAAGTCATGGGGCCAAGAATAAATTTTTTCAAAAGGGTACAATCTTTTATGGGCATTAAAACATGATCTGATCATTAGGACATTTCATGAACTGAGTAGATGATGGTGGTGGAGGCAACAGCGACAGTGATGAGAATATGGAAAAAGAATATACATGTCTGTCCTCTAACCTTGTTGTTAGTCACTTATTATTATTCTGTTATTGTTTAACACTGATTGATATTTGCAGTTGTCCTATTTTATGTTCACTTTTTTAAGTTACATTATGTACACTGATGGGTCTGTAATCCGTGGTAATATATCAGGGTGGGGCTTCTCTGCTAGAGTAAAGAGCAGAACCATCGCTGGACAAAGCGGGGCTTACATGATAACAACCTCCAGCATGAGAATGGAGGTAGAGGCATTACTGCTCCCTTAAGATGGCTGTCTGAGACTTTATTAACAAAGGCAGTTATTTATCAGACTCACAATCCATGCTTCGAAAGGTCCAAAATGAATGGCTCTGACATGAATGGAAAACCCCCATAGAAGCATAGAATCTTCAAGAACTGATATGGATCTACTGTCCTGGTCCTGCAGGGGTACGCGGCAATGAAAGAGCTGACAGACTAGCTTCAAGAGCACCCATAGAAGGAGAACTGAACATGGATAAAAGAGAAATACTGAAGGCAATTCATGGTCGCCTATTAGAGAATGACACTGCAATTGATGAATCATCAAGGCTAAGACTACTGGAATTTGGCATCAAATGTAAGACCAGCAGGGATGGACGTATGAGAAGACGCATCCGGCATGTACGCAACAGGAAGAATTAGCATTCATACTCTTCGACATTTGCTGAGCACCTATGGGTTTGCCCGTAGTGCAATGACGTCGATTCTGATTAACATTAACATTATTCTGTTCTGTAAAAGTAAAGGATCCCGTTAAACGCCCATTGAGGCATATTGGGAATATGGTGTTGTGCCCATATTTTCATGACCATCGGCACACTAGGGGTGATGTGGTCAGCATCACGCAGGCTGCCTCAACCTTTCCGGATTTGCTCTGGCACCCAATTCATGAGGCTGGGTCGACCCCGGAGCCATTTGAGGACTATAAAAAAATCCCATCTCAACTGGGGATCGAACCAGGACTGCCAGGCTGGAAAGCCAGTGCACTAACCACTACGCTACCGCGGCTCTCTTCTGTTCTGTACTTCTGTTTAACACACTGATTCATATTTGCAGTTGTTGTATTTTATGTTCAGTTTTTAAAGTCTTCATTCACAATGCTGAATGTTTACTGGAGATTGTCTCCATATCATTATCATCAGACCTCAAAACATTTAAAGTCTGCACAAAACTATCATTCTGCCCACCTACCTCTGGACTCTGATGAAGTGCCACTCCCCGTTGAATAGTTTAGAGTCATTGTATGCAATCAGGGCCTCGCCACTTCCCAAGTTATACCTTAGATGTAGGCTTCCAGCATGAAAGCCTAGAGCAATGTAGTCCCTGGCTGATTTACTGATCAGGTCTTCTCCACTCCAGAAAAGAAGTCCATCACGACCTCGAGGACGAATGTGGATTTGTAAATCCATACGACTGCCTGAAACTCTGCAAATCAAGCATACAAAAGAACCTGTGCTATTTATTCACCTCCAAAAAAATGCATTTCATTACTGTAGAAATGTCTTCTAGCTCTATAAAACAAGATATTCTGGTTATTTGACAGGATTTTGCCACAGTATCCAAGATACTAGATAATGTAACAGTGAGCAACAAAATAAAATGTCTAATTTATAGACAAGATGTGCTGACACCACGTCAGGGAGAACAATTACAGATAATATGTCAATCATCAGTACACATAATTTTGGTTTTACTGAATGTATTGTACACTTGATGTAAATGACACCATGTTGGTAATAACACATACAGTTAGCATGTCAGCCTTCAGTACACATAATTTAGTTTTATACTGAATGTATATTGATGTAAATGACACCATGTGGGTAATAACATTTACAGTTAGTAAGTCAACCTTCAGTACACAAAATTTTGTTTTATTGAATGTACTGTACACTTATCTAAATTACACCATGTGGGTAATAACATTTACAGTTTGTATGTCAATCTTCAATACACATTATTTTGTTTTATTGGATGTATTGTACACTTATCTAAATGACACAATGTGGGTAATAATATTTACTTCTTCTTCTTCTTCTGCGTTCATCATGAAAAGGACGTTGGTTGCATTGTGTCACCGTTTACAGCAAAGCTGCGATATCTGCGCCTTTCAGCCCAACACATCCGACTTCGGCACGGCATTTTTTAAGGACCAGGTTTGCCTTCCCACTTCGATCCCTACTCTCTCAGCCAGACTGCAGTGATGCAGCCTGTTTCCAGGACCACCACTTGGAGGTGGAGTAGGGTCTTGGTCAGCTCTGGTTCGCTGACCCTGACGCAAGCAGTCAGCTATGGGTCGCTGACTGCATTCCACTTTTGACGCATCTTAGGTCCCATATCATTTACAATTTGTATGTCAATCTTCTGTACACATAATTTTGAACCTACCTCTTTGTAATTTCTCTATCTTTATAAATTAAGTAACTCTCTCCTGTAAACATTGGCCTGGTTGGTAGATGTTCCTGAACTGGAAAAAAAAAAGATGAATTTTTAATATATCTCTAATATAGACAAACCCTGAATTCTAAGCCTACCTAACAACATGAGGCCGTGTTTGATTTTAAAGTTCTGATTCTTGAAAAAATAAAAATAATGAAACAAGAAGTTATAAATGTTAGCTAACATGTGAATAAACTGTACACACGTAATGATAAATAATGCAGATTGATTTCTACATTCAGAATACTGTGTATCACATTACTAATGGCCAATGGCAATCACCATCAATATCAACTTTCAACTCCCCAACAAGTACAGGCCTTATGTCAAGTCTTCCTGTCCCATGCCAGCAGCTCAAGGCCCATATCATTTGTTGACATTATTGTAGTTTAAAATTTTCTACATGCCAGAGTAACCAACCTCATGCCCAACCCTCCTTAGTCGCTTCTTACAACATGCGTAGTAGGTTACAGTGTTACTGTTGCTTGCTCTCCTTTCAGGCCCCGGTAACACACAGGCATCAATGGTAATCTCCTGGTTCTAATTATACTACAAATTAATTATTCATTTATTACCCTTCACTTCCATGAGCAGCACAGGCCTTCGACTAATTCACACCAAGTTCTCCTGTTCTCTGACATTCACTAAAGGCCCTCCCGTGTCATCTCTATCCCTTTCATGTATGTCTCCTGTTCTCGTCTCCATGTGTGTTTTTTTGGTCTACCTCTCTCTCTCTCACCCTTGAGATTCCAGAGCAAGGACTGTTTGCTAATGCCGTTAACTGGTATTCTCTTTGTGTGTCCTACCCACCACCAGCATCTTCTGATCTCTCCTCAGGAAAAACCATGTCTTCAGTTTCCTCCTTTCCATGCCATTCCACCTTGATTCCCAGTGTCCCAGTATATCAATCTTAAAGTCTCTCATTTCTGCTGCCACCTATGCAAATTAATACTCAAAATTAAAAAAATATGCATGCAGCTATGTGTATTACCATCTTCACAGTTGGTGTTTCCAAATCCAA
This sequence comes from Oreohelix idahoensis, assembly GCA_024509875.1. Lineage (NCBI taxonomy): Eukaryota > Metazoa > Mollusca > Gastropoda > Stylommatophora > Oreohelicidae > Oreohelix > Oreohelix idahoensis. The sequence continues at coordinate 310,288 of JAMPIV010005295.1, read as the reverse complement.
TAGGACAAGAGCACGTATACATGTCATAATGTGGCAAGCACTCCCCACCATTTATACACGGACGGCCTGCACAAGGGTGGGAGCATGGGCCTATGTTCACACCAGTCACAGCATCAGTCATCAGGTTAATCACTCGCTTGTTAAGTGCCACCTGACGAAGAAAATATGTAACTACCAGTGAAAAATGACAACGTGAGTAGCTAATATGAAATGGCAGTAGCCTGTAGTTAAAACTCATAATAAGCTAAAAAGAGCTACAAGAAATGACATATAACAGTGACAATATGTAAGCCTAAAGTGAATATTGACAGTAGTAAGGGCCATCTCAAAGAAACTGAATGCTCCATAGTGCAGCAACAATGTAAGTGGAACAATTTTAAACAAGTCCACACATTTAAATGCCTGTGTATGTAAATAACATCAGAAGGTATGTGCACCTTGGAAATAAACAGCAGAATAGCTTGGATAGAAAATAAAACACTGCATGCATTCCAAAAAATGCAACAAATCCTTGTAAATAAACAGGAAGAATGAGTAACTTTCTTTGATGAGATTTATAATGAGCTGATACTCTCTTAGGAAAGCGAATCATGCTAACAAAAAACACAAAGAATATATAGGATTTTCCAGTCAAAATCCACTACTTCTGCGAAGCCACCTAGAAAAGTCTAGGGGAGGTAATTTCAGGTCAATGGCCCATTCAGGCCATACTTTTTGTGGGGCAAGTTATGGAGAAGATAAACACTGAAATATTATACAGGCAGAACTGACGACAATCACAGTGAAGACGCTGGACAGTTTCATATCGCAACATGGAAAAGTGTCAACAACAGAACCAAAAAAAATAGCATTAGGGACAGAAACCTATAAAGACATATAATTACCTATGCCAGCATACAAGACATTTGAACACACACACACAAAAAAACTTTAGCTGATATGAATGCCTAATTAACGTTTCCATTATACAAGCAAAACAAAAAAAACAAACAAACAAAATTAAAAAACACAATATACCTTAGTCAGCTCACACAAGAAATGAGAAGAAGACACTGGAGGTGGAAAGAACATACACCAGATCTGGGGCAGAGTTGCGTCTCAGCCCTGATGACGCTCACTGGTGCAGCCACCTCACTGCACTATTGAATGGACGTAAGGTAAAGCATGCATATAGGATTGAGATGGCATCTAAGCAAACCAGTAAAAACTGCTTGCTGAAATCGGATGTGTCGGGCTGTTAGGCGCTGATATCGCAGCCTAGCTGTACACTACAACACAACGTACTTACCGCTCAAAACTAACGGCCAGCATTGTAAGAAAGAGATATGGCTGACAGAGAACGCAAACAACAACAACCACCACAACCAACCACACCCCCCCCCCACACACATAATAACTTACCTTCTGTAAACAACCAGTGAACGACCTGGTTATATTGGCATGCACGGACGTGTGGTCAAAGTTAGGATGACCTCCCAGATAGAGCCCATCTAACAAAGTCAGCTGTGTGTAAGCCCCTTCTGCTTGTCCAGTCCTCTGCACCTGACCATCAATGTCCAGTGTGCCCATGAGACCGGTTCGTGATGCCCTCACCAAGTGCCAAACATTGATAGCTAGAGGTTCGTAGCTTCTGTTTAGGGGGAATGTGATACTTCAGTCAGAAACAGACATCTTACATACATTGCCTTACAAATAGACCCCAACATAAAATTTGATGTCTACAAGGTAAGTAATCAGATATTATCATCATATTCCTTTGTGATCCTTACGGAGCATGCAGCCACTACTGCAGCTGGTCTGCTTGCAGGAAGCCTGCAATGTATGGTGCAGACACCATAATTCATTGTTTTAAAAATAACACAAGCTAAAAGCACAAGCCCGATACATTATAGCATAAGAATATATGGAAGGGGAAAGCAAAAACCAGGAGTTGTTTGCCCTCAGTCAAAATAGAACTATCACTAACTGGAACTGTCCAGGGAAAACCAAGATAAATGGAAACCAAAGCCTTTGTTGTTGTTTCCCTCTCACTGTTGCCTCAATGAATCAATCAAGTTGCTAAATCATTTCAGTGGAATTATTACATTTTTCGGCTGAGACCACTTCAAATTTTTCATTCAAAGCAGCAAGATTCATTATCAGGTCAAAGTTAATTCAACTACACTAATAAAGATAACCCTTTTTCTTGCCTAAATAAAAAGTGACGGAAGTGTAATATGGGAAGTGAATGGGACATAACAATATCAAATTAATCTATCATGTGCACAAACCACTTTTCCTAGAAAAGAATGGCTTTGCTACACAAAAGAGAACCACTACTGGTTGGAAAACTGTTTCATGCACCATGTCATCAGATTGCTGTAGTTAAGTTGACTGGTCACTCAGAATTTTAAAAATTAAAAATACTGGTTTACATGTAACTGTTGAAGCACAGTTATCTATAATCAGAATATAAAATGCTGTGGTTGGAGTTCCTGTGACTATATTACAAGAGGCACATTTTAATTACTCCTACTTAATGAAAGAGCACAGTCCGAAAATAATAATTAAAATTATAGGCACGAGCATTGCAAAATGTAATCACCTAGTATCTATAACTTTGCGCATTTGCTATAAAGAGCACAAAACAAATGTCTATGTTAGAGAGAAAATAAACACCTATGCAGGCCACCAAAAACCACTTTTGTCAGTAGTGAAATGTCGAAAGCTTGCCTGGTTTGGGCATGTAACTCGTCATGACTCCCTTTCGAAAACGATCCTCCAGGGAACAGTCGAAGGTAAACGGAGAAGAGGAAGGCAAAGAAAATCCTGGGCTGATAACATCAAAGAATGGGCAGGGCACAGTTTTTCCACACTTGTACGCATTGCTGAGGATAGAGAGCAGTAGAGGACCCTGTCTGCTGATGCTTCCACCATGGCACCCCAACGACCCATGACGGGTTACGGGTTGAGATGAGAGATGATGAGTATCTATCAACACCTTTTACATGCACTCACACACACTAATCTCAAAGTTACATCATATGTGGGATGCAAAAGAATTCACGCTGCCCTTGCGTGACTACCAGGGTTAGCACTAGAAAAGGGCAACCTTCAAGTTGCTTGCCAACACTTCAGGGATCCACTAGCTACACCAGAGTGGTCCAACATCACAACTCCTCATGTGGTGAAACTTGCTAAGAACCCAGTGCTGCCCACTAAGCTTGGGGGAATCACTTGAACCTCAGAATTAACTCCAGCTTTAACCTGGTTGGTTGCATGCCGGAGGATCTCACAATAAATGGATGACAAGACATGTCAGGGGAGCTGAGAGGTGGCTCTGTGCAAGATGAGACAATTCCTTGGCGGAGCCCAGATCCACAGAACAGTATTTTAGTCGTGCATATTTGGATGGTGGGGAATGAACATTATGCCACACCCCTCCCCCTTCTGGCTTGAAACCAGATATGAGAATCCTTTAAATGTATACCAAACCAGGAAAGATCATGTGGTCAAGAAACTGCAGCTCATGACTCCAACTCAGCAAGTTGCTGAATGGCAGAAAAGCCGCAGGAAAAGCCTAGATTTACTATGTAGATAATACCAAGGATTCTCCAACAAGCTCATCAGCCCTAGTTAAACAACATCGTATGTTCAGCTATCAGCTCACCAAAACATTGCATTAAACTCTCCTCACTGTTTACCTATGAAAATGTTTTCTCAAAGACCATGATACTAAAGTCAAGGTTAACATTCTTTCAACACATTAACAATAAGAAACTTCTTTACTGTCTTCTTGTTCTGTATCTATCTCATTGTCTTTCTCTCATGGGCTCTCCTGCTTTCTTTCACACTCGTTCAACATTGTCACACTACCTTATAACAGCTGGTCCAGTGCCCAAGTCAAATCTGAACTCTAAGTGTCCATCGTGCAAAGCCAAAGAGATGAAGTCTCCCTTTCTGTCTCTGGAATATCCATTGTAGAACAGGGCACCGTCTTGACTAGTTGGTTTGAACACAATTTCTAACTCTGTGTAGGACAACACTGACCTCTCCAGACCGGGAAACTCCAGGTAAGAGTGCCCAGAGAAGTGAGGAATGTGAACTGGGGTAGCTGTTGGTATAATTATATTCACATCAAAATATGCACTCAAAAACAGGTTAACCTATAAATCAGATTTTAACATGCACTAACACGAATAGTAGCAAAACAACTGGTAGATTAAAAGAAAAAAAAATGTACTAACATTTGGTAAATACAACATACTGATTTTGATTAATGTGAACGAACAAAGCATGGAAGGCACATGAAGCACCAAAAATGTAATCACACTAGATACACACAAAGTACTTAACACACTGGACACATGCTAATTGCTTAATCACAACATCTGGTTGGCAAGTACAAAGAAATAACTCATAAAACATGGGGAACTCTGGGTTATTGTTACTATGGTTCAGAATAGACATCATGGCACTCCTGGCAAGCCCATGTATGCTCAGTTACCCTCAGCAAATACTGATGGGTATGAATGCTGATTCTTCCTGTAATGTACTAGTTGCATTCACACCTAACCCATCTTCTCAAACATCCATCCCTGCTGGTTTTACGTTCGATGCTAACTTACAGCAGTCTGAACCTTGTTGAATCACAGATTGCAGTGCCATTCTCTAACATCATTAATTGTCCTTATTATCTCTGCCTCATACATATCCAATGTCCCCACTTTGAGTGCTCTCAAGGCAAGTTCTATCCGCTCTCTGATTGCCACATACCGTAACCCTTTGGGGGGTGTTGGGAAGTCAGGTAGTAGTACCTCTGGTGAAGGAGCTGTCATGCCCTTTTCAGGGCAGCTCGGCCACCTTTGGTCCAAACCTCTCACCTGTGGCTCTTCGTAGCTGTCAGCATGCGACAGCGGCCACCCCCCGGGCAATGGCTTTGACAGGCCGGCTAAACTAGGTGAGGGTAGCCGAATGGTTATAAACCTTCGGGGAGTTAGGGTCTGCCTACCCATGCATGCAAAGACTGGATTCGATAGACTGCGCGGAAGAAACCACCTGTTGGTTCAACAGGCATGACGGCGATTACCAGCAACGCGCTGTGGAGCGTAAGGAGCACGGCGAGGCACGTAGAAAGCCCTGGTCATCCACTGCACCTGACTTCATCTCCAGTCGTCTTGACTTGTCTTGCCACTGGATTGAGATGGACCCAGGCGAGAGAGTGAGGTCGACGAATTGCGCAACTCTTCCTCACTTTAATCCAAATCACCGCGCAAGTCACTCTTTCATCCATTCATCCATCGAACTGCTTGGCACACATCTCTTCGTAAAGGTGCAGCGGCATGCGAATCATCCAGAAGAGCAGCAGCGGAACAGAGGAGACAAGCTAGAAAGGACCGTGTAATAAAACCTTCACATGAAGCAAACATTCCCTGCCCACACTGTCCGAGATCTTTCCAGGCCCGCATCGGGCTCATCAGTCACCTTCGTACCCATATTGGATGAACAGAGTGGTCTTCATCACCCGTGATGGACGAACAACACCATAACCCTTGTTATATTAAAATACAGAACCACTATGGTTGGTAAACACACAAAAGCTAATCTTCAATTTCAGTCTCTGACATGGGTGATGAAACCACCATGACAAAAGTATATTCTACATTGGAACTCAACAAATGCAAACATGCACCTTCTCATAAGATAAGACGTAGAGGAGAGAAGTAAAATGTCAGCTAATTTCCTTATCAATCAGATAAGACATAGAGGAGAGAAGTAAAATGTCAGCTAATTTCCTTATCAATCAAAATAATAAAAGATAAAGATATTATTCATGTTCTAAGCACTAAAAAAGATAAAGGCCATTTTGATTACAATCAATGGACAATGGTCAATGTTTACTATTTACCTTTTTGACAGGTTTCCCCATGAAAGCCGAGAGGACAGAGACACACATGCTGGTCAGCTGACCTGGCTGAACATATCCCTCCATTAAGGCACGAGACTTTGTCACAGACATGCTCACTGCATTCACCTGCAGAAAGCCACTAGAAGTTGGTATCTGATACTTTAAAAAAATGTCAGCTCTATAGAAATGTTACACGGCCAGATCACAGTGTCTTTTATATTTGGACATGTGACCTAATATAATCGATGGACCTTGTGTTTAGGTTGAACGAGGCGCGCCTCGCCAAAACATGGCAAAATGTTTTTAAAAACCTGTTAACTCCCGATGAAGACTTTTGAAAAATGCATCAGAAGATAACCAGATTCTGGTGATGGGTTGGATAGACTGAAATAATTCCTGAATATAACAAGACAATCCATAAGATAAACCCACAAGGACTAAAGAAAAAATGGACAGATAAATAACATACATAGACGAAAAGATCAAGAGCAATCACACAGAAAATGGAGATCTCCTGAAAGAACATATATTGTACTATCAGTGGGACCTAAGACGCGTCAACAGTGAGGAATGCAGTTAGCGACTCATAGCCAGACTGCTTGCGTCAGGGTCAGCGAACCAGAGCTGACCAAGACCCCACTTCACCTCCAAGTGGTGGTCCTGGAAACAGGCTGCATCACTGTAGTCTGGCTGAGTGAGTAGTGATCGAAGAGGGAAGGCTAACCCGGTCCCAAAAATGCTGTGCTGAAGTAGGATGTGTCGGCCGAAAGGCGCAAATATCGTAGCTTCGCTGTAAACGGACACAACGCAACCAACGTCCATTTCAGGACGAACAAAGAAGAAGAACTATCAGTGTAACAAACATCATCATCACCCTCATGCTCCCACAGGAGTATATGCCTTCAACAAACTTACGCCAAGTTTTCCTGTCCTGTGCCATCAGTTTAAGATCTCTCTCTTTGTCTTCTTCATTTCTGTCTCCAGCTGTCTTCTCAGTGTGTACCCGTAGAACATGAATAATATCTTTGTCTTTTATTATTTTGATTGGCAGGGATATAAGCTGAATTTGCCTCGTTCTTATCATCAGTTCCACATTAGTGATCATGTCATACCACTTCAATCCTCCTATTCTACGCTGGCATCCATTAATGAAAGTCTGACAGTTTTTTGGGTTGTAATAAATATACAAACATATAAATATAATTTCAGTATGAACATCACCTTTCAGCTCCCCAAGGACCATAGGCCTTCAACAAACGTATACCAAATCTTCCTGTCTTGTGCCATCAGCTCAAGGTCTGTCCATATATTCTTCATCCCCTTCATGTGCCATCTCCAGTTCTCTTCTCCATGTGTTCTTTAGTCTCCCTCAGCCTCTCTTACCCTAGGGATTGTGAAGCAAACTCTGCCTGGTAAAAGTTAACAATAGGTTACCTCACTGTGTGTCCTATTCATCTCCAACGTCTTCTTCTTATCTCTTTTTCCTCAGGCAAATATCTGGTTTTTGTCATCAGTTTCACCTTAGTGATCCTGTCACAGCGTTTCAACACTCCTGTTCCACGTAAGCACCCATCTATGAAAGCCTGTGACTTTTGTTGTTTTGGCTCATCTCCATGTTTCAATGCTACACAATAGAACGGATCTGGCATTTAATTGAAGATTCCAATTTTTGTGTTGGACTTGATTCTTGTGATTTCTGTATATCTCTCAACACAATGAAATACTTTGAAATAATGCAGTGAAATATTCTGCAGCACACTCAGAGATTAGACAGACAGTGGAGATGGACAGAGCAGCCTCTCTAGAAATACTTGACCAGTGTTAATAGGCATGCCTGATTGAACCCACAGGGGAAGATAAGAGATTTGAAGACACTGGAGGCAAACAAGACACACACTGAGGAAACCTGATGATAACATAACAAGGCAGTCCTTGTTCTGGGATCCCAGGGTAAGGAGAGATAGAGGGAACTGAAAATCACACGGAGAAGAGAATTGTAGACAGAAATGAAAGGGATCAAGAAAACACAGAAGGAGCCTGAGAAGATGGCACAGGACAGGAGACTTCGCGCTAATTTTCAGAAAGACTATGCTCCTTCACAAGAACAGCTATGCTTTGGACCCCTGAAGGAAAACGAAAGAGAGGCCGACCAAAAACAACCTGGCGGAGGACTGTGGAGGCTGAGATGCAAAGAATGAACCAGAGTTGGGGCACTGTACGAAGGATGGCCGCCGACCGAGCAAAGTGGAATCAATTTGTTGTTGCCCTACAAGACGCCACTAGGCGTGATGGCCACTGACGGTCGGCGGCTAAGGATCAAAGAAGAAGAAGAAGAAGATGCTCCTCAGGGAGCCGAAGGGTAACGAATGAATGGATGTACTGATATACTTAAGGGCATTTGAGGAAACTTCCGTCTTTGTGAATACATGGGTACTTGTATATTTGTAATTATTTTTAAAACATTTGTACATTTTTTACACATCTCGACTTAAGACGTACGTGACTTAACGACCACTCGCACTTACGATGGCCATTCCATTATTCCTATTCAACTATTTTTGTCAGACATTTTAAAAATGTATTTAAAAGAAAGGTAAAGGTAAAGAATCCCGTTACACGCCTATTGAGGCATATTGGGAATACGGTGTTAGGCGCGTATTTTCTTGACCATTGGCACACTAGGGGTGATGTGGTCAGCATCACGCCGGCCGCCTTAACCTTCCCAGAGTTGTTCTGGTACCCAATTCATGAGGCTGGGTCGACCCCAGAGCCGTTTGCGATCTAAAAAAATCCCACCTTATGTGGGGATCGAACCATGGACCACCGAGCTAGGAAGCCAGTGCACTAACCACAGCTCCAAAATGTATTTATATATTCATTATTTACTACAGTACAGTAATTTTATGTATATTGTATTATTTCAGTATAAATTGAGGGTTAAAGTAGTTAAAACATATAACAAAACAGACCTATGCAGTTTAGAATTCAGGCATGATAAATATTAATATATCCTTAACCCTCTGAACCCCAGATCCCCAAATTTTGGTCCGTGCGTAAATAATCCATTCCCCAAGTGACAGCTATCTCAGTCTCACTCACCTATCTTATGTAGGCGGGGCTGGACATGGAAATGTGTGAAAAATAATGACGTCAGCAAGTACATGTCTTGTGGAAAGTTACATTACAATTGTGGCGCCCAAAAAGTGATACCATTTTGCAATTTTAAAAATTGTTTTTATGATGAAAATGTGTGCTGGAAATTCAGGAAATAGCCATTCTAAAAGGCTAACAACGGAACAAGCAGTTGAACTTGTGCTCAATGATTCGGAGGCTGATGAATTAGATTTAGATGATGATTACTCTGAAAGTGACATCGAAATGGAACCGAGTGATGAAATGTGTGAATCAGATTATGATCAAGCTAGATCTAGTCCTGTTCCCTCTGGGGATCAGGCTATGGTACGAGGGCGTAGAAAAGGGCATATCCTATGCAATTTAACAAGTAAATTTGAGATTGTTTGGTCTCCCGCAAATATATTCAGACCTACATCTACAGTAGATTCAACATTTGTGGAACAAAAAGGCCCAAAGAACATTCCAGATTCTATTTCTCTCTAGCGTAAAGCCATTGAATTCTTGGAACTTTTCCTCAACAATAATTTCTGGCACAATTTGTGTGAGCAGACAAATAAACATGCTGAGCAAGTAAAAAGTCAACCAGCTACTATGCTAAAAATTATAAAGATGTAACAGTACCAGAGATTAAAGCATTCTTTGGACTGCGCCTTCAAATGAAGCACAGTGTGAGTAAACCATGTTACGAAGACAGACCATTAAAAAAAGTGAAGACTAAATTTTGGTGTAAATATTGTGAAAGTTATCTGTGCCCAACAGAAAGGTGGGAGCCGCGGTGGTGTAATGGCTACGGCGATGTACTGGCGACCAGGTTTTCATGGTTCAAACCCGGGTGTCAGCGTTTGAAGAAATGTTTACGACCGGAAATTTGACTGAATAACCTGAACAGCTCCTGCACATAAATCCCGTGTGGATGGGAAGGAGCGAAGCTCCTGACCGGGTTGGAAGGAAAGTCCACTGACACCACCACCACCCCCACACCCCCCCCCCCCTCGCAATGACATGTCATTGGGCCAAAAGAGCTGGAAAGCTCGAGTGCCGCTGGTTAGAGAAAAAAAAAAAAAACAGAAAGGTCTACATGATGGGAGGACTGGCACAATAAGAAGAAATATTGCAGATGATCAGGTCAGTCAATCACAGAATAATTAAAACTGAGCACATGGTTTGTCACATTAACTAGTTTTGCCTATGTGTCTGTTTCGTTTGTTTTTTGCTCTGGAGCCCAGGGGAATGGGGTTTTACGGGCTGGGTGGCCAGGGTTGAAAGGGTTAAGATTCATATAGCATATACTGATTTTGAACTTATGACCACATCGACTAATGACAGGGTCATCAGAACAGAACCCAGTCATAAGTCGAGGACAGTCTATATATCATTTTACTACAGCTACCCTCTTTAATTTCTAATCAAACAGCCCCATTTCTGACTTACAGATCAATACATGAACTCTCACACACATGGCATAACAAGCCTCACACTTAGCACTCACCTACATTTACCCCAAACTCCGACTCCCCTACCAGCCCTTTCTTCCTAAAGTCAATCTTGTGTCTGTTGATGACTAACTCCTGGATGCAGCCCACAAACCGATGTGGCGTAGCCACCCGGCTGGAGATGGCAGTCATGTTACTGTAACCACCCAGGTATAAGTTGAGTCGAAATGTTATCCTAGAGAAACCACCCTGTGGATGAGATATTTAAGGTGACTGACAGAAAAGAATATGTTCTGATTGCAGTAATGTTGAACCTGCCTTCTTCTTCCACTTTTATTACACTCTCTCCATTTCTGACATTTGAACACGTCCTCCTTTAAAAGAAATTTTCACCAAATATTCTGGAAAGATTCCATGCATCCTTGAGTAAGTCTGGTGGGCTAGTGAGTATTAAACCTGTTTTCTTTTTTTCTGCTGATATTGATTCATTACACTTTTTAAAAATTTTTCTTGCAAATAAATGATCAAATACATCAAAATAATTAAATAACATATTAATTATAGGCAGTATTACGCTCATTGGCACCCCTGCCAGTCATGCGGGAGTCCACCTACGACGAGAAGCCAACTGCTATGGACCTTGCAAGCTGACAGTGAACACTTTTCCACAAATTTTTAAAAAGATAAATAAAACAAAAAGGTGGAAAAAGTTATTCTCAAGCACATCTTACTTCCTCACTTTTTTTTTTTTTTTTCTGGTTTAAATGCCTTCTCTCTTTTCCCCACCCAAAAACAATTAAAAGAAAAAACAAACAAACAAAAGACACATTTACATACCTGAGACTGTCCCTCCACCTGGTGATCAGAGTTCAACTGCACAGTTCCTCTCACACCCTGTCTGGTGATAACAAGCTTGTTCCAAGCAGCCAGATTGACCCTGTTTGGAGTTTTCAACACTGCTGCTCCTGTTCCGCAGTCAAACCTAAACAGATGATTATTAAATTTACATAACGAGTTGGATTTAGGCCAGATACATCAAAGGTCCAGGTATACATTCTCCCATTATGTCATCAGCAGTCACATAAAAGCATATGTGATGAAATCTCATAAATTCAGTGAAACATTTTGAGATACATACATAAAGTGATCACAAGGAACAACTTTCAAAGACCTTTGTAATAGTGAAAAAACTTATTAAAATCAGAAAATGCTGTAAATATTTATGCACGTCGGAGCACAGTATATGTGAGACGTCGAATTCAGAGTCAGTGCTTTTGAATGCACACTAAACATATTGAATATCATTTTTAAATAACTGAAACCGTTGCTATTTAACAGCACAGAATGTAAAGTTACCAAAAATATGGAACAACTACAACAAAAATTTTTTAACCGAATACAATTTTTTTTTTTTTTTGGTGTGCGCATTTTTCTCAAAATCAGATAAGTCACAAAATTTGCCAGAACACACTACAGTGTTTCTTAACCTTTTAGAAGTCCTGCACCCCTTTACAGCACTCTATGAACCCCCACACCCCTTTAGAGCTTCTAAAGAAGCCTCGCACCCCTTTAGAGCTTCTAAAGAAGCCTCGCACCCCTCTACAGCACTTTATGAAGCCTCACACCCCTTTAGAGCTTCTAAAGAAGCCTCGCACCCCTTTACAGCACTTTATGAAGCCTCACACCCCTTTAGAGCTTCTAAAGAAGCCTCACACACCTTTAGAGCTTCTAAAGAAGCCTTGCACCCCTTTAGAGCATCTTAAGAAGCCTCACACCCCATTATCTTCTAGCTCGCGAAATATGCCAGAAATGAGAAAAAAGCGATTTCAGTATGTTTTGAAAAACTTACTTACATGTGACCAAGGTTCGGTATCTAATTCACATTGCCAATGTTCTATTTTACACAAATACTTTTGAGTTTTGTGTATTATAGTGTTTATGATGATTCGTTTTCTACAATATCTGCATGTCTCACACCCCTAGATGGTGGGTCTTATCCCCAGGGGATGCACCCCTGGTTCAGAAGCACTGCACTACATATATCAAAACAGGCTTATTTTGTTTTTTTCTTTTAAAGTTATATTATTGATTCACTCTTCTATCTTAGAGGTAAAAACATGTCAGATTTATTAAAACTTCATGTTATCTTTTTTCTATTTCTATGTAAACCTCTGACCTGTAGACAATGAAGCCATCTTGAAGAACCACAGAGAAATAATCTTTCTTGGCATCAGCCAGTTCTGCACTGAAGAGCAGCAGGCCATTGGGAGATTCTGGTCGGAATTCAAGGTTGACACGGAACTCCTTATGGGCATCACGAAGTACAGGTAAGGCAAGGTAACCCGTGCCTTCAAACTTAGGGTATTTTACTTCTATGGCTGAAGTACAAACAAACACAATAAAAAAGATGGGGTTTTTTTTGTGTGAGTGTGAACAAGGTATCAAAGTCATTAGTGAAATTTAAAGACAATAAACTAATGGTGTGCACTCACCAATTATTTGTTATGGCTAACTTAACACAAATATCTTAAGTGAATTCTCATTTGTTTTCTATTCAAAACAAGTACAGAAAAGAACAAAGCTAAACACAAAACTCGTTGTACCTCCTTCACAGTATTCCCCACGTGTACCCAGGGGACACTCGCAGACAGCTCTGGACTCCATAACAGTGCAGGTTCCATTGTTCTCGCACAACACATTGTCACAAGACACTCTCTGACCCAGCTGTGGCAGCAACTCTTCCTGAATTGAAGGCAGGCTCCCTTTATTTGTCTGATGAAGCTCTGAGCTGTGTGCACTTCCCTCTGGTATATTCAGATAATTAAAATTGACATCCCCATAGTGATCATCTGATCCCCCTTCTGGAATATTGTAAAAGTAATTATCGAAAACCACACCAATGTCCATTTTCAACCTTCTATGGGCATCAGCCTGAAGTGGGGGCAGACCATTTTTAAGGTCCACACTTTGAATTCGCAGAACATTGTTGTCACTAAGAACCTCATTTTCACCACTGAAATGTACAGAGTGAGATGCATTGGTTCCTTGAGGTTGTGACTCCTTGGTGAGACCACCACTATGAGGTACAGGATTTTGGCCGTCAGATACTCCATAGCCAATGGCAGTTTCAACATCAGTCTTTGATTCTGATGGAAAGAAAAAAAAATTCCTTGACGATAAGCATTGAGAATAAATTCTGTCTGACCATTTTTAACAATTAAAAAAGGAAAGTACTAATTGATATGTCACTGCCGACTTACATATCTGTTATACGGAGTCTGTTAAATGTTTTGGATCTCATGAAAGAAAGCAAACAAATAACCCTTAGAAAAGCTATAAATAAAAAGAGAAATAGTGAATGGGATCAAAGTCAGACAGATAAAATACTCTGGTCATATTAAAAAGACATAACATCTTGCTGAAAACAAAAATGGAAGGAAAAGTTGAAGGCAAACGTGTAAGACAAAAAAAGTGTCATAAGTGGGAAGATAACATCAGAGTGTACCATAAAAAAAAGACGCTGAAGACAATGGAGATCCACTGCAGCCGACCTTCAATGGGAAGATGGCACTTGATTGTATGGAAAAAGACCAATATCATGAAAGAAGAGACTGAGCTGCCTGCCAACGGAATTTTAAGAAAGGTAAAAAAAAAAAAAAAAAAAAAAAACAGAAAGAAAAAGAGATCAATGGGAATTATAGCAAATGGAAGTGATTATTTAGAATGCTAAACTAACTAGTTAACGAGAATATTCAATAAAGAATGTGAGACGATAACTGCACCGGTTGACTAGAAAAAGACATCGCTACTTATGCGTGTCGTATTATTTAAAGTTGCGGAAAAGGTCTCCATGGCCAAAGTATACACTAGGGGATAGTCCAACAACACGAATCAGCATAACTGCAGTGAGCTGACAAACACCTCCTTCACAAGTCACAAATATGCAGTTTATTATACCTGACACAAAGCTCCATGAAATCAGTTCTTGCTCAAAGGCAAATGCAGTAATAAGTAGTTGTCCAGTCCGTTTCACTATCAAACGCTGGTCAACGGCAATCATACAAACTTTATTTATCACAGTCCCATGGACATCTTTATTAATAGGCATACATTTCCTGAATATAATAAACCAGGAACACCTCAACTAAGTATATTGATGTCCTGATGATGGAATGATGCAGGAAAAACACAGTATACTGCAGGAGCTCAATACATATACGTCCGCTCACATTCAAACACAAGCAGCATCTCTTCTTGCAGACGATCACCTCACTTCTGCTTCAAAATGTTCATGTCTGCCTCTACACCATATCGGCATGACATCACTTCCTTTATTAATAAGTGAGTCCGTACAAAATTATCAGAAAAGGAGCCCTGTCGAGCAAACTATTATACCAACATAATCGTTATGAATTTTAATCATAACAGCTATGTGCAAAAAACCAAGGAAAAACAAACTGGGATGTGAAACACACACAGGAACAAACATAAGAACAGAAGACGTTCTCATGGCACGTAAATGACATCTGTGGAAAGATAACTAGAAGTAGAACAAATACAGAAGAATTCATATATATTATCATTAATTCATGCTAGTAACTTCATGTGTCTAAAACCATCACAAAAATGCACAGCTGTGATTAAATAACTGGGTCAGCTAATTTAGTAACAATGGTTCTATCAAATGTCAAATGAAAGTCACAGACATTGAAGTAAAATTTTGTGGTGGGAAAGCAGGGAGGGAAAGATGAAAGAAATGATGTACATTCTAATTATAATATTTACATTTTCAAACCAGTGTAAATGTCTATGTAAACATATTCACTTTAAAATTAATGAAAGTTTTCAAGCTTTTCAACCAGTGTAGATGTAAATGTAAACATATTCTATCTATACTATTAATCTTTTCATTTGAATGTAAAGTAAATATAAAGCTATTCAATTTAAATGTAAAGAAAGTTTTCTCTCGAGGGATTAAGCTTAATTCTCATCGAGGGTAAAGTCTGAGGAAAGAGAGCTGGTGACAGGTTTCAGTTTAAAGTTTTATTGATGATTACAATGACTAGTGCACCTGGCTTGTTTCAACATTTTAATCCACAGATTTAAAAAAAATGCATGCTCTGAAGTAAAATTTCAGCTTTCTTTGTGAGAAAGCAGGAAGTTATATCCTCATCTTCAATAACCACCTCTATTTCTCACAAACGGTGCAGCAGATTCATTCTTCAAGACACTCTCCCGTGGATCACTTATGACATAGTATGCACATTCAATAACTATCTCTATTTCTCACAAACTATGAGGCAGACTCATTTTCAAGACATCTTCTTGCAGATCACTTATGCACGCTCAATAACCATCCCTATTTCTAACAAACTGTGCAGCAAACTCATTCTTCAAGACACCCTCATGTGGATCACTTATGACATAGTATGCACATTCAATAATTATCTCTATTTCTCAAAAACTGTACAGCAGACTTGTTTTCAAGACACCTCTTAGCGGACCACTTATGCACGTTCTATCACCAAGCTATGATTGGCAGTGGTGTACTAAGGGAGGGGGTGGGGGTGTGTGAAAGAGGGCGGTTCACCTTGGGTGACATCCAGATAGGGAGTGCCGTTGGACACTATTATGACAGTATTGAACTGTTTAAAAATCTACTTGCAAACAATATATTTTTCCGTGTGTTTTATGGCGGCCTCACAGGAAGAATATGCTCCAGTTGCCAAATACTTCAAGTACACCCCTGATTATTGACTTTGCTTCAAGATTTTATTCCACAGACAGCAAGGTTCAGATAGAACGGTTTCATTACAATAAAGCAGGCTTAAACATTTGTAACAATCTGAACTCACCACTACATGTCATTCCATCTTTATTGATGGTATAACCCTTCTCACACTGGCAATAGAATCCTCCACTTCGGATATCTATACAAATCTGCTGGCAAGGGTTGGGTAGAGCTGTGGCACATGAGTCTAGGGTAAAACATGAGGAGAGATGTACTCTTAAAATTAAAATTAATTGCAAATAAACTATCAATAAACAACAACAAACACAAAAAAAAGCACACACGCAAACAGAATAAATAAAAATAATAACATAAAGTGACTTGTACAGCAGCTGCCATGTCTAATTTTTTTTAAAAACTTAGTTTCATATTACAGACATTCACTATCCTATCACTATTTACATAAAGCAAGAGTGAAGTGGTGGAATCACAGCATGAGTACAAGAGTCTGGTAACAGCGTAAATAAGTAAAAAGGAAACTAAGTGTGATTAAAGTAGGCACTGAACGACTGTAATTTTACTGGTTAAAAATGAGGCACTGAGAGAATGTAATGTTAATGTTTACAAAAACAGACATTACGAGAAATAAACACTGAAAGAATGTAATTTTGCTGGTTAAATGAGGCACTGAGAGAATGTAATGTTAATGTTTACAAAAACAGACATTACGAGAAATAAACACTGAAAGAATGTAATTTTACTGCACTTGTAATGCCACTGATAGCAGCCAACAATGACGAACATAGAGTTAAGAATAAAAGGAAACACCAGATACAATACTATTTTTCAAGCAACAAGTCAGGACTACCAATATCGCAGACTCATGTCAAACAAGTACGTTACTCAGATTTTCACTGAGTCGCTACCTTCACTTGGACAAAAGTCCTATTATTCAAATATGTTTGTCATCATTACCTACTTCATGTTTATTAATCACCAAATACTGTCATGATGAAATTTTTCACAAGAAAATCTATACGATAAGTTAAGAAAAACTATTAATAAGAAGGTCAGTGCTGAATTTTGTATACTGTTCACAGATACCATGGTAACCCTTGCTACATATGACATATTGTTTTATGTTCCTGTTTGCACAGCATAAAGGGGGCCACAGAATTACAATACAGTGTGCAAAAGAGTGACAGTAGCACTCTCATTATTTAAAAACAGATCTTATGGTAATGTAACAGCAACACCTGGTCTGGTAAAACAGCCTCTAGTAGAGGACGAATTTAGAGACGCAAGTAATGAAAATTCAGTATAAAATATAATTTGCTATAAGATTGTTTTTTAATTATTAATATGAATTAAAATATTTTGAACTGTGTAGAATTTAAAGATCCGACAGCCACAAGACATGGAGTGATACATTTTAACATACATGTACGGTTTGTCATCTGGTGACAATGCAAAAAGAAGCACAAGCTTCCACCGTGGCAACAGGTCTGTGGAGGCCCAAAAGCTCAATAGAAGGGTTCAAACATGCAAGAAAAACTCTCAAGTAAAATTTTTAAAAAATAAAAACTCCTGATACCAGCCATTCAATAATGTTAAGGAATTTCCCAAAGATGCTAAAAAGTAGCAGTCATCAAGCAAATACAGAAGCACAGTTGTCAATTTTCAAGAAGGGCGAGAGAAGAGGATGGCACATCCTACATGAATGCATTCACACAGAGTGAAATCATGCCAATACTCTCTGCTTCCATAAGAATACATTTCAATGTTTCATTCATATTTACAAAATGAGGAAAGGTAGGAACCTGATATATTTCTTCATAAAGTTGGAGTAATAACAAACAGTCCTCCAAAAAAAAAAAAAAATCACCAAGCATGGAAGGAATAACAACTGAAGTGGTCCAAGTCTACAGCAAGACAGGAGTCAAATGGGTGAAAAGAAACTTTACAGTAGAATGGACAGAAAAAAAAGAGTCCCAGAAGACTGGCAAAAATGCCACAATAGTACCAATCTGGAAGAAGGTGTAATCAGGGTTCATAGCAAATTTCTTCAAGCATTTTCCAGGCTTTTTCCAGGTTTTTCCAGGTCCAGCACGTAATTTTCAAGGATGGGAAACTCTAATATTTTCCTCATTTAATTTTCTCAGATATAATTATCACTTTGCTGACCAGCAATCCGGAGCATTACCGTCTCCCATTACCAATGGTGTTTGCAGATTTTTTTTAAAAGAACTGTTTTTTTAAATAAAATTCATAAAAGATTGAAAAACAGACATCTTTTCCAAGTTTTTAGTGAATTTGTTCAACGTCAGCGCAATAAAGTGTTAGTGACATGGATGGTAATGAATAAAATAAGCTTGACTGACATATTGATTTAACGATTAACCATGTATATCAACATAAAAGGCTAATAAAATTGTGAATAAAATGCAAAAAAAAAAATGTATTTGTCGTGTTCGTCTTTTTTGAATGTATTCTGCGTCTGTGGCATCTGACAATAAGCGTTTTTAAATGTTTGAGTAGTTACGTACCTCTAGTTGTAGTCTGAGCTGCTTTTTTCATTAACTGGGGTTGAAGTTGTAGCTGTAGGTCTCTGCAAGAGTCTTTGTCTGGATCGTTGATAATCCTTGACTGTGTGGTATAACTTGAAGCGGGGTATCAGGCATAGAGGTACATTGCAATCTGGGCAGTACATGCAAGTCTGGCTTCTGTTCCCTGCAGCCTTACACACTTTACAGTCTGGTTTGTACCTTGCCCTTTCATATTTATCAATGAAGTGGTGCTCAGTAAGTCGTGTTGTTGTGACCTGTGGTTTTGATGGTGTCACATTGCGTAGAAGAATAGCAGGTTCAATAAGAGTTATACTGACATCCTGATCTTTGCTTTGATCTTTTTTTTGTAGAGTTGGCAGTGTTGTAGTTATGTGCTCATTGACCAGGACAGTTTCATGTTTATATTATCATTGGAGTGAACAGTAGATATAAGATTAAATCTGTTTGTATCATGCCAGGTGACTGTCGGCATGCCTTATCTTCTGTCGCACAAAACACAGGATGATTTGTCTTTTTTCAATTTGAGTTGTTTTTTCTTCAGTGCTACAGGAAAATGCTACCTATTTTTAGCTACTGTTCCAAATGCACCAATCTGAATTTCAGGTCTTGAAATAAAGGTGAAGGCTGAGTAAAGACTACCACAGAAGAAAATATGTCCCATGTTGCCTATCCATCAAGAAGATCTTTGACAACCCTGAAAGTTGCCCCAACACAACCTTCAAATCAATGGACATATATTCAATTGTGGCACCATGAACTTTGTGCAGCCCACAGCTTCCAACATTCAGTAGTTCTATGCCATAGTTCTGGTTCAGTAGCACATTAATTTTGTCATGAAAAGACCAATTTACATTAGGCCCATCCATGGACAGTTGGAGCAAATGTCCTAAATTTAATGATGAGCATGCATCATCAAATGCAGTCTGCATATCAAGAGCTCTAGCATGTCCAAGAAACTTTGATGTTAGATAATGTGCTTTTATCACATTCACATCCCAGAAACGAACATGGAAATCCATTTGCTTTCGCTGCATTGATTTGTTCATGCTTTCATCAAACAGAACAATGTAACTGTTCTTGCTAAGCTGGCTCTCAAGAAGTGAGGTGAAATATGGAGCCAGTCCAAAAGAGGCCAGGTAGAAAGTTTTCCTTTCAGATAGACAAACTGTCTGGCAATAGAACTATCAGGACACATTTTCTGAAAAATTTTATTAATTCCTGTATTTGAATTAAAACTATGGTGACTTTTCACTGAAAAAAGAGTCCAAATAATCTCAGCTCTGAGAGTTTCTTCCTTGGTCACAAATGATGTCACTCTGTAGGTCTCCTAGTAGTGTTAGACGTTTTTGACGTGTCCGAGGAAGTAGTGCCCGAGGGAGTAGTGTTAGATGGTTTTGATATTTCTGAGGGAAAAACTGCTCCTTGGGGTTGTGTTCTTTTTTGTTAAAAAAAAAAAAAAAAGGAACACAAATAACTTATGAGTAGGCCTAAGCTATGTATATTTACCAAGTCAAAGTTTTAAACGCATGAATAATAAAGTCAAACAATATTTAACCAGAACAAGAAAAGTTAATATATAGTAAATCGGAGGGTGAAGGTATGATGATATTCTTATAGGATATGTGAAAATCAATTAAATATCTAACTGGAAACAGCATGTCTTTACCCCTTCCCCATCTTTACTATCTTTGTTTGGTGTTTTTGTTGGGTTTTGTTTTGTTTTATCTCGTTTGTTAGTTTAGATATTTTTTAAAATGTTATTTAATTTTACTTATTTACCTATTTATTTTTAAAATAACATAGGCCTATACTATGCACAAATTTGGTAGTCTAATTTTCATGCATCCTAATTAGGCCCTACAGTGATTTAACATAAGTTTCATGAATCAGCGGTTATTCATGTTATCTGGAATTGAAAACATGTAGGCCTATCCTAATTATAGGCCCTTAACCCTTCAGAAGTTGAACGAGATATGTCCCTTTAGGCTGTTATTAAGAAAAAAATCATTCAAAATATATTTATTTCCAAAGAATGAACAGTGGGACATGGGTCTGATAACAGGGTATATGATATGGAATCGCCATCAATTTCTATTCCTGACAATCTTAAACTGTGTCAAAGATGTTCCCGTAAACAGTTGTAAACTAAGAAATTTCATTCAAACACCAGGCCTATAAATTTTGGCCATGGTTAAAAGTAAAACTGTAGCCTAAATATATTGTAAATTAAAGACGCAAATACAGTAGGCCTATCTATAAATTGGATTTATTTAAATATGTTTTATAAATGAGATAAATAAATTTATTACTTACCTGTTGAAATGAACGATTTAATACAACTTGAATGTGCAGAGACAAGTTGTTGGTGTTTTTTCCAGTAACATGCGACTTTACTGCACTTTCTCAAATGCTGGTCAAACGTATTTCTTTTTTACACATGGTGCAACTTGCGTAATTTGCAGTTTTTCCAGGCGCTATCCATGTTTTATAACTTGGCATTTCTAGCCATGAATGCTGAAAGTTACAACCGGGCATGTTTCTAAAAAATAAATTGAAGAGTGAAGGATGCTGTCAAAATGTCAAAGTCTCGACTTTAAAAGGTGGCGATGTTTCATTCGAATGAACAGACTACAGACGCTAGGCCTATAGTAGAGTGACGACAACTAAGGTTCGACCGAAAATGGCAACCAAACCCGTATCGCTGGAAAAAGGACGCAATCGCGTCTTTCAAAATTAGCTACAAATATAGTAGCACATATTTGTATCTAAGGTCCTTTTTCCAGCGATACGGGTGCTGAACCCGTATCGCTGAAAAAAGGACCTTACATACAAATATGTGCTACTGTATTTGTAGCTAATTTTGAAAGACGCGATTGCGTCCTTTTTCCAGCGATACGGGTTTGGCCGCCATTTTCGGTCGAACACGTCATAAACGCAAACCTCCGAAAACGCAAACTCCCGAAAACGTCTTGAAATGGATTTAGTGCGCAAAGGGAAGTAAAAATTCTACGGTAACTGAAGTTTAACGAAAAATACCATCAATAACAGAAAAATGGACGAAAAGCGTAAGACTTCCGATTTGTATTTTTTTTCCAGGTCCGACGCGGAAAATTCAAGGCTTTTAGCCATTTTTCCAGGCTTTTCAAGGCCTGGAATTTTTTTTTTCGTTTTCCAGGGTTTTCAAGGTTTTTCAAGGTCGCTACGAACCCTGTGTAATAACAGGCAGTGTGACACATACACAGGTATATCACACTGCTCAGTCACACATGAAAAGTGTATGCAAAAGTACCTGAACAAAGAATAAGACCCATCGTTGAACCACAGTTCAGTAGAGCCTAATTTGGCTTGAGGAAAGGGATGTACAGATGCTTTATTCACTTTCAGATAATTATGTGGAAGAACTATTGAATATGACATACAACTAAATATAGTATTTATAGATTCTAAGAAGACCTTTGACTGAGTGGACAGAAATAAACTTTGTTCAGTATTAAAAGACTACAGAATACTGGGAAAGCTATTAGATAAAGTCAGAGCTTTGTACCATATATGCAAAAGTGTACTTAGAACAACTTACAGACTCACTGATTGTGATGAAGTACAATGATACAGTGATAAAATCATTAATTATATGTAATAAAGTCATAATAATATGTATAGAATTAGTAAAGTTGTAACGCGTCTTCTTCCCTGCGCCAGAAAACGCATTGATTTAGGTAGGATAGAACGTAGTCAAAAACCTTATTGCAGCGCTAGTAGTATTGGACTTTATAACGCGCCCGTCAAGGGTTAACGATAAAAATTTGAAAAAAATACTAGCGTAGTGGTTCCAGGAAAGATAGAAAGAATAAAACACACGAACACATAAGATTGAGAGAGCGGACACATGCTGCCGGCTTGTCAAGTGTTAGAAGTTTGAATTAGCTACTCAGGCCGACAGTGCGAGACGATGCCGTTAGCTTGTGTCGAAAACGATGTCGCAAGCTTTAAAATTTAAAAATAAACCGCCAAGTCCAATACATTTTCTAACAAAAGGCACACTGTAGAATCATATTTACACACACACATAATTACTTCCTGCCGGGAAAAAGGAAGATCTGCGATGATTTTTATAACATTCAAGTAGTTGAGACTTAGAAAACAACGAACACCAAAATGGAAAATATATTGAATTCTTTATTAATAGGTTTAAGATCATAAAAGTTAGCTAGTCTTAGAGCTGGTCTTGTCCTGATGGGTAATATGCTTTCGAATAAAAAATCCGACAGATAGAAATAAAGTTATGGACAAAAGACTGTATTTGTTCGTACAGACAGACCAACACATGCTCGTTTGGACTTGCACTATCGATAACATTTTTTGACGCGTCCTTGAAAAAGGCAAGAAAGGGTACATGTAGAAAGGGGTAGACAAGGGGAGAAAAAATTATGGGATGGCTCAAACTGAATATGTTTTTTGGTAGTGTTAGGCCAAAACCAAGTTTATTTTTGGTGAATGCCAAGTTCGAACGGACAGACCGACAGAAGTACATTAACATTGGACCGAAATTGGACCTTAGATTTAAAAATTTGAATGGAAAATCTTAGTAGTAGATCCCATTGGTCAAAACATTTCATATTATTGAGTACATTCAAAGGCTTGACGCCATTTGTAGAAGATAGTCCCTAGAGCAGGACGTTGTGTATTTCTGGAAAAAGTGATTAGCCTTATTAAAGCAAATATATATTAAAGTAATAGGCATCACAGTTCAGCCAGCAGTATATCTGGAATCTGCTATTCAACTTACCTGTGTTTTTTCATTGAATTTCTGGTAAGACCGACATTATTCATATATATTTTGTTTAAAAATGTGAGTGAGAGATGCTGCCATCACGACTGTAAGTAATCAGGTCCCAAGCTGATTTGTGCAGGGCCTGAAGGTATAATTAGGCTATAACACATTGCCAGTTTTGTAAATGCACATGTTTTGTGAAATAAAAAGGTTTTCTTAGGTGACCAGAGGGACACAGCTCACCTATCCTATTGTATGGAAGAAAAGACAGATTAATAATATTATTGCAGATGCAGGGCCGCCTTTGTAGGAGAGACATGTGAACAACACTGGTACACTGTGGAATGGATGTGCTGGATTGGTCCATTAGATATGACCCAGCTCTTTATTTCTTATGTATTCTCTTTTGTATATATAAAACACAGTTGAAGTAAGATACCAACAAGGAGACATTATTTCATTGTTACAGGGTTTTTATATGGCACTAGTCCGGTGCCAGATGTCTATGAGAAGCAGTGAGAAGTCGTTTCATGCACAGTGACAGGGACCTGCAGAGTCTACCCTGTTACTTTTGGCCATTATCATAGCGAAATAGTGTGACGCCAAGTTTACAGACTGTTCAAGTGTGCCCAGATAAGTAAAATATCTGGCACCCTAACTCTACATCAGCTTTAAGACCAGCACACCCCTGTATAACAAGAATAAACTATTTCCCCAGAGAACTTAACAGTGACATTGTATATTAAAGAGACTGGGAGTGATTATAGAATCCCAAACCGCCATCCAGTGTTAGAAACCAGTAATAGACAAATTTTAGTAATACTATTAGTATAGTTAAACAGTATTTGTTTGGACAATTGTCCCTTTGGGTCTAAAATTTACATTTTGTATATATCTTGAATTCTTTTCATTTTAAAGTCCTGACCAGAGGAATACTAGGTTCAGGACCAAATAAATCATACAGAAAATTATTACTTACTTACTTAGTCGTTCCCCTTCTACCGTGAGGTGTAGAGGTTTGGAAGAGAGAGCGCCAGACTATCCTATCGGCTGTCTTCCTCCTGGCCTGGTTCCATTCTAGTCCTCGATCCTTCAAAGATTGTCTAATGTTGTCCTCCCAGCGGACTCTGGGTCGTCCTCGGGGTCTGGATCCTTGGCTCTTTGTTTCCCATGCTTGTCGTGGTATCCGATCTTCTCCCATTCTGCAGACATGGCCAAACCATCTTAATTGGGACTGTTCTACTTGGGTCTGCAGGGGGTAGGATTTAAGGCCTTGACGTATTGTCTGGTTGCGTACCATGTCTTTTCTTGTTACTTCAACCACCTTCCTCAGATACCTCATTTCTGAGGTTTGGATCTGGCTTTTATGGGTTGTAGTCATTGCCCATGACTCGCATCCGTATGTCAAGACTGGGACATAGGTGGAGCAGTATACAGCTGTGGCCGGGCAGGGTAGTGGGGGTTGCTGTTTAACTCGAGAGTATTAGATTTTGATTACTAGCTAGCCTGCTAGAGGTGATGATTTCTCTCTACAGACTTACAGGAATTTACCAGGTTCGGGGACAATCCTCTATGATGTTTTATTTTTAGAGCATATGGTTATTATTTGTGTTGCACCTGCAACGATTAGCTTTGGCATGATCCTTTAATAATTGGTATGATGTCTAACTGCAAACATATGATTCGTCAACAGCATTTGTGTTCAATGAAACAAATGTTTATTCAATTTCCAACAAGAACTGGGTTACGTCAAATGGTAACCACACCAAATTTGCATAATAGCATGTTGACATTTAATAAACAAGCATAAAAAGTCAATGCATTATTTTAATGATGCAATATTCCTTATTGCATCTCGTAATCTTTTCAAGTTGCTAAAACATGGCGTGGCTCCTCTATCCTTCTAGTGTTCCTTCGTTTATTTGTTAATGTGGTCTAGATTTCACGTTTTTCTTATCTCTTCATTTCAATGAAGAGCCAAACTTTCTCTTACTCATTAGTATTCCTTAGTTTGACTTTCTCTCAGCTTAAGGACCTTCATTCTTGGTAAAAGGTTCAGATATATGCCTGGGTTTACAATTCTTTACCCAGTTTTCGAGCGTAGCTCCGTTTCAGTTATGACTGTGGGCTCTAACAGTTATTGCATGCAATTCTTAGCACTACTTACAGTTTTCATGAATTCACAAACAAATTATTCTACGTTTCAAAATTACACAGTTGCTTTAATTGTGTGAAGTCAATCTCCTCTATAGAATATCACTGAGCAAAGAGAATTACGTCTTGTCTCCACCGCTCTAAATTCATTACTGACTAAAAAAATGGCTTCATCTCTCGTTCATTCCGGGGGAAGCAAAAAAAGGACTGAGCTTCACCATTGGTGGGAAATCACGTGACCAATGCTTGGCGTTACGAAGCGAAGCTTAGCCTAAAATAATGCGTGGCTTTTCGAAGCTAACCTGGTTTAATTAAACATCTGCGCCAAGACTTTTTTAATCTTCTGTTTCTATAAAAATTTATTTTATATGTTAATATAGCCTGTATCTGAAAACTTACGGTATACGCGGTTACACAGCCATCTTCGTTTTCTTACCAACCTCTCTCTTGCTGAGGAATCCTCGATTTATGGCCTGAAAAAGTCTCCCAGCTGCTGCTTTTCGAGTGGCCAACTCTTCTTTGATGCCTCCCTTTCGGTCTATAATAGCTCCGAGGTATTTAAAGTGGTCGACCTGCTCCAGGACCTGTTCTCCCAGCTTAATCTGATGTTTTCTTTCTTCTCGTGATATCACCATGGATTTTGTTTTAGAGCTGCTTATGACCATCCCTCTCTTCTCCAGCTCTTCCTTCCAGACTTGCAGGTTGGATTGGAGATGTGCCTCTGATTTAGCAATCAGGGCAACATCATCAGCAAATGCCAGCTCCGAAATATAGACCTGTCTCATCTTCCAGTACCCCACTGAATACTTTCTTGTTCTCTCCTTACATGCCTTGATGACATCGTCCATAAGGAGTATGAAGAGGTAAGGTGATAGGATATCACCTTGTCTTACACCAGTGGTGGTCCTGAACTCTTCCGACTTATGGTTTGCTGTCCTCACATAATTTCTGCAAGACTTGTAGAAGCTCTGTATAGCATGAATCAGAGGTGCTGGAATATTCTTCCTTGCCAACAGTCCCAAAGTTTGCTCCAGGGGACCCTGTCAAACGCCTTTTCCAGATCTATGAAACAAAGATGCATCTCACTCTTATACTCAAGGGCCTTTTCACTCAGCTGTCTGAGTGTGAAGATTAGGTCTTGAGTACTTCGGTTTGACAGAAAATTATTAATTGTACAAATTTATCCCAGGTGTTGTTTCCTTTAATCATAGACTTTAATACTTGTTGGTATAGATGTGTATTATTGTTAAAGTACCATCACACCACACTTGCATATCCCTAGACATTAGACATAGCTATCATTCATACTAGTCAAGAATAAGTCTGCTTGAGGCCATAAGGTGGTAGCAGCAAGGTACCCTGATAACTCAACCCTAATTTTGTTAGAATCAGGGACCTTCACAGCTGGCCTCATTCAGTACAATAAGGAAACATATCAACAACATTTCATAACATCAAAATCCACCACACTGATGCATTTGGCATAACCACAGGAGTGCGATGACAAAGGTCTAACGCATGAAAAAGAAAACAAATTGAAAAACTATACAGACGCACTTAATTCAACTTGTGAAAATAAAACACAAAGATCAGTAAATCCAAAACAGAAGCTATGAAATGTATCAGCAGATCAGCACACCCACTTAACATACATGTCAACAACATTTAGCTCAAACAGGTTTCAGAGTTTAAATATCTAGGAAGTATTTGCACCCAAAACATAAGTTTTCATAGGGACACTGAAACAAGATGTCAAAATGTCAGTGCAGTGACAATTGTCACCAATACTCAAAAAAATTAAAACAACAGAATGGAAACTAAATGACAATCTTTCTTCTTCTTTGATCCTTAGCCGCCGACCGTCAAAGCAGTCCGTGGCCATCACACCTAGTGGCGTCTTGTTGGGCAACAACAAATTGATTCCACTTTGCTCGGTCGGTGGCCATCCTTCGTACAGTGCCCCAACTCTGGTTCATTCTTTGCATCTCAGCCTCCACAGTCCTCCGCCAAGTTGTTTTTGGTCGGCCTCTCTTTCGTTTTCCTTCAGGGTCCATAGCATAGCTGTTCTTGTGATGGCATCGGGGTTTCTTCTGAGGACATGGCCAACCCAGCTCCAGCGTCTGCCAGCTATGATGGTGTGCATGTCCTCTTGTTTGCTCAGAGTAAGCAGATCTTGGTTGGTGATGGTATTCGGCCAAAAGATTCGGAGAATTTTTCTTAGGCATGTTGTGTGAAAAGAGGACAATTTTGACGTTTCCTTCTCTGTAACTCTCTAGCTTTCTGCACCGTAGAGAAGCACAGAAAGCACACAGATCTGATATAATCCTAATTTTGTGCTTGTGCTGTATTGAGAGGACTTCCAGATGTTGTTTAGGCTAAAAAAGACTGTTCTTGCTTTATTCATTCTGTTGTTGATATCTTTGATTGCCCCGCCGTCTGGTGTTACTATGCATCCTAGGTATGTGAAGGTGTCTGAAATGTCTGTAAATGACAATAATAGTACATTATTACCAACTCTTTCCTCTCAGTGTCAGGCATGGTCCCTGACCAGTACACGAGAGAGGTAAATCACATCATGCAAAATGAAATGCTAAAGACAAGCCATTAATGTTAGTAGGAGAACGAACGAACGATCAGGGTAAAGAAATAGGCATAATTGCCTTTTTTACATTTCTGCCCTGCAATACAATTTTCAGCGTTTTACAAATTAAAATTAAAAAATTAACAACTTCAGACAGGATTAATTAATATTATCATCATAATCAGAAACTGAGCATGCACAAGTACATTTACTCAGTCATTCACGCACATAGAGAGAGGGATAGAGAGACAGAGAGCAATAAAGCTACTTAATATTAAAGATTCAATTTAAAATTGAAAAAATTACAATGACAGTTAAATGCTCATGGAAATGTTGAAATAACTGAAACAGAATTGTTGTTAAATGTGTGTACAAGATTTCATGACAAGTGAATGCAGATGTCTTTTGAATGAGATGTAATTATCAGTTTTGACAGACTTGGGTAGGGAGAGACAGAAAATAAAATGGTCTGGCAATCTCATGAGAATGGAGCCCAATCAATTATCACAATAGAAGACAATGAAGAAGATCAATAGACAGATGGATAACATCACAGAAGTCCTACACTACTGACATGGGCTCAGGCCAACATGACACCACTTGGCTCAAGATTGACATTTCATGGCAAAAGTGGACAGAAAAAGGAAGTAGTAAAAAAATATGTTTCAATATTTATGTAAGACTGTAAATAACCACTGAGTCAGGAAAATGAAGATGTCTAGAAAAGACACAATAAGATTAGAAATCTACATAAACTACAGGGCTATGATGAACTGTCCATGCATTTCTATATGTAATGCAGTATACTGAAACCATATTTTATAACAGGTTGACATGTGCTAGCATAGCAAGCACACATTAATACAAACAATTCACAAGCAAAATAAATTATTAGAATATAATTCAGCAACAGCTGCTGTAGGATACAGGGAGGGGATAACGCTGAAATCAATAATCAACAGGGCTATTTATTTGTTGGCTAATTTTAGGGCTTAGCTGAACAGATGATTCACCCCCGCAACCTCCATCCAGAGCAATTACTCCAATATTTGCAAATCATGAGTGAGAGATTCAATGAGATCTCCTTGTTTGATGGAAAGCAATTGGCATCACATAAATATTAAATCAACCTTCACACTAGACACTCTGATTGCTGTAAGCATGGGAGGCCAGGTTTCATAAATTTCTTAAGTGCTCATGTTTTTCACCTTTATTTCTTACTTTTTTTTGCCTTGATTCTGCTGGGGTTCTTTCTGACAACTGTGCATGTCCAGACTCTTTTCCTGATAT
Organism: Oreohelix idahoensis; assembly: GCA_024509875.1. Taxonomy (NCBI): domain Eukaryota; kingdom Metazoa; phylum Mollusca; class Gastropoda; order Stylommatophora; family Oreohelicidae; genus Oreohelix; species Oreohelix idahoensis. Next base: position 280,739 of record JAMPIV010005295.1, on the reverse strand, counting down.
AATGTTTACATGAGCTTCACATTAAAATATTTTGACATGTGCCCACAATATTACAGACAAGAATTTTTGTCGAGAAGAAAAACGGCATGCCTCATCAAAATGAAGCAAATCGCGTACATTTTAAAAAAAAAGGGGGGGGGGGGGGTTAAGAAACTATTTTTTTGTTGAAGATACTTACTTAGTCGTTCCCCTTCTACCGTGAGGTGTAGAGCTTTGGAAGAGAGAGCACCAGACTATCCTATCGGCTGTCTTCCTCCTGGCCTGGTTCCATTCTAGTCCTCGGTCCTTCAAAGATTGTCTAATGTTGTCCTCCCAGCGGACTCTGGGTCGACCTGGGGGGTCTGGATCCCTGGCTCTTTGTTTCCCACGCTTGTCGTGGTAGCCAATCTTCTCCCATTCTGCAGACATGGCCAAACCATATTAGTTGGGACTGTTCTACTTGGGTCTGCAGGGGGTGGGATTTAAGGCCTTGACGTATCGTCTGGTGTTGTTGTAGATAACATGTCTAAAGTTGTGTAAGTTAAGAAGACACTGGCGATAGATAGGGCACTTATTGAGGAAGCTTGATAGCCTTACAAGGTAGTTCTTATTCTGGAATACTCCAGGATAAAAGAGGTAGAGTGTTGCGTGGTGGTTTGCTCTGAACAATGTTCCATGTGATATGAATAAAACAATTTATAAATTTCTGGCCATTGTTTTTTCTTTGATATGTTAGGGTTTTCACTCAGTGATAGTGTATCGTGCCTTTGATGGAAGATTAAGCGAATGCGGGGGTGGAAGATTCCAAACAATACTTGAACCTTGGAATACGATTGATTTGATAAGTCATTTCATTGAGTCCATACATTTAATTCACAGTTGTACATATAGGATGATCATTTCAATAGGAGTAGAGCATAAGTCCATATAAGTCATGCATAAATTAATCAACAACATAGACTGCTGGTTATGTGTCAATGTCCGTTTAAGGATACAATGCAGTATTGTCGTCAGAACATCACAGCTATATGCACGAGCAGATAGACATGGCTACCTGCCGACAGTGAGACTGCGAGTCTGAATATATTCATACGAATTTGACGATTATTCTCATCCTTCTGAGGATTCTAGTTAAATACTAACCTCCAATATTTTCCCTCTCATATAGAGTTCTAGGACTGACCCTGATCCATCAAAAATGCACATAAAATGGCTATATTCTGCCATTGAATTGGAAGGTTAAAAAAACGCAGCTATTCAGCTTGGCGGTCAAGTAACAAAGGGTAGCGTTTCTTAGTTACCGACTGTGTCCTAAACAACGCTATACACGTCATGATCGATCGTGTATGGAGCGTTCAGTAATTGAAACATCTATCGCAATATATTAAATGCCTTAACCTTTACAATTGCACGTCTGATAACCTTTAGCAGACGGCGTTAATATCATATACCGTAACATAGAGGGAGACCAAAAAAAAAAAACAAAAAAAACATGGTGAAGTAAAATGGAAACAAAAGTGAAAGTGATGAGGAAAACACAGAAAGGTCTTGAGCTGATGGAACAGGCCAGGAGAACTTGGCACGAGTTTGCAAAAGGCCAATGCTCCTTGGGGAGCTGAAAGGCGATGAATTAGATGATGACAGCAGTAAGCTGACATCAACTTTAATGACAGTAAGTTCTGATACCAACTTTAATGACAGTAAGTTCTGACATCAACTTTAATGACAGTAAGTTCTGACATCAACTTTAATGACAGCAAGTTCTGATACCAACTTTAATGACAGTAAGTTCTGACATCAACTTTAATGACAGTAAGTTCTGACATCAACTTTAATGACAGCAAGTTCTGATACCAACTTTAATGACAGTAAGTTCTGACATCAACTTTAATGACAGCAAGTTCTGATACCAACTTTACTGACAGTAAGTTCTGATACCAACTTTAGTGACAGTAAGTTACAGAGACATTATTTTCATTTACTGCTACACTGACCACTTCTTAAGATCACCATACTAGCAGATGACTCAGATAAATGAACGAATGCTTAAATGCTGAGATTTTGTTAATATTGTAGACAACAAACAAAAAATAAATAATAAACATATACAGCCACATACCATGGTATACAACACTGCCACTTCTAAATCAACATTAGACAGTGTATTAGAACAGAGATGGCCCAGGAGTATAATTACAGACATCAGTGTAGGAAACAGCCAGTACCAAAACAGACCTCCATTCTAAAAGCATGCAATTATTATAAGCAGAAATTGATCAGTCTGAGTCTGTACTGGAGGACCGGGGTCTACAGTTTACTATCAGACCTAAAGGTCTTTTATATTTGAATATGCACCCTAATATAACCGACTAGGTTGAACGGGCCGCACCTCGCCAAAACGAGGCAAAATTTTTTTTTTTTTTTTTAAAGTCTTCAATCCCAAAAATTCCAATGAAAGGAAGAGTGGGATATTAGTTGTTGAGGAGTTAGTGTTCCTAGAAATTGCAACCATTTTCACTAGCTGGCTGTTATGCATACAGAATATTGATAGAATTACATCTTGTCGTTTCTGAAGGCCCCCTGGAATGGATAAATAAATGGATGCAATTCTTATTTCTACACGTAAAAAAAAGTAGCCTTAATAACTCTGCTTTATTTCAAATACTTCCATGATTTGAAGTTAGTACTATGTTGTACCAAAGTGATTTTTTATTTTCACAGCTTTTTAAGCATCAAACGGAAGAGTCGACAAAACATCTAAATTTCTTTAAAGTATAATTTTGACACATGAATGTTATTAATGTGATGTATTACAGTTAGAATCTGATGCTGGAAGCTCACTTCTGTGTGTGTGCGTTTTTTTAAGGAATGAAATATAATTTTATACCACGAGTAATTAGCATTTGTTTAATGTTTATTTCTTTTCTTGCTTATTACCTTATCTTGTATATCAAAACTACTTTTGCCAGACATATCTTGCTCTTCTGTCAAACACTCATTCTATTTCCTGCTATCTACAAAAATAATGATAGTTATGATTGTATCTGACATTGGACCTACATGTAGTTTTACTCTATGACTGAAATTTGACATGTGGCATGCTGATGTAACATCATAATTAACTATGCAAGTCCAGACTATCTTCGTGCATAAAAGCACAAAAAGCTAGTATGATCTTTATCAACGTCGTCCATTCCTTTAATACACCAGGAACATAGGATTGCAACTACTGCCTGTCACCAATTCATATTATGGACTGAGCACGGTCTTCTTAAAATTAAATTTCACCCAAACTGCAGCAGGAATCCATTTTGAACACCAAGCTAAAAATCTTTCCACATGTCAATGCACTGTTTCTAAAGAGCGAAGATAAAAACACACAAAAAGAACATAATATGTAAACTCCAAACCTTAGCCAACTGATGTTTTGAGGAGAAAAAAAAATCAAAACAATGAACTGTGGTAAAGGATGAACCAAATACAAAATGAGGTAAAACAATAGATAAATGAAGACATTACAGGCTCGAGAAATTCTCTTCATAATATCAGCAGATAATCATTAATACAGGACCTGCCTTGAGGAGGAATAAAAAAAGGATGAGAATGCAGCAGTTTGAGGTGATATTTTGAAGGTGGCGCAAAGAAAACTAGGGGCAGGAAACAAGATGGGCAGAGCACTTCAGAGAAACACTGAATAAGGAACCACCACAGACGCAGCTGAATGTCCTGACGCTTAAAGTGATCTAGATGTAAATACATACATTCCACGAAGAGAAGAGAGATATGAGGGCACTGGACATGGAGGTTGAAGCTGCAGATCGCACTAAGTGGCGATGCTATTTACGGCGCCACCTCAGATTGGGCGAAAAGAAGCTTACACAACAAGCAGAAGAGAGGAGAAAACGTCGAAAGGAGCACCAGGAAAATAAGCAGCTGAGGGCTGTCACCTCAGGTGCATATTTCCATAGTCAGTTATGACTGAAGGGGCTATTATTTTTTACAGTCATAGACTGAGTGATTGTTACGTGCAGTCTTTGATATCTTACAATATTATACATTGGTATACTTGTTATGTTCGCAAATATTTTGTAAACAAAATAGTGCTTAAGGAAAAGTCATTATTGAGTTACTTCCCTTGAAAGTTGTGTCGTCTCTTCGATCGAACTCCGCGGATGAATCCATTTTACTGCGATTTATTCGTTGTTTGGGTAGTAATAGATTGTTCTTGCTTCAGAATATCTATGGCCTGAATTTATGTGTATTGTTTGTCTGAGTAGGACGAGTCTGTCTTATATCTGTATATCTTTACATATCTAAGTCGAACTATTTGTTCTGTTGTCTCTAGAGAGGTCAAAGGCTATTCGGCGGATGTGCCGCTAGAGTGTGGTGTGATTTGGCTTCGTCCTGATGGGGACTGTGTTTTTTCTATGTCGGCTTGTCGCCGGAAAAAGTGATCTCAGTATTTGTGGGGAAAGTGATAGTCGTCTAGACCTATCGTGTATGCTTTACCCCAGTGTTTATTCGTATTGCCAAGGAATGGCAGAATCATATTTCTGATACCAAGGTAATCAAAGATACTCTTATGAACTCTCGTACGAAGCCACCATTTTCGATAGGTACGATTTGAATGTCTAAGAGAATATATTTGACTCGATGAAAACGACTTCGATTCCTAGCAGCACTATATCCTGTAGAATGCAGTCAATTGTTCATGATCAAATCTACAGAGCAATGAAATGTTTAATAAATGACTAACTTTAGGACAGATTCATTATCTGTATCCAAACGTGAGTGACAGCTCACGAGTGAAGCCATCTTGGAACCAAACATGTAGTGACTTTCAAGAAGAGAAAAGGGATGCCCGTATTATCGCTTGATTAGTCCAGAGATCACTGCTACACATGAGAACCCATTGCTAGCGGTTCAATATTATTATATGAAAAAAACTGTGCTGAACCTTATGTTAAAGAATCTTCGCTAGACGAGATTAGGTAGAAGCCATCTTGGATATTGTTTATAATCTGACGTGCTTTGTCAGTAAACTCAGTTGATATATATATGGGCAATACTGAGTGCTTGGCTACTGACAGTCCATTATAATATTATTCTACATGAGTGCCCATGTAACATAACATTGCAAGACCATTTATCCACTGTACCATGATGTATTATGCCAACCTGTGATTTGTCACTATCTGTGCTGTCGAGTGTGTACGTCCAATTAAACTTTAGTAAAGGTACACAGTCGTTGGTGTCGATGACTTCCAGCCATACATGAGTGTGAGAAAAGAACATTTGTCAACACCACGAACCCTTATTTTCATTCGCACATTATACACTCAATCCATGTCTACACACCACTGCGTAGGTCAAGTTGACATTCCATACACTACAGTGGAGCAAACAACACCATAGAGATCTTATCAACTGATGATGATGATGTCTGTCTTCCAAGAAAAAGAGACGTTATCAACTGGTGGACCAGCTTTCTGGGTTTGACCTCGCAGAAGTTCAGAAGTCAACAGATTACCGATACCAGACCGTTTCCTGTGGCTGATACGACACACTTGCAGTATTGGTTTGCTCTTTGTCAACACTTCGTCACGTGACCTGTCAAGTGAATGCAGTATGTAGGTCAGCGTTGTTGACATTTTTACATTAGACATTACAGAGTTTCACAGAACAGTTGGATCAATTCTTGTCAATATTAACAGGAAGACAGTATTTGTGAACTAAGAAGTCCTATTTTCATCGATGGATCTTCTTGTTTTCCATATATGAACTTTAATATTTAAGGCCAGAATGTTTAATTGAATAAAGTGGCAGTTTGTTTATTTTCATAAAAATAACTTTGCCATTACTGTAAAACTGAGCCTATTTTGCAACACATACTATCATACACATAATTTATATATATTTATGTTTACATGTTATTTGTTTGTATAGTATGTTAGTTTCTATGTCAGCGGGTTGTGTTTAAGGTTGGGCGGCGTCCTCACAACAGAATATCCCACGTCATAGAGGGTCCGTTGTGGGCGTTTTCTATAGGTGCAATTTTCTTGATTGAAAATTTGCTGCGACAACTGTTGCTTTTGTGTTAGCTGTGAAGTCTGTAATTATTGTTATTTTTGTAATATTTCTTTGTTCTTTAGTTTTGTTTTGATTTGTTTGTAATTTGTTGGTCTAACCTTTTCTATCTTTCAGTTCTATTCACAATTTATATTCATATATTGTGACGTCATTTGTGTTGTTATTCTTTGCAGATTCAGTGATTATTTTCATTGATTTCCCTATTTGATTTATTTTGATTTCTGCAAACGTTCTTGTATTGTCAGTCCTATTTGTACTTTATGTATTCTGTTGGTTGACATATGTTTTATATAGGTATATTTCATAAGACACAATTGCCTGTGCACTGCACTTGGATTATGGTATAAACCAGTACCTGATTATTATTACTATTATACAAGACCTTATTAAGGCTTGTGACCCACAGATATTGGGATAGTATACTGATTAATCAAGTCATTAAGAACTTGTGGTATTATTATTATTTCAGGTGATTAGTATTATTGTTAGACATCATGTCTACATTGGAATACTTCATTACACAAGGGAAAGCCCTTGATAAGACTGGTCAACAATTAGAACAATGGGCAGTTGCTCAATATGACAAAGCATTAGCTGCAGAAGAGAGAAGAGCTATGGCAGAAGAGAAAAGATTAGAAAGAGAAGCTGAGGCTGCTGCTGAACAAAAGAAATTGCAGATGCAGGTAGAGCAAAGGAGATTTGAAGCTGAACAAAAAAAATTAGAAAGAGAAGCTGCTGCTGAACAAAAAAGATTAGACAGTGAAGCTGAACAAAAAAGATTAGACAGGGAAGCTGAACAAAAAAGATTAGACAGTGAAGCTGAACAAAAAAAATTAGAAAGAGAAGCTGCTGCTGAACAAAAAAGATTAGACAGTGAAGCTGAACAAAAAAGATTAGACAGGGAAGCTGAACAAAAAAGATTAGACAGGGAAGCTGAACAAAAAAGATTAGACAGGGAAGCTGAACAAAAAAGATTAGACAGAGAGGCTGAAGAAAAAAAAGCAATAAGAGAACATGAATTTGAGTTGGAGAAATTGAGATTGACAAGTATGAGTAATGTTAATCAGGCATCTAGTGGTAATGGTAAACCTTCTACTTACAAGGTTAAGGTTCCACCGTTCAATCAGTCCAGTGACGATATTACATTCTGGCTGGATAGATTTGAACGTTCTTGTCGTACACATAATGTGGATAAATCACAATACGCTAATCAATTATCAGAAAACTTGAAAGGTGAATCTTTGACTAGATTATGCCTTGTAGGAGAAGCAGATAAGGATAATTATGATGTCATTAGGGCGGCTTTGATAAAAAAATATCAGCTAAGTGAGGAAGGCTATCGCCTTTTATTTAAAACGATGGTGCCTGAGACGGGTGTAGAATTCTCAGAATTCACTGCAAAGGCACGTCTCACAGTTGATCGTTGGATTGAGCTTTCCAAAACAGAAAAAACGTATGAAGGACTTATGGATTTGTTGCTCAGAGATAAGATTATGTCATGTGTGAACAAACCTTTCCTTGAATTTATACATGAGCGTAAACCCAAATCTCTAAAAGAAATGGAAGAATATTGTTCCCAATATGTCACTGCACACCCCGACGTGACTTTTGGCAACACTAAGATTAAGGAGAGTATGCCAGTTGCTTCAGCAACACCATACAATCCCAATTATTCACACAGATTTCAGGGACCTCAAAACAGATTTGATAAAAAAGGTAACCATAATAGTTATCAAAACCAAGGTAACCAATCATTTCAGGGTTCTTCTTCAAAGAACTGGAGACGAGCTGATAGCTCTCGACACAGGGGTGGTCATAATTATAGGAATTTCCGTAGAGGAAGTAATTATAGAAACTATCAGGGTTATCCGTCTTGGAGTCAACAAGATCATAATTACAGAGATACTCATTATAATGAATATGATAATGGTAACCAAGGGAACTATGACTCAAACCCAAATAGGGGTTACAATAGAGGTAACAATAACTACAGAGGTGATAATAACCGAGGTAGATCTCAAAACAAAAGACATAAACCACATTTTCAGGCAAACTCTGCACAACAAGAGTCCCATGAAGCCTATAAACAGAGTAAAGATAATAATGATGCTAGTAATATGGCATGTGCCGCTTTTGATTTTGGGAGAGCATCTCAGTGCCCCCAATGCAAAACGTTATTTGAGCCAACCACAGTGTCTACTTTAAGCTGTGGCCATCCTCTTCCTGCTCTTCCGGCATCAGTCGCGCATGATGGAAGAGGTTCTCTTGTCTTACATAAGGGTTTAGTGAATAACAATCCAGTCTCTGTGCTATTTGATTCTGGATGCACCACAATTGGTGTTAGGCAGTCACTCATAGATCCTTCCCGTGCCACTGGACAAGTAGTCAAATGTGTAACATTTGGCGGCACATTAGAGAAATACTCTACTGCTATCATTAGGATTGCTACTCCTTTCTTTACAGGAGATGTACACGCATGTCTTCTTCCGAATCCGATCGCTGACCTCATCATCGGTCGCATTCATGGAGTCAGAGAATGCACTCCGCAACAAATTTCCACGTGGGAAAGGCAAAACATGCAGATTGCTAACGCTGTAGTCACTAGAGCTCAGGCTCTTAATATGCCTCAAACTTCATCTACTGAAGATAATGAAGTGCATAACCAAGATAATCCCTTGGTAATTTCTCGTGACTCGTTTATAAAACAGCAAGAAGATGATCCCACTCTGAAGAAATTCTTCATTCTTGCAACTAAAGGTGATCCGAATAAAGACACAAGTCGTAAATCGTGGATTACAAAGAAGAATGGCGTACTTGTACGTATGGTTCAAGACTCCATTACGTCAAGTCATTCTCAAATCCTGGTTCCCAAGAATTTGAGAGTTAAAATTTTGCAGCACGCTCACGACTCTCAGTGTGCTGGACACATGGGTTTTTCCCGTACTAAGTCAAGAGTCCTTGCGGCTTTCTTTTGGCCATTGGTAAACAAGGACATACGGATTTATTGTCGATCTTGTAAAGTATGTCAGGAAGTTAAATCCAAAGGTCCACGGCATGCTGCACCCATTCAGGCGGCGGACATTCCTATTCGGCCGTTTCAAAAAATGGCCATAGACATTATTGGTCCATTTAAGATCAAGTCTGCCAGAGGACATCAGTTTATCTTGACGTGTGTTGATATGTGCACACGTTGGCCAGAGGCTATTCCTCTGAAGAGCATTACTACTGCTGATATTGCAGATGCTCTTTGGCTTATATTTTCTCGTCTGGGGTTCCCCGGAGAGATATTGTCAGACCATGGCACCCAACTAATATCAGATACCATGTCTCAAGTAATGTCTACTCTGCAGATAGATAGATCTTTAAGTAGTATCTACCATCCAATGTCTAATGGTATGGTCGAACGCCTTAATAGAACACTTAAAAACTTACTGGGGAAGATAACTGAGGATCATCCTCAAGACTGGGACAGAGTTTTACCTGCGGCCCTCTTCGCTTACAGAGAGGTACCCAATGAACATACGGGATTTTCTCCCTTTGAACTCGTCTTTGGCGCGCGTCCGCGTGGCCCTATGTCGTTGCTTCACGATCTCATAACATCTGACAATATTGACGATGACACAAAGTCATCCTACGAATATGTCATCGCGTTGAGACAAAAAATTATCGAAGCATGCAAATTAGCAACTTCTTCTTCTGAATTTGCGAAACAGAAGGCAAGGCAATTTGCCAATAAGAAGAGATGCTTACGACAACTTTGTCCTGGTGACAAAGCATTTGTATTACTACCTTGTAGGGAAAACAGATTACTTATTTCTTGGAAAGGTCCGTACGATATAATATCGAAAATTTCCGATGTCGACTATATTGTCGATATTGATGGGAAGCATAAAACCTTCCACATCAATATGCTTACTGAATTCCATGAACGTCCGGATTATTTGCAACCCATTTTCCAAGCAACGGACAATTCTCCAGTACAACATGGTCATTACTCATCACTGTCCGTGATACAGGATGAGGAAACAAGTTTTTCAGATGTAAATCTTCCTCTTCCAATGATCCCACTTCATTCTAGTGAATCATGGAAGAACGTTACTGTCTCTCCTGATTTGTCTCTAGGAGAACAGCGACAAGTTTCAACTATGTTGCAAACATTTCAGGATGTACTCACTGACATCCCTGGACAAACGAATGTCATTCAACATGACATTGTTCTAACTGACCATACTCCTATTAGGGTTAGACCTTATCCTATACCTATACATTTTCAAGCACAGGTCGAGAAAGAGTTGGATGAGATGATAGATTTGAAAATAATCGAACCATCCACCTCTGCATATTCTTCGCCGATGGTTATTGTGCGTAAAAAAGACAATAACATACGTCTTTGCGTTGACTATCGAAAATTGAATCAAGTAACGAAGTTCGATGCCGAACCTATGCCTTTACTGGAAGAGCTACTTACTCGACTCTCCAAATCTCATTTTTTCACTAAACTTGATTTGTCTAAAGGATATTGGCAAGTTCCTTTATCTGAACGCGCCAAACCTCTCACGGCTTTTTCAACACCTAGAGGTTTGTTCCAATGGAATTTTATGCCTTTCGGTCTTATGAACGCACCAGCTACATTCGTACGCATGATGCGCCGAATCCTATCTTATCGGTCAGATGTCATTGCATATCTAGACGACATCTGTCTTTTCAGCGATACTTGGGAAGATCACTATTCAGGGTTAGATGAATTGCTGTCTACTTTGCGTGAGCACAACCTGACAGCGAAACCCTCTAAAGCCTATATTGGTTTTAGCGAAATTTCTTTCCTAGGCCACCGAGTTGGTCATGGTTTCCTAAAGACAGAGGACCATAATACTAGTAAGATACTTAACATCTCAATCCCTAAGACTAAAAAACAGGTGAGAAGTCTGTTAGGTCTTATTCAATTTTATGGCAGATTCATTCAGAATCTATCCTCTATCATGGCACCTCTCTCAACACTTCTAAAGAAAGGTTCGCCTAATGTGGTCCACTGGTCTCAGGAATGCCAATGCTCTCTGGATAAGATTAAAACATTGTTTTCAACACCACCTATTTTAGTGCTACCCACTAAAGATAAGACATTCGTTCTTCGTAGTGACGCTTCATCCACTGGGATTGGAGCGGCACTAATGCAAGAGTACTCTGGAACTCTGCATCCTGTAATGTATATTTCCAGAAAACTTAATGCGGCAGAAAGGAATTATTCGGTTTTAGACCGTGAGCTATTAGCTATGGTTTGGTCGATCCTCAAACTACAGAGATTCCTTCTAGGCGCACATTTCATAGTAGAAACCGACCAAAAAGCTCTTACTGCTATACAGAGTAAGAATTTGAAGAGCTCGAGGTCTACTCGATATGCAATTGCTCTTCAACCTTTTCATTTCTCTGTGCGAGCTATTCGTGGATCAGATAATGTGATGGCAGACATTCTGTCAAGATGCCCACATGACTCCACATAACTATTAGGGCTTAGACTTCTTGATATGTCTAGTTCTATAGTAGTTCCTTTTCTATATCATGATAGATACACATTTGTAATTTAATAATATAATGATTGTATCACTACATAGCGGTTCATTGATGTTTATTCACCGCTGTGCTTTGATGATTTTTTCTTCATAAATCATAAATTTAAGATATCTAATACGAAATGATGATATGAATTTTTTAGGCATTGTGTAATTGCCAGAATTGTATTATACTTTGATGACACCTTCCTGGAAAAATATACTTGTAGAGAAATAATTTCTCTCAGTTTATGAGACACATTCTCACCAGTCGCTCCATAAGTCGACTTAGCCTCATATTAGGCGTTATAGGTATTCCTGATATTTTCATCTGCGCATTATTCATGCGTTGTGAGCCTATTGTACGTTGCTCCTAGATGTATTTCAAAAAAAAAAAAAATGTTCCATTTTTTTTTTCCCGGGAGGTGTGGTAAGACTGTTACGTGCAGTCTTTGATATCTTACAATATTATACATTGGTATACTTGTTATGTTCGCAAATATTTTGTAAACAAAATAGTGCTTAAGGAAAAGTCATTATTGAGTTACTTCCCTTGAAAGTTGTGTCGTCTCTTCGATCGAACTCCGCGGATGAATCCATTTTACTGCGATTTATTCGTTGTTTGGGTATAATAGATTGTTCTTGCTTCAGAATATCTATGGCCTGAATTTATGTGTATTGTTTGTCTGAGTAGGACGAGTTTGTCTTATATCTGTATATCTTTACATATCTAAGTCGAACTATATGTTCTGTTGTCTCTAGAGAGGTCAAAGGCTATTCGGCGGATGTGCCGCTAGGGTGTGGTGTGATTTGGCTTCGTCCTGATGGGGACTGTGTTTTTTTCTATGTCGGCTTGTCGCCGGAAAAAGTGATCTCAGTATTTGTGGGGAAAGTGATAGTCGTCTAGACCTATCGTGTATGCTTTACCCCAGTGTTTATTCGTATTGCCAAGGAATGGCAGAATCATATTTCTGATACCAAGGTAATAATAGATACTCTTATGAACTCTCGTACGAAGCCACCATTTTCGATAGGTACGATTTGAATGTCTAAGAGAATATATTTGACTCGATGAAAAACGACTTCGATTCCTAGCAGCACTATATCCTGTAGAATGCAGTCAATTGTTCATGATCAAATCTACAGAGCAATGAAATGTTTAATAAATGACTAACTTTAGGACAGATTCATTATCTGTATCCAAACGTGAGTGACAGCTCACGAGTGAAGCCATCTTGGAACCAAACATGTAGTGACTTTCAAGAAGAGAAAAGGGATGCCCGTATTATCGCTTGATTGGTCCAGAGATCACTGCTACACATGAGAACCCATTGCTAGCGGTTCAATATTATTATATGAAAAAACTGTGCTGAACCTTATGTTAAAGAATCTTCGCTAGACGAGATGAGGTAGAAGCCATCTTGGATATTGTTTATAATCTGACGTGCTTTGTCAGTAAACTCAGTTGATATATATATGGGCAATACTGAATGCTTGGCTACTGACAGTCCATTATAATATTGTTCTACATGAGTGCCCATGTAACATAACATTGCAAGACCAGTTATCCACTGTACCCTGATGTATTATGCCAACCTGTGATTTGTCAGTATCTGTGCTGTCGAGTGTGTACGTCCAATTAAACTTTAGTAAAGGTACACAGTCGTTGGTGTCGATGACTTCCAGCCATACATGAGTGTGAGAAAAGAACATTTGTCAACACCACGAACCCTTATTGTCATTCGCACATTATACACTCAATCCATGTCTACACACCACTGCGTAGGTCAAGTTGACATTCCATACACTACAGTGGAGCAAACAACACCATAGAGATCTTATCAACTGATGATGATGATGTCTGTCTTCCAAGAAAAAGAGACGTTATCAGTGATGCGCCAGACAATAGAGGGCAGTCCAAGAGGAATTAGATGGATAACATTTTCTACACTGGAAGATCTGGAATATGTAGATGACATTGCACTATTTGCACATTCACATCAACACATCCATGAAAAAACAGATAGACTGAATAAGTATAGCCAGCAGGTGGGTCTGAACATCAGTCTAAAGAAGACAGAGGTCATGACACTCAATGTGGGCAGTCCTGAGCCCATAACAATAAGGAACCAGAAGCTGGAACAGACAGACACATTTACATACCTAGGATACATAGTAACACCAGATGGTGGAACAAGCAAAGACATCAACAATAAAATTAATAAAGCGAGAACAGCCTTTGCTAGTCTAAACAACATCTGGAAATCTTCTCAGTACAGCACAAACACTAAATTAAGATTATATGAGAGCTGTGTACTTTCTGTGCTTCTCTATGGTGCGGAATGCTGGAGAGTAACAGAGAGGGAAATGTGAAAACTGTCCTCCTTCCACACAATCTGCCTAAGGAAAATTCTTCGAATCTTTTGACAGAATACCATCACCAACCAATAACTGCTTACTCAGAATAACCAAGAGAACATACACCATCATAGCTGGCAGACACTGGAGGAAAGTTGCCCTGAAGGAAAGTGAAAGAGAGGCTGACCAAAAACAACTTGGCAGAGAACTGTTGAGGCTGAGATGCAAAGAATGAACCAGATCTGGGGCACTGTACGAAGGATGGCCCCCAACCGAATAAAGTGGAATTTATTTTACATGACGAGTTTACCAGCATCATGCAAAACCTCAGTCATCTTTAACAACATGCCAGAGGGTGCATTAGTCTTATTGATTCTGGGTTTCACCAGCAACCATCCGGGGAAATACACAGGTGACCACACTATCTTTAAATTAATACTTCTATACAGATACAGTTCACCTAGTAAATAAATGTGGACTATTTTAAATGCTGTTTAAAAAAAGGTTTCCTGAAACTTAAAACAATGAAAAATGGTAACTTCTTGGTTTTACCCTTTGTCAGTCAGTCAAAAACAGGAAACACAGATAAGAAATATAGAAAAGCTATGACAAAATTAAAAAAACAAAACAAACACATGAAAAAAATAAATATTAATAAACAGATGAAAAACATTGATAATATGCAATAATAAAGTGGGGGTCAGAGTGGCTAAGAGATATGGCATCCGCCTCTATTTATAAAGGTACCGGGTTCAGTTCCCAGTACAGGGAATATATTTGATGGACATTTTTTCAGAACCAGTGGGTCTTAATGATGTCATACTTCCCCCTGATCTCATGGGTAGTGAGATCGGATGCCTAGCCTTCTCGGATAAGGGCTATAAAATAGGAAGTCCCATATGCAAGTTGCGCACGTTCAAAATCCCTCAGCAGTTGGAAATCGTAAAGAGTAGGCCATAAGGCCGCTGCCCTGCCAAAATTTAAAAATTAGGAAACCTACCCACCATAAAAATATTGACAGAATGTGTGATTCCTGCATACACACACTGGGATCCTCGCTGATGCTATGGAGTTCATGCACTGAGCTGAGATTCTCCTTGTGTGATCTAAGGGAGGAGATCGGAGCACTGATGGAGTTGTCCATGTGCAATGAAGATGGTCCTTACAACCAAACCAATAAATACAATAATGATATTATCTCTCACCATACAGTGACTGTGGGCAATGAAGGGTAACCCTGAAAAGTCTTGCCTTTCATGAGTACTGTGCTTTTGTAAAACTGACTTCAATACAATTTTAATTTTTTTATTACTATTATCAGTTTTATCATTATTTACAAATACTATATTTATAAAACATAGCTTGGTTTCCTCTTTCTATGATGATACGAGAAGATGAAGAAGCATATTCTATGATCCTTATATCTGTGGCATGGGTTTGATGATTACAGAAGCAACTATATGTGTACTGAGTAAGATTTTTGTACGTGAAGAGTTGCTAGACACAACTATCTCTGATAATGGTACCTAGTACAATTTTGTTTATTAATGGAATTGAACATCTGACCACATCTCCAATCCATCCCGCATCAAATGGAGCAGTTAAGTGCTTTGTCAGAATTTTCAAGTCTGCCATGACAAAAACTGCTCGACAAGGATCACCAAAAAATCATGCACAAGATGAACAGAAGATGTACACCACAAGATGAACAGATGTACACCACAAGATGAACAGATGTACACCACAAGATGAACAGAAGATGTACACCACAAGATGAACAGAATATGTACACAAGATGAACAGATGTACACCACAAGATGAACAGAATATGTACACCACAAGATGAACAGATGTACACCACAAGATGAACAGAAGATGTACACCACAAGATGAACAGAAGATGTACACCACAAGATGAACAGATTTACACCACAAGATGAACAAAAGATGTACACCACAAGATGAACAGAAGATGTACACCACAAGATGAACAGATGTACACCATAAGATGAACAGATGTACACCACAAGATGAACAGAAGATGTACACCACAAGATGAACAGAATATGTACACCACAAGATGAACAGATGTACACCACAAGATGAACAGAATATGTACACCACAAGATGAACAGATGTACACCACAAGATGAACAGAAGATGTACACCACAAGATGAACAGAAGATGTACACCACAAGATGAACAGAAGATGTACACCACAAGATGAACAGAATATGTACACCACAAGATGAACAGAAGATGTACACCACAAGATGAACAGAAGATGTACACCACAAGATGAACAGAATATGTACACCACAAGATGAACAGAAGATGTACACCACAAGATGAACAGATGTACACCACAAGATGAACAGAATATGTACACCACAAGATGAACAGAAGATGTACACCACAAGATGAACAGATGTACACCACAAGATGAACAGAATATGTACACCACAAGATGAACAGAAGATGTACACCTACAGTATTAAAAAAAAGGTAAATGTAGTCCCATAGCAGATACTGCCGTAGGGGAGTGAAGTATTAGAGACTTTACCATACTAGGTCCAGCATCGAGATGTGAGGTGAACTATTCCCTTCGTCGTTACCTTTTCCTTCCCTAATTCAAAGAGTGGAATCAGGTACCAATTTACAGCTGGGTATACTGGGGCATGTCAGTACCGTGATTCGAATCTGGCACCGTTGCCACGTGAGACCAGCACTTTAACCACTGTCAAATGGAAGCTCACCTACAGTATCACAACCATTAATCCCATTTTAGGTAAATCACCTGCTAAATTACTGCATGGGCAACAACTAAGAACATAGTTATTTTGATGCCCAATGCAGAAAATAAATGTTATCTCATATGGGTACAAATCTTGATGATTCAAAGTTAGTGAACCAGTCTTCATCAAGAATCATGTATTATGATGCATAATGTATCTCTCTTTACTTTACAATAATCAGGTTGTTAAAAGACACCAAACCAAATGTGCTCAGAAAACATTTTAAAGTTCAGGTCAGCATCAGGATACACTTGATGATTTCCTACTGAATAAAGCTACTTTTTAGCACCTCAACCAAGCAGCACCTTTTGAACTTTTGTAAGGCTTATTAAGTTCTGGATGATCAGCTGCTTGCTCATGAAACTATTCAGTGGAATCAGCACATCAACAAACCTGCGTCAGATATGAAAGTACCCATGTGACGGCCTCAGTGCCCTAACTGACCACCAAAGAAATATGACCCCCACGTTCATATGTTAAAAAAGTAAAGGATTGGAGTAGTGATTTACATGAATTATAGTTCTTAGTTTCAGTGCTACATCTAAAATATTATGTAATACATGTCTATGTTCTGCACATCATTTAATGGGTTCATTTGTAGTGTGTAGAGACATTCAACAGTACATTCAGTGAATTCATTTTAGGAATCCTAATCCTAACCTTAAACCAGATGAAATGAACAATAGTGGGTCATGTTCTTTGACGTCATACAAATAAGTCGTCAGGGTTTAGAATTCTAGACCTAGGCCTAACCCTAATGCTTACCCCTTATTACTGCGTCTCTAAATTGCCTTTTTTTTTTTTTTTGGCACTTATCGAAAACGTGGCCCACTGTTTTTCATTTCAACCCCTTAAACTTAACCCTAACGACGTGGGTGACTTATCTGAATGGCATCGAAGAACATGTCCCACTGTTATTCATTTCAACCAGAATGAGATAATACATTAGGCCTATCACTTTAAAGTTCTTTATAGTAGGCCTACCTATACAACAGACATATTAACATTAAGGTCTTGTCATAGTTAATTACAGACATCAACATTAAAAGGCAAAACTTACTTTGAAAGAAGGCAACGACTTTTCCTCTTTGGTAAGCTGATACAGAATGGCAGTATAACAATGTCCAAAAACTGAGCGTTAAAACTAAGACGTGATCGAATGCGGCCATATTGATGTCTTGTTTCTTTAAATACACTTATGAACGTTCCAGATATAGTTATACCCTCACAATAGGCAGGGATCAGAATGTGCCTGTGCACAGAACACACAGTCGTCACAGTTCCAGTGCTCTGTGTATGACAAGATGTTGTTGACAACAAGAACTAAATAGCTTACCCGCCATAGGATTAGGCCCTACTTTATAGCCTATAGGCCTAGCACAACTTCGCGTCAGCAGTTTAATAGTCGGATGAAGTCACTTTTATCCGTCATTAAAAGCTACATCTTGCATAAGTCATAAAAATAGAATGTTGTTGAAATGATAACAGTAGCAGACTGGTTCCTGATTAATAATCTGTTGAGTTCTTTCTTTTTTTCTTTTTCTTCTATCGCTTATTTCCTGAAAACGAAAACCAGATCCGTCCAAATGCAAAACGGGGCCGGATACAAAACAATGTCCGGTGTTGCATAAATATTGACCCTTACATCAGATCTAAATCCGATCATTAATTCAAGACTTTCATTCTGATCTTGTATCTAACATAGCTTACCTAGCTTTTGTCAGATATTAACTAACAGTTCGGGCCAGGTCAATAAGTACCATTAGATACCAAACAGGATATTGGAAGTGCATGGAGCAACCAGTACACTTGTTATAATAATAATAGCCCCTTCAGTCATAACTGACTATTTTTTTTTCTTAACCAGCGGCACTTGGGCTTTCAGCCCTTCGGCCCAATGACATGTCATTGTGAGGCTGGGGAGCCTGTGGACTTTCCTTCCAACCCGGTCAGGAGCTTCGCTCCTTCCCATCCACAGAGGGTTTATCTCAGGAGCCGTTCAGGTAAATCAGTCAAAATCCCGGTCGATGTCACCTCTTCAAATGACCAAACCCGGGCATGAATCTTGAACACCTGATCGCCAGCGCCATGTGGTAGCCATTACACAAGCGCCCCCCCCCCCATAACTGACTATGAGAAGAAGTACACTTAGAGGCCTACCACTTTGGCAGCTCAGGGAGCATGACGCAGACTACCACCTTGCAGATACAATAAATAAAACAATTGATACGGAAACTATCAAAAATAAAGCCATAAAATATATTCAACAAATAGCAAACGGCAGAATTACAGTGTTCCCCCCCCCCCTTTTTCCCCCCCCCCCCCCCCCCAACGACCTTGTAGCGTGTGCGTAACAAAAACCCACAACATTTCAGAAGCCCCCGCGCTAAGGCGTAACATCTCAACAAACACCCCCTCCCCTTTCTATCTCTCTTTTGTAATTTGTGAACGGCAACCAAGGAAGAAGATAACAAATTAGGGAAATGAATTTATATTCCAATCTAGAAAATGGTAAAAGGATAAAGTATCACAGAAAATACACATATTTTCACTGTGAAGATTCCAATTGTAAAAGCACTAGATATGTTCTCTAACTATCTTAACAAAGCGAAATTTGTTCACAAAATCCTATAATAAAATCAGTGGCGTACTAGGGGGGTGCGAGCGGTCCGCCCCGGGTGACAGCCAGGAAGGGGGTGCCACAGGATACTATTAAGATAGTACTTACTGTTTAAAATGTACTTGTAAGTGTGTTTCTTTATGGGGGAAGGGTTGCCAAAGTTAGAAAAATACTTTGATTATGATGGATATTGCAAATGTATGATGTTATATTACTTTTATAATGATAAATACCTAAATAATGCTTAAAATAAATGTGAGGATGAAAGGATACAGTATGCATGATGAGAGAAAGAGAGAGAGAGAGAGAGAGAGAGAGAGAGAGTACGGGTAGAATTCAGACGGGCCTGTGTGCCCAATCATTAACCCTTTGAAAATAAAGTTCGTTCGTACTTCCCAGAAACTGACAGTTTTAACAGACTCCGAAATTCGAACTTAAGAGAATGCAGGAGAACAGATACAGCGGAGGAGATATTCCTAGTTAATGCGTATTAATACACTAGAGGATGTTTAGTATTTACAGCTTGGGTTCTTTCACGTGCTGGCATAGAATAAAATAAAAAAGACATATAAAGAAGCCAAGAAAAGTAGATGTAATAATAACCAAATACATTAGGGGACGAGTATAACAGATGAATAAAAAGAGTTGTGAGAAGGTTGCGTATTATTCCACTGTCTAATTTAATATACACCGTACACAGAAAACAAAAATGTTCAGTTAGATACAAGAAATGCCAGGACTAAACATCGGTGGAAGGTCAATAAATTACCTTAGATATGCGGATGAGGTAGTTTTGTAGCAGAAAGTGAACAGGAATTGTAAGAGCTAGTGAAGTAAATAAACTGCATAAGTCATGAATATAGATTGGACAACAAAACTGAGAAAACGAAAACTATGATAATTAGCAAAGCTGTCGATAATGCTACGTTAAAGAAAAAAATAAATGTGAAAATCCTTGAACAAATCAAGTGTTTCTCATATTTTGATCATATAATAACAGAAGATGGCAGACGCGAAACAGAAATCAAGCTGAGAATAAGAATAAAGCAACATTCAACAACATGAGACAGATACTAACATCTACACTGTTAACTCACAAATTAAAACTGACAATCATCACATGCTATATATATATATATAGAATTGCTAAGCTAGAATTGCTAAGCTAGAATTGCTTTGGCAGCTAGCGCCTTCAATAGATTATCTAACATTTGGAAATTACGATCATTGAATATACATACCAAGCTTCGTCTGTTTAATTCAAATGTTATCTCAGTGTTAACATACGGCTGTGAGAGTTGGAAAATAACAAAATCAATGGAGAACAAGCTGAATACATTCGAGAAAAAATGTCTTAGAAAAATCATGAACATCAGTTGGAAAGAATTCAAGACTAATCGACAAATAAGAGAAGACTCTAGCAGAAATATGTCTCCGACTATATAAGGAAAAGACGATGGTCATATATCGGTCATGTCCTACGAATGCAAAACAACAGAATACCACTACAGGCGCTCACTTGGGTTCCTGAGGGTAAGCGGAAAAAAGGAAGACCAAAGAAACACTCAGAAGAACAATAATAAGAGAAGGAAGAACGTTGGGCCTAAATAATGTGCAAGAGCTAAGAGGAGTGGCGTCACAACGAACAACCTGGAGAGCACTGGTTTCTGCCTTATGCGCCGTGTTTGGCGCTTAAAGAATTTATTATTATTATTATTATTATATATATATATATACATATTCTTCTATTCTTCATTATTGTATGGTGTAGAAACATGGACAACGGACAAGCAATTAGAAGAAAGAATTGAGGCGTTTGAGATGAGGATATTGGAAGAACGGGGCACGACTCGTGGAAAGAGAATAAAACAAATAAAGAGGTCCTATAAAACATAGGAACGAAAAGTGAATTAATGAAGGAGATCAAAATTAGACAGCTAAAATATTCTGGCCGTGTAAAAAGACATATCACCTGTCGTAGATTTAGGATAAGTGTTTAAGAAAGATAGGTCCCGTTTGAATAGAACTGGAAAGGTGGTAACTCAGTGAGAGATAAGGTACAGAAATAGATTTCACGAATGAAATGGTGGAAAGGTAGAGTCTGTCCCTGGATTTAGAAGATACTCTAGTCCAGCCTATCTTACGACTGAAATTTGTTTATCAGACAGTTTACCTTAATATATATATATTGACATATACACTATTACCCACTCACGTACACACACAGAGATAAGTGACGACAACTTGATGCACAAACGAGAAACTCTATTAAATGGAATAGGGATATTGGACCGATCTGACCAAAACACACAGGTACTTAAGTTTTTTATGTTCAGTTTATTTATCATAAAGAACCGTACAACATTTAATATCAAGATAGAAAAATACAAAAAAATCATATGCTACAGAAATAATAAAAGAAATAGACCCGTAAGTGCAATTCCCTCTGTTGAGACAAGATCCCGTTAGAAGAAGGTATTAACCCCCAAAAGGTCAAAAGATTAGCACTATGGTATAGAATTTGGCTATACTGTAAAGAACAAAGTTCTAATGGATCTATTCTGAAAAAATAAAATAACAGTACTAGCAAACAAAAAGAAAAGCAAAACAAAGTGAGTACAAAGCTTATAAGTTAAAAGAATTACTCATTCCTTCTTTCTCTCTCTCCAGACAACCCGTGGCCACGTTCATTCGTTCTTACCGAATTGTTGATTAGCAACGTCTGGAACAATCTTTAGGATACACACAGCAAATCCAGTGTTATTTTGGCAAAATAAACCCCAGCTCCTCAAAGACTGATTAAATCCTCTTCTTTGGGGAACGTTTACTTCGTTACTGTTATTAGGATTTATGTTTATGTCACATTAATTAGTCCAGGTAAGAAAATTAACAGTGCTCACAGTGTCAGAAGCTTGGGATTCCAATACATAAAGGAATGTCAGGTATGTAACTTCTCTCAGTATAAAATTCATTGTCACACCATGAATGGTCGATGGTCGGGAAATGTTAATGTTTGATTATTTCGCCACAACGGGCTGAATGTATATGAAATTGGAAAAAAAGAATTCTGGATAGCTATAGGTCCAGTTACAATTTTATCTTAATTCTTTTTGTTGGTACTCTGTCTCTTTCTGGGTGTAAACAAGATGCCAAACAGGTCAACCTTGAAGACCCGATATTTATATACGAATGTTCTTTTTGTACTGTTGGACTTAGATCCGTTATTCTCAGATTCAGGTTTAGGCGTAGGCTTAGGCCGCTGGTAGTTTTAGGTTTGTGACCCGTACTATATTTTAGGAAGAAAAATACAAACATTTAATCACAATATCAGTATCTATCCTAACCCGCGCAACGTTATAATTTATTATCCATTCGGTTATAAGATTTGATTAGAAACACACCTGAGAAGCATCTATCGGTCTTATTAACCCGTGAAATAAATTCTAGTCATTTACAAAATTGACACATGATGGATAGAAGATAAATATATATTTTGTCGGTATACCTTGCCTAGTGCATTTACTCGTCAATTAAAATATCTCTTACTGGTTACTAGCAATTAATTAAACTTATGTTACAGCTGGAAAATATTAGCTATATATATATTTAATCTGCTAGCCAATTTAACACAGTAAATCTTAGTGAAATATAATGACGAACTTAGCAATTAAATCACTCACAAATACTAGTAAATATAATTACCGCAACACAGAAAAAAAGAAACAATCTCCAATCGAAACGCTAAGAAATCCACTATAACAATGGTCTAAGATTAGACGCTAGATGGTTCTGCAAAATTCTGTGGCTACTAGATAAACTGAGTTTAAAGGATAAGGTATATATATGATTTAGGTAGAAATTCGCTGGCACTTGCTAGATTTCACGCCTTCGCTTAGATTTTGGGGAATTCTTCGGTCGAATGCTGAATCAAAGCTTATTTTTACACTCATGCCGACCGCAGAATCTTCACTAGGGAACGGACATGCTTTGATCTGGCATCTCGTCTGCAGTTAATTACGTTCACGAACGAACGGATGTGGGGGGGGGGGTAACTGTTGATTATCCCCCTTTTCTCAGATTAATTCCCCCTGACCAAAGTAATTACCGAAAAAGTACGTCTTAACTTATCGCCCTTGATTTTAAAATTAGACAACTCATTCTCTGATCTGTCAATATTTCAGCGATTCGCGTGATAAATACAGTTAACGGCTCAGGACTAACTAATAGGTCTGTTGGTAAACATTCCTAGTGTCTATAAGACATAGAGAAACGAAAAAAATAGGCGTGGCTACAATTATGAGTTCGACAGATATCGAAGCGCATGCCTTCTGCGTTAAAGAAACGTGGATATTAAAAAGCAAAGAGAGTTGGGAAACAGGTGGAAGCAAAAACGTGTTGATACATGTAAATATATTTGCATACTCTGTCACACCACCTTACCAAAAACTATAATAGAAAGAAGAGTTGAAGGCAAGTGTGAAAGAGGAAGACAGCGCTTTAAATGGGAAGATAACACCACGAGATGGACAGGAAAGAGTCTATCATAATGCACCTTCAAGACATGAGGCAGAAGACGTTGGAGATCCATTTCAGCCGACCTTCGATGAGGAGATGGCACGCGGTAATGATGATAACAAATCAAAAGCTTAATTAAAAGAACCATAACTGACGAATGAACACTAATGTGCGTTAGAAGTCTGAAAGGCAGATATGGATATAAGTTGTTCAAAGCTGCAACAAGGACTTACCAAGTCTATAGGAAACTAACAATTCCCAGCAATAAAAAAAAAAAGACCTGGACTACAGCTGGGGATAGGCTGTTTTAGAATAGAAGAACCTTATAGGAATAATGTCTACAAGATAAAATATAGAACATTACCTACTAAAATTGAAGAAGTTTGAACAACCGAGAATACCAATTTTAGATTATTTACAGGCATGATTCCCCACATCACTGCATAACAGATGTTGAGAAGAGATGGACCTAGACTTCTACACAATATGGTAAAACAGTATATGTTCTTCTTCGTCAAGGACTATGTCACGGGATCTCTCCCTTTGCTCTGCAGTGATGGCCCAACAATGGCCAAACTTCAGAGTATCTACTGAGGGTAATCAAATGTATCTACCTTTCACTCAAGATTACTCTTGACAGAGATGTGAATTGAAGAATGATGCTTCATTTCTAGGGAGCCTCATAAGAATTTTAAGAAATCAAGCACCACGGCTGATATTATCAAGGTCGTAAAGAACTTTATTATCTTCCCAGACCTTCTTTGAGGAGAAGAGAATTTTGCTCGTTTGATGAGCCCCAAATTGATTTAATTCAGTAAAATATTACTTTAATAGCTCCATTTATATGTATTTAAAATGACTGAGTCATACGGGTGCCGTTCACTCAAAATGATTAAATCAACTATAAATTTGTATATACAGATAACAAATTTAATAATCAATAATATTTTATAGGGTTAAAATAAATAAACAGGTTGATGAAAAAAATATTGCCTTTAAGGATTCATCCCGGGTGATGATTTGGTTATGGTTTTGAAATTTTCTTAAAGAGTTCACTTGGCAGCTATGAATGGATACTTAGCTGCCAGTAAGGTGTCGGTTGGCTTCTGCTCCAGGCGATGTTGGTTCCTTGCAGGTTGTAGACTGGTTTGTCTCGTCACTGGTCAAGTCTGGTGGCGGTAACATATCCCAAGTAGTATCATGGGGTAATTGGAAGATCGTACAGCGTCTTCAAGACCCATCTGATGTTGGGGTCTGGCTTTGACTGAAGGCCACTTATACCACACATCTTTTCCACAGATTAGTACCACCAATTGGCACCACCAACCCAAAGTGGGAGATACAGACTTCTGGCTCGGGGAAATAGTTTCGGCAATTTGGTTAAGATGCCTCTTACACGTGGTCTGGGGTATTGCTTTGTGATAGAATCCCACTATGACTTCGTATTCAGGTTCCTAGGATTCCGGGCTTTCCATATTAGTAAAGGTATAGTTTTCTTACTGTCTAAGTCATGAAGACGCTCAAATACGTTGTCCGGGCGGTCCTTTAAATTAGAATTCTGATTCTATTTTTTATTCTGGCTTGTCTGAACGTTCTTCTTGACGAGTTGAATTAACACCGAAGTAATCTTAAAATGTTGTAGATCTTAAGCAACACTCGGCCCACGCATCCACGTTGCTACTTGGAGGTGAAGTCCAATCAGATATGTTGTATTTTAACATCTCAAATGCCAAACTGTAGTAAAATCTGCGAGAATAATCGCTCATTTCAGTAAGATTTTAGTCATAAAATGATAATAAATACAACAGCCCTATTGTGTCTGACGGTGATGTTCTCACACGCCAGCATAGCGCTGAATTTAGTGCATAGGAACGGCTTAGAACCGCTCCCCCCGTTTAAACCTACTCGCGTTCCTTGTGACGTACATTTTTAACATTTTGCCCGATTTGATAGAGACTGTGGCAAGACTTACAATTAACGCTTTGGCGGAAGTGCGCCGCAAAACTACTATCTGAATTAACGTATTCTATCAACTTTAACGCAAATTTAGTAGTAATCCTTACATTTTTTGGTAGTGTTACACGATACAATACAAATTATTAACGCCAATTCTTACCCGCCATGCATTTCCCCCCGTTTCGTTTGACACATTCTGCCATGCAGATATACACGCGCGAGCAAAGCCAGCCAAAGCAAAACCACGCAGACAAATTTATTTTCATCCGTGCGGTAGCATTTCTGACGTAACTGAAACAAGTTAGTTATTTGAAAAATACATGCTGGCGAGAGAGGGGAAGATGGCCGTCTTGTGCAAATTTTATTTGACGATTGGCAGTGGAAAAAAAATTGTAAAATCTAAACCAATATCAAACTGACCATAAAAATCATATGATAAAATAGCTTAAAGTTCAATGAGCAAGAATATGTTTGAAATAATATGATAGTCACAATATTAGCCCAGTTATTGAAGAAATACTAAATGTCTACGGACGCACTAACAGACTGACGGTTGTTCCTGCTTGTTAATTTTTTAACGTTAGTAGGGACACTGGCTTAGAAATAGCGGCATTGAGGTACATTCAAATTCGCTTGGGTAAACAGAGAGTATAGGAGGAAAGGGGGGCGGTAGGAAAAATGTAATTCAAAACGAAACATCTCTTTGTATTGGCATAACTAGGGCAGGCTGGCCAATCGACTAACAGACGCAGAGTTGGGAATTTTTTTTTTTTTTTTGTTTAAAAAGGAAACTGCATTTGAATTCTGGTAGTCGAAGGTTTCGATTGGCCAGAGATACAAAATATTAGCAAAAAGCTTTCGCTGCCCAGTGCCAGTTGAGAAAATTTTCATTCAGTTACGCTGAGATCAGCTGTGATAAATTTAAACTTAAATAATAGATAAATATTCACAGTCTGGGCAGAGCACAGGGAAACTGAGGCCATTTCTTTGTAAAGTCAGCGTCAATTGTTTATATTTTCTTGAATTGTGGTAAGGATGCTTTATGAATTACTATGTTTATTCCAACTACCAAAGTTAGATACTGCTATGGGGGAAAGTGTAGGACATGCCGGGAGCAGACATTGTTGCGTCCTCACTTTGAAATGTATCTAACTTGTGTATGTTGTCCTGATTTTGTTTGAATATTATTGCATTAGAATAGTAAGAAGCCTCTGTGTTCTTTGAACACTATTAAGCATGCCTGAAGCATATATATTTATATTTAAAAAAGAAACAGAAGAGAAAATCATACCAAAGGAAATGTGGTTACTCCACATTATTGTATTGAGGAAAAATATGTAAACGTACAGTGGCGTATCTGCCATAGGGACCTGAGGTGTGGTCACAGCAAGGTAGGAGTCATGTAAAATTAGGGGCGAGTGCCCCTGTAAGGCACGCGAGGCTGACCCCATACCTCCTTAGGAGAATAACAAATATAGTGAGTGATCAGATGTAAAAGGCCAGGGTGTCCTTTTGTTGCAGAGGTTCTATTTCCTGGTGCCAGCGGATGACAGTAAACCTGCTGAGTCAGAAACATACTATCAAGTCTCCGACCCTTCATATGCTGTCAACAGATAACGGGAGGAGCTTGGTGCACGTTTGAAAGAGATTTTCTGCATCTACATATTGTATTTAATTCTACCAAGGAATCCCAGGTGATGAGTTAGGCATCGGGGTACATCTGACACTTTCGCTTTAACACACACTGATATTTCAACATATACTCAGGAAGTTTTGGGGCGTGATGAACCTACAGCCCCTCATACACAGTGACTCTCCCTGCTAGATTAATAAAGTAATAGCTGTGAACATTTCCCACAGGACAGAGATAAATATATATATATATATTAACTTTATAGTGTTGGGCAAATTGTCCACACATACTTTTAGTTGATCCTTTTTATGTAAACTATCTTGTCCTCATTTTCAAAGACCTGTCCAAGAGATATGACTGGACAGGCAAAATAAATTGTACAGAAAAGATTAATTTAAAGAAAACTTTAACCACTGTTTTTATTCACTTCCTCATAAAAATTTAAAGTGTTTTTGTGGTGTGTACCATCATCTCATTTCTCCCCTAGACACTAGGTACATCACACACCATACACTAGAGCCACAAGAGTGACCATGTGAGATCTAGGGAGGTAGCGTTAGGTACCCTGCACATAATTCATCATCATCATCTTTTAGAGTCAGGGGCCTACATGTGCTTGACCTCACACGGTTTATGCAGACACCGATTTCATTCTTTGTTAGGATACCATCATAACCTCCCCAGCAAAATCAACTTTGCAACACAAACCAATAGCAAAAAACTTGCGTATTTTGGTAGGGCTATATCGCCACCACCCTTGTTTATCTAGAATCTTCTTCATAACAAAATAAACTAAAGTTCTCTACATGTCATCTACGAATTCATGTCTGACTTACAAGACCATATACGGTTGTGCCTCTTCCGTTGATTTTTATTATGTTTACACTCACGACTTCATAGATCTATCGTGGAAAACCTCTTTCAAGATTTCATATTCTTGTAATTATCCATGAAAACACAATCTGGCTGGAGACGATTATGTCGCTTTCGTGCTCCAAAAATCCTACTCGTTATCTTATGTGCGTGTCCTTAATCTGTCACCAGATTGATATTTACCGTGTGTTTTTTGGCACGACATATGCAAACTTTAACAACTTATCAAGCAAACACGTGGGTTGTGTTAATCATTGAATCATTGGGCTGACCATGTCTCCAACTCAAGGTTCGTTATTTATCTTCCCAGACAGAAAATCGGAGGTAACAATAGCCGTATTAGCGATAAGATAAACTCACTGTGGTATCTCCGCTTTTACGTTTTAATCCGTGCGCTCCAATTCACTGTTGTTATCTTCCTATTAACAGCTGGTATCACTAACCGAAATTAACCATCATGACTTAAGGCCTATATTGCCCCGCCGGTGTCTAATCTCACAAAGGTTGTTCAGTTATGCCCATACATGACATGAATTGAAGGAAGAAAGTGTAAACAATGAAGCGAAAAATCCCAAATACTCTCGGATGTAAGAAAAAGAAAGTGAAGAGCACATTGAAGGATTGCACAGGAAAATGTAACGATAGAGCTTATTTCGTCACAGACCATGTTTGGCAGCGCATGTGATCGTGTCTCATTGTAATATTTTCAATTTTAAATTGAATTTTTAATATTAAGTAGCTTTATTGCTTGACCTCTCTCTCTCTCTTTCTCTCTCTCTCTCTCTCTCTCTCTCTCTCTCTCTCTCTCTCTCTCTCTCTCTCTCTCTATGTGCGTGAATGACTATGAGTAAATGTACTTGTGTGTGCTAAGTTTCTGATTCTGAAGATTATATTAATTGATCCTGTCTGAAGTTGTTAATATTTTAATTTTTAACACGTTGAAAATTGTATTGCAGGGCAGAAATGTAAAAAGGCTTACTTACTTACTTACTTAGTCGTTCCCCTTCTACCGTGAGGTGTAGAGGTCTTTGTGGCATATTGGGAATATGGTGTTAGGCCCATATTATCTTGACCGTCGGCACACTAGGGGTGATGTGGTCGGCATCACGCCGGCCGCCTTAACCTTCCCAGAGTTGCTCTGGTACGCATTTGGGGCTGGGTCGACCCAGGAGCCGTTTGTGGCCTAAAAACTTCCCACCTCATCTGGGGATCGAACCATAGACTGTTACGGTAGTTTTATTGATGGCGTCTGCTAGAATTGACAGTGCGCATGATTAGGGTCAATGGAATTAATATAAATTGATCTTTATACTTTACGAAGTTATGAACGCGAAATGCACGGTCAAGTCGTGACGTGTTAGCGTCGATATGGTCACGCTTGGTGACTAGGTTACCGTACCCCTTTTTGTATGACCGTCGAGCTGTAAAGACGTGTCCTTATGTTCTTCTAGTGTCGGGCATGGAGTGCCGCACAGTTATGTTGTATTCAAGTATGGACACGGGTCAGTCCATTGTAATTGATGAAGAGATAAATGATTAAGTAGTTGATTCAGTCTCGTCAAGACACATGCGCTCACTACCGGTTGTCTGAAACCCAGCAGCGCGAGTATATAGCCATGATGTTCGTTTGACAGTTTTTCAAGTACGACATGGACCCATAATAGGATGTTTGCAAGTATTCAATTTGTCATATATGCTTACCATGAACTACATTAACTGATGTCGCTAAAATGTTTGTTTTACGTAATAAAACTGTTTTCCTCGTGGACTCAAATAAGATGGACTTATCCAGTTGATCATTAAGATATTCACTTGTTGGCTATCCTTACCACGCATTCGCATATCAAATAATTAAAGCACGATTATTACTAATGAATGAAAACCAGAACACTCAAGTCATGGACAGGGATTATGAACATTCTTCATTAACTCAATATTCAACGGCCTAAAGCAACCTCCATGATACTTTGATCACAGACCTACAATGCTAACCGGATCGTCTGTATCAGAGAACTGGTGGCCAGTGTGGGGATACGAAAATATTCTCCTTCAGCAGGTTAGATCTAGCGAGAAATTTCTTCGCAACACGATTGTTTACGTTTACAATACGTTCACATGACTTTATAAGACACTGCACGTGACTAGAGGTCAAATATACGTCATCATCCTTTTCGATCGAGTCAATGACAACCGTTGGCAGTTTTACGAAAGTCAAAATCTAATGTCTTGCTACAAGTATCGATGCAGGAAGAATATCAAGAGGAAACCCCGTCAAAACGATGAAGTTCAGCTCACTGTACCTAGTTGGCCGTTGATGCATACTGGCATTAACTGAAGAAGATCACTGGGCGCAAAAAGATACGTGAATGTTGAAACCTTTGTCGGTTCATCAAAACTAGGTGTAGTCCACTTGATTTTATTCGGGCATGTTATCTGCAATTAATTGTTTTATGTGTCGTTTGTCATTGATTCTCTATTCGTTATTTATATAAGCGGGCGGTTGGATTTGGGAGTTTTTAGATCGACTAATACCTCTTTTCAGATGGTCAGTAGATCTAAAAACCGTTCCGATAGGGATTAGTTGAGTAATTGCATTTGCAAAGCATCTGCTGAGATTTGCCAGCGGCATACTGCGTTTGCTCCTGAAGTTATTCGACCTAGATGTTTTAGTTGTAAAGTAATGTTATATTCGTAGTGATTTTGCCGTATTGAGTTTCATTTTATTCATTTCGTAACTTGTTCGTAAACTATCCCGTTCATTCTAATCTGTCTATCATTTATTTTATAATTGTAAAATATTTGTCAGTTATGAGTCCTGTGACGTCATCATTTAACGTGTATGTGTAGTAACCTAGATTTAGTTTTTTTTTTCTTAGCATGTACTTCGATTTTTGCTTGTTTCAATATAATCATTTTTTTTGTTTGCATTTGTCAATTGTGATGTGCTAATGTCTTGTAACATTTTAGTTGACTAATTGTCTTGTATTTATTAACTTATAAATTGAGTATGTAATAATAATAATGTAAATTAATTAGGTAATAATACAATATAAATATTTTAATTAATTTTCAAAAAGAAAATGGACTTGATGAATTAATTGCAACAATTTGCAGTATTAGTCCAATTCATTATTGCTTATGCACTTTATGCATCATGACTAGGGCATGATAGCATTATATATGCATAAATACTTATAAAGTGAGGGTTTGCCTTGAATATAATAGGCATAGTGTATAATACTTGGTACATTAATCTATTCATAATACTACGTTGGCCACTGGGCACACATAGGTAATTGATGGTAATATATATTGTTGATTAATACAGATAGTTGATTAAATAAATAGATTATTAAATTACAAAATGCTTACGTTATACCATTTTGTTAAAATTGGTAAAGATTTTGGAAAACGAGGAGAAGTTCTAGAAGCATACGCAGTGGCGGAACTTGCGAAACATGAGGCCAAATTAGAAGAACAAAAAGCTATAGCTAAACAGGAGGAACTTGAGAGAAAAGCTGAATTAAAGCGTCAAGAAGAAGAACTTGAGGCAAAAGAACTTAAGAGAAAAGCTGAATTGAAGCGTCAAGAAGAAGAACTTGAGGCAAAAGAAGCAAGAAGGATAGCAGAACTTGAGGCAAAAGAAGCAAGAAGGATAGCAAAACAGGAAAGAGAAGAGATTGAAAAAAAGAACAGAATAAGAGAAATAGAGGAAAATAAAAGGAAGCAAGATGAAATTGTAAGACAACAAGAAAAAGAGTTGGCACTTATCAAGTTGGAAACAGCGAAATTACAGGCACAAAATGCTACTGTTAGCCATAGTGATAATTCCCAAAATATGTCTGCACCTAACCAAACTAGAAGCAATTATCACTTCAAATTACCGACATTCAGATTGAATGTTGATGATTTATCTGCCGGACTTTTACGTTTTGAGAAGATTTGTGAGGTTAATAAATTAGATAAAACTGCATGGGCACTAAAACTTAGTGAATTTTTAGATGGTGCACCTGCAAGCGCAGTTCAGAATGTTGATCCAACAATAGCTGGAGATTATGATGCCATTAAGGCTTTATTACTACGTCGATTTCATTTGGACGAGGAGGGATATAGGATTAAATTTAAAACTCTCCTGCCAGAATCAAATAAAGACTTTACAGGGTTCGTTGCGAATATACGCAATACATTCAACAGATGGGTCGAACTTGCTGGTGTGGAAAAATCTTATGACAAGTTATTTGATTTAATCCTTAGGGATAAGGTCCTATCTTCTGTAAGTTCACCATTTTTTTCGTTCTTACAGGAACGTAAACCTCCGACTTTAGAGGAACTAGAAAAAATGGCATTAAATTACTGCACTGCTCATCCCAATAGTAGCATATCCAATACACAAGTAAGGGAACCACTTCCAGTTGTCTCCAATATGGCATATCATGGTTTTGAAAGATCAAGAGCTCAGAGCCTTGACAGAAATTTTTCTAATAGAAGAAATAATTACAATGATTATCAAGGACTAAATAATTCTTACAATAATGGGAATTTTAACCGGGGTAGACAACAGTTTAGAAACCAGTCACCTCAATTTAGATATAACAATAGTTATCAAAACAAATCAAATTGGAACAAATCATTTAATGGTAATGCCAATCATAGTAATAACAAGTGGCATAATAATGGTAATAACAATTATACAGAATAAGAAATAAGAGTTTTAATGGCAGAGGTAATAATCATAATAATGATCATTCAGGTAGTCATAACAGACAACGTCCTACCTCCAGAAATCAAAATAAATTTGATCATACTGCAGGGGCAGCATTGACTAACAATGCAACCCCAATTGTTCATAATAGTGATATTCCAACGCATTCATCTTCATCATGTTGTGTTGTTGATAATAATGTGGCAAATGTTTGTCCACAATGCCATGCTATTTTTCAGAAGTCCAGCCAATTGCCTATGAGAATTACACAGACTATTCCTGCAATTAGTCTCACTGCAAATGATGGAACTGGGACACTGATTTTTAATAAAGGACTGTTCAATGGAAACATAATTTCAGTTTTAAGAGATTCTGGTTCAACCACGATCGGCATCCGGCAGTCACTAGTACATCCTCGCTATGCTACTAATGAGTTTGTACGTTGCATAACTTTTGGTGGGACCATTGAATATTATCCCACAGCAATAATTGACATTAACACCCCATGTTTTTTCAGGTCAAGTTAAAGTATGTTTACTTCAGAGTCCTACTGCTGATTTAACAATCGGACGTATCCACGGCAGCAAGGACTGCACACCTGAGGAGATCTCAGAATGGGAAAATAAACATTTGCAACCTTATTGCAATACGGACAATGTCATTGCTATGACTCAACTACATGCCAATGAATTGAATGCATGCGGCACAGCCGTTTCCAATTTTGGTCTTTGTACCATCTTTGAAACAGAGGAGAATGATGATACCTATTTAATTAAAAGTAATAAGGACGATATTAAAATCTCAACACAACCTGTGGAGGTTAAGAAATCATTCCGGGGGAGATTAAAACAAATCAATCTCGTAGCAAAGTATTACCTTTGCCTAACAGACAGTTCTATACGACATGCATGAAATCTACCGCCGTATATAATGATAGGTATCATCCTAAGTTCAATCAGGATGATACATCAGCTATTAAAAGTACCACGTGTATGAAAAAGGAAAGGTCAATTCTTCTTCTATGACTAGCAATACATATCTTCATTGTTCACAGTTTCGTGACAATAAGACTACATATATTGGAAAAGGTGCATGTTCTCGCATCATTCTAGTGCGAAATCTACCACAGGAAACTACCTGGCAGACACTCGGTAATTTTTTTCAATTTACAGCAAACGTGAAGTTTGTTCGTCTTCTGCCATCATTCAATGGTCAGAATAGTGAGGCGTTGGTTACCTTCTGTAACAATAGAGACGCTCGTTTGGTTATGGAGCGTGACAATGGTGTGTATTTTCACCACCATTCTCTGAGGTTGAAATTAGTACCTGATTCTGCGTCACGCAGATAACATGTTACAATAACACTGTTTATCTCATGTCTTTGATGACTCAGCATAGTCAGTCATCATTCCATTTCTTTTCTATTCATCTATTCTTACATAGGTTGATTAGTATGAACTTTTCTTTTCTATAACATTTCGTTATCTTGTCTACAATGATATTTGTCTCTTTAGTCATTCATTTGATGAACACATGTTAGGATTAACTTCAGTATTAGAGATTTTAAGATCTAACAACTTAACAGCTAGACCAAGTAAAATGCAAATAGCTTTACACGAAATAAGTTTTCTTGGACATATTATAGGGTCTGGATGTATCAAAACCATTCCCCACAATGTATCAAAAATTTTAAAGTTAACAGTCTCACAAACAAAAAAACAAGTTCGAAGTCTACTGGGTCTTGTCCAGTATTATAGCAGATTTGTTACAAATTTGTCTTCAATCACTGCTGTCTTGTCTTCACTATTGCAAAAAGACAAACCAAATAAAATTACGTGGACAACAGATTGTGACAGAACATTTAATAACATTTTGACAATCTTCTCTAGGCCACCAATTTTACGGTTGCCAGATATTCACAAAAAGTTCTTTCTTCGAACAGATGCCAGTAATTACGGTATCGGAGCTTGCCTAATGCAATATCACAACGATATACTTCATCCGACTATGTATATTTCAAGAAAACTGAAATCGCCTGAAACGAAATACTCCACTGTTGACAAGGAGTTACTTGCCGTTGTTTGGGCAATCACAAGGTTGGAAAAATTCTTGTTGGGAGCGCCTTTTACCATTCATACCGACCAGAAGGCGGTTGCTTCATTGCGACGCTCAAACCACAAAAGCCCCAAACTTGCCAGATTTTCTATTCTTCTTCAGCCATATGACTTTGTTATCGAAGCTATACCCGGAAAAGAAAACATTCTAGCGGATGCTCTTTCACGACACCCAACGGAAGTCGAATACGAATTGTCTACAAGTTAAAAGATTAACTGCTAAACAAGAGTGACTTTGAAACTCTAACTGATTCCTGCGGCAAAGTTGATATGAACCACTTCTAGATGGAAAAACAATTCAAATAATTCGAATTCAATCGTTCGAGATATTCAGTTTCCAACAGAAAATTCGTGATAGCAAGAAACGAATTTCGATGGTCTGTTCTAACGTTTGGACTTTGGTTAGTGTCCATTCGTTCTCTAACTCACTACGATATGGTCTTGAATACGATATGAATCCAAGCTGGACATATAACGTTTGGTTACAGAAATTGACTAACTCAAAACGATCAAGTTTATATTCAATCAGGAACGAAGTTGAGTTGAACAGTATTAAATTTCTAAGGAATTTTCAATAAATTCTCAAGGGACATATCGACGGATGGATCATCACATCCAACATTAAGTTTCATAGTTATTAAATTAATGACGAGTATAATAAAATTGAAGTGTGATTAAAAAAATAATGAGAAAAATAAAAAGAGAAGAAAATATGTCAAAGAAAGAATTGATGAAAAAGAAAAAAATCACACAAGCAAATACTCTAAATATTTTATGTATAAATTAGATAGCTTTAGTTAAGATGTTCACATGTAATTTATTAATATGTTATTTTCTTTCATTATATCATTAAATTAATTATGTTGTAATTACACGACACTAATAATTAATTGTAAACACACATAGCTATAATAATTTATATTTTCTTTTTCTTTTCTCTACTTTATTTGTCCTTACTTTTCATGTCTTTTATTATGACACTATCTATTAGGTTCTTTAATTAGATGTTAATTATTTTATACACTACATACTTACTATCACAAATTAGTTCAATTTTAATTAGTTAGAATAATTTCTTTACTTAACAATTCATTACTCACTCACAACAGTCTTTCATAATTCAATAGTTAATTATTAGCGACAGTTGACACCCCTTTGTTTAATAATGTTATATGACTTATGTATTATCGACATGACCACGACACTGTTCCAAACAGAACATCGTAGGCCATATGTCGGGTTTTTATTAAATTTTTTATATAATTGAGTAAGGTAGTAAAAAAATCTATCTAATAGATTTTTTTTTCCCACGGCGGGCAGGGAATGTTACGGTAGTTTTATTGATGGCGTCTGCTAGAATTGACAGTGCGCATGATTAGGGTCAATGGAATTAATATAAATTGATCTTTATACTTTACGAAGTTATGAACGCGAAATGCACGGTCAAGTCGTGACGTGTTAGCGTCGATATGGTCACGCTTGGTGACTAGGTTACCGTACCCCTTTTTGTATGACCGTCGAGCTGTAAAGACGTGTCCTTATGTTCTTCTAGTGTCGGGCATGGAGTGCCGCACAGTTATGTTGTATTCAAGTATGGACACGGGTCAGTCCATTGTAATTGATGAAGAGATAAATGATTAAGTAGTTGATTCAGTCTCGTCAAGACACATGCGCTCACTACCGGTTGTCTGAAACCCAGCAGCGCGAGTATATAGCCATGATGTTCGTTTGACAGTTTTTCAAGTACGACATGGACCCATAATAGGATGTTTGCAAGTATTCAATTTGTCATATATGCTTACCATGAACTACATTAACTGATGTCGTTAAAATGTTTGTTTTACGTAATAAAACTGTTTTCCTCGTGGACTCAAATAAGATGGACTTATCCAGTTGATCATTGAGATATTCACTTGTTGGCTATCCTTACCACGCATTCGCATATCAAATAATTAAAGCACGATTATTACTAATGAATGAAAACCAGAACACTCAAGTCATGGACAGGGATTATGAACATTCTTCATTAACTCAATATTCAACGGCCTAAAGCAACCTCCATGATACTTTGATCACAGACCTACAATGCTAACCGGATCGTCTGTATCATAGACCACTGCGCTAGGAAGCCAGTGCACTAACCACTATGCTACCGCGGCAATTAAGCCTATTTCTTTACACTGATGAAATAAAGATTTCGTTCGTTCGTTCGTTCTCCACAACTTCCTACTTCCTGTACTATTTATGGGACCTAAGACGCGTCAACAGTAAGAAATGCAGTTAGCGACCCATAGCTAGACTGCTTGCGTCAAGGTCAGCGAACCAGAGCTGACCAAGACCCTACTCCATCTCTAAGTGGTTGTCCTGGAAACAGGCTGCATCACTGCAGTCTGGCTGAGTGAGTAGGGATAGAAGAGGGAAGGCTAACCCGGTCCCAAAAATGCCGTGCTGAAGTCGGATATGTCGGCCGAAAGGCGCAAATGTCGCAGCTTCGCTGTAAACGGACACAACGCAACCAACGTCCTTTTCAGGACGAACTAAGAAGAAGAAGAAGTACTATTTATCAGTTGTGTGTCTGGCTTCTTTCCACATGCCATGATGTCAAACTGCCCAGTATCTGTTCTCTTCGTCTTCCTCTATCTCATTGTCTCTGGCCACCTTTCCATTTTTTACGATATACTCTAGTTTTCTTCTTCTCATAACATGCCAAAAGAAAATGAATTGTTTCTTTCTAACACGCGAAAAAAAAAGCTTCCTATGCGCAATAATCACTTTCAGGACATCCTCGTTATTCTTTCTAGCTGTCCATGGTATTTTTAACGTTCTTGTGTAAAACCACATCTCTGTGGCCTCCAGTGATTTTCCTACCTGTTTACTAATTGTCCATGACTCACTCCCGTATGTCAGGAATGGATCTGTATAATTCCGAAAAACTATCTTTCTTACTTCCATTAATAAAGAATTGTTGCATATAATACTTTTCATTTTACAGAGTGCTGTTGTTGCCTGGGCTATTCTGCTCTTTACGCCTGAGATGCATCTACCATCCGATGTTATTAAAACGGGCTGATGCGTGCCGTCCATCAGTTGTAATAATATAATAAGCGGAACAATGTCCGTAGCCAAATAAACACATAGGGGTATGTCGGCAGACACGTATTAACTGGAATGCCAATTAGTTGACCAACAGCTCTTTAAAGTTCACGAGATACAATTTATTCAGGTACTGGTACAATCTCCATCAATTATAACAAATGTTCATGCCCCATGGCAAAGGCAGTAATGTGCAGTCTTCATAATGTCGTTAGGCAGTGTAGCGAAATCTGTGAGATAATCGCTAAATTCAGTAAGATTTTACTCCTATGATAATAAATAAACCCGCCCGTGTGTGCTTGCCTATCGTCGTCCTCAACGCCAGGAGAGCGCTGAATTGTATGCAGTAGTAATGCTTAGACAATGATCCCGCCGTCAAATATTATACGCTTTCCTAGTTTCGTCCTTGAGACTAACAATTAACTTGTGCCAGAACTGCGACACCAAACTGCCGTTCTGAATTAACGTACGATTTTAACTTTAACGCCACCAATAGTAGCAATTCGGACATTTTCCAGAAGTGTAGAACGAAACTGCAGTAAGAATTAATGCAAATATTACCAACGCCTTGCAAAACCCCTCTTCGCTCGACACGCCGTTCTATGTATATAACCACGCTGTTGGACGCAACACAGCCCAAAACACACACACAGTCGTATTCGGGCTTAAAAGTAACTATAAGGTAGCATGCGGCAAACGCGTTGTTGAATTTTTGCGACGTACTACAAAAGCGCTGTTTCGTTCTGAATGAGAACGACAGTTAAGAAAAAAGAAAAAAATTACGATTTAACGTGGAAATTTTTGAAAATACAGTACGGATAGGGGCAGAAAAGGAGTATAGGACTAGTGTCACGAGTTCGTGTTTACGTATTTGAATTGGCAAGATAGAAAAATATGTTATTTGAGGAAATGAAGAATAAAAACGATACTAGTGAATATAATAAATAAAAGAATAAAATATAAAACCACTGTGTGACAGACAGCTACAGGATCACTAATTACTTGTCAGAATTATAAACTTTTAGGATATAACTGAGATATTGACGAAGACAGATGGACGAACAGACTTGAATCTTTCTCAGTTTGCCCTGTAGTGGGGATAGAGGGGAAGTTAGTCCAAGATTTGAAAATTGAGTTCAGTTTTGAATAAAAAGACGCTAGAAGCCAAACAGTCCCTGATTGGCTGGAGACTAATATACTAACGGAGGGATAAAACTAATTTGCAGTTAGTGTTCGGGGCCACTTGTAAAAGAAATTTTCTACACTAAAGTTGTTCTTCAAGCAAGATAATAGTACTATCTTGACTTTGCTGATCTGCACCAGCAAGCGATCTGGATTTGACCATATTTATCGCAAATCAAACTTTGACAGTAGATGATAGTTTATTATAGCGTGTAGAGAGGCAGATATTTGGACAATGGTAGCTTTCGGCATAGTGAAAAATACTTGTTCCAACAGGAAGCTGGCGAAATCAATATTTCGGACATGACTGTTGGTCAAGTAATACTACTGTTCAAAAAAAGAAACGCATAGCTATCCGAGGGCGCGTTTTTATGATTTTGTAAGTAAAATTTGGTGCTAAGGTATATAAAAACCAGCCTCAAATGTTCTTTACAGTGTCAAATGCACGTGTTGACCTTAATTGCGTTCGTTTTTGTAATCGTTACAACGCAGTGGTCAATAGTGTTTATGACGCAATTTTTGACCACAGCTCATGTAGCGCGCACGTGAAAGCAACAAAATTTGGGGTGAACACTATTCACTGACTACGCTACTGAAACCCTATAAAAGGATAACGTTACACACACAAAAATTCAGTTCATTTTCAAGCAGACATTTATGGTGTCTCTATCGATAAATTTAAGTAACATTGCTATTGGCCGACTGCATGCAGGCGAAAGTCAAAGTCAGGTTTCCAGGCATCTAAACGTGCATCAGAGTACCATCAGTCGACTTTGGCACCGGTTCCAAGCCACTGGCTCAGTTGAAGACCGGCATCGCAGTGGACGACCCACAGTGACAACAGCAGCGGAGGATCGCTTTATTCGGCTTCGTCACCTCAGAGACAGGTTTACAACAGCTTCCTAAACTGCCCAGTCATTGCTTGCAGGACGTCATGTGTCTGATCAAACTGTCCGGAATAGACTGCATGACGCTGGACTTTGGGCACAACGACCTCACCGAGGACCTGGCCTTAAGCGCCGCCATCGCCAAAATCGACTTCTTTGGGACAACCAGCATCGTCCCTGGGCAGCTGACAATCAATGGAGACGTGTCTGGTTTAGTGACGAATCTTTATTTTTGTTGCAGCGTCATGATAGACGGCGTAGGGTCTACCGTAGGCGAAATGAACGTTTTGCCCAAAATTGCGTTGATGAAGCTCCGCCGCATGGTGGTGGAGGTGCAATGGTGTGGGGAATGATCAGTTACAACGGAAGGAGTCAATTGGTGCACATTGAAGGAGGCTTGAATGCGCAATGATACATCAATGAAATTCTTCGACTCCATGTCCTTCCACTTTTGGCTGCCCAAAGGTCTGTGTTTCAACAGGACAACGCCAGACCCCATTGTGCACGGTTGACCACGCAGTTCCTGACTGCCAACAACATTCTCACCCTTCCCTAGCCATCCCTGTCTCCAGACATGAGTCCGATTGAGCACTTGTGGGATGAGCTGCATAGACGTGTTTGTCGCCAAGACGTTGCTCCAGCCAATCGTCGTGATCTGTTCCAGGCACTCCAGGAAGAGTGGACAGCCATCCCACAGGCCCACATCAGACGTCTGATCGCATTCATGCCCAGGAGATACCAGTCGCTGATCGATGCAAGAGGAGGCCACACACCATACTAACGGGAAAGCCCGTACGCCAAAAAACTCTCGTGACACAGATGCAAAACAACTGTCAATTGATTGGTTGAACCCTAAGGTATTCTTGTGTGCAATTTGAACAATTAACTCATTAAATTAAACAAGTTATTGAATGTCAAAATTATGGCTATGTGTGTGCCTTCAGTAGCTATGCGTTTCTTTTTTTGAACAGTATATTATTGAATATGTATGAAAATTATGTGGGCAGAAGTTTATCTAAAGGGAAGTCAACATCAAACTTTGTGTCGTTTCACAGAGTTGTTAGGAAATATATTAACATAATGTAGAAAAGCCAGACAGGCTTTCTGACATTTTGGGAGAAAGCAAAATTAAATATTAATGGGGAAATTGTTGTACAGTATTATGACATAAGACCAAGCAAACCACTGGCCGTCGTCTTTAGCAAGTCACCGTGATTGTACATGACTTGATATTATTAACTTAAAATGTTTCCTTTGTCAAGGAAAGTGTCAAACTGTAGTTTGAAGTTTATTTGACCATGAATGGGGTAACAAACCAATTAAGAACGTTAACTAATTGTTTAGTTACCATGCTGAGTCTGAATATGATTAAAAATGTTTAGTAGTTAGGGAAAGAGAGAGTTATATGAGAGGTTGAGTAGGACGCATTTATATCGTTCCAGGGTTTCATCTATGACTCAAAGTGAGCCCAGGTCAACCTATACCTGTCTATATTTCTGCATCTAAAGAATTGAGGCAGTATCGACTGTGTGCTTCCGTGTTATATTGCAAGAGCAGAATCCTTACTTAGCAGTGGAGGCTGGTGATCTAACCAAAATTCATCCTGCATACCAGGCACCACTCAGTTAAGAAATTGTCTCCGGGCACTTGATGTATCAAACTCAACTACTCTCAGTTCCCAAATGTGTATTAGATCATTCAGATTGTGATGAAGACAGACGTTCTTGTAATCAATACCCATTCATAGGAGCAAAAATAAATTGACACTGTTCCAGATTGACACATTT
The DNA here is from genome assembly GCA_024509875.1 of Oreohelix idahoensis. NCBI lineage: Eukaryota > Metazoa > Mollusca > Gastropoda > Stylommatophora > Oreohelicidae > Oreohelix > Oreohelix idahoensis. The sequence continues at coordinate 238,609 of JAMPIV010005295.1, read as the reverse complement.
AATTACAGTTATGAATAAGAATATACTCGGTTATAAATTGAATTAATTTTATGTAAATACTTTGAATTATCCTTTTGAGTTCAATATTCCGGTATACACAAAATTGTGATACTGGAACAAATACATTGTAAAAAAGATTTCACATTTTAAACTTAACTCTGGGTGTTGTTAATTACTTTTCATAGAGTTCTTAAGTGTATTTGTTGTCATTTTATTATACCACAATTTCATTACCCGAGACATTAGACGTAGCTGTCAGACATACTAGTCAAAAATAAGTCTGAGTGAGATCTTAGGGTGGTAGCAGAAAGGGTCTCTGAGAACACACCCTTATTATCTATTAGACTCAGAGGCCTTCACAGCTTGACCTCACTCAGTTACACTATAACAATAACACCAACATTCATAACATCTAAACCCACCACAGGCAGTCCTTTCATCTATGTAAACGCTGTCCTTGCATTCTGATAAGTTTAATATCTCGAAATATTCTACACAATATTGAAAAGATACTCCCTGTCATACAAATAAGCTATGGACACCTCAACTGAGTATGTTGGTGCCCTAGTGATGGTAAAACTCAGGGAAAAAAGACAGTATACTGCAGGAGCACACACATATGCGACCTCTCGCATTAAAACACAATCGGCATTTCTTCCTTGCAGATGATAAAACCCAACTTCTGCTCAAATTGGCGTCTGCTATCGTACTATCCGGTATGACGTCATTTCCGTTTATTTTGATTCAATACGTAATAAAATATAAGAAATGGAGCTCTGTCAAGCTGAAGATACTCCACACATAATCGTTATGAATTTTAAATCATAACACGGGCCTATTGACTTGTTTTAAAACTGGTTCATTTACTTTGATAGTGCATTATGATGAATGTATTTTCTTTGAGACAACCATTACTTCCGTCTGTTTGCTAAGACTAAGGCTTTTCTTTTCACTGTCACTATTGTATCAAACATTTCCTGCAACTCATATTCAGTAATAAGACTGTATCATCAGCGCATCTCAAGTTGTTTATACTAGGACGTTCAAGTCAAACTGGGACTTTTTGTTATGGAAGTACAGGAAGGAATGCTAGCGTGGTGGTACTACTGACAGTAGTAAGTAACAAGTGTGACCTACTCGTATTACCGTTACCGTTATTACCGTTAGGTGGCGTACGCGTCACGGGTCAGTCCCTGATAGATAATGAAAATGGCGGACAACAGAGTTAGTGCATGCATGGAACAGCGTGTTATAATGAAGTTTCTTGTGAAAGAAGGCGTGAAACCCGCAGAAATTTACAGAAGACTGCAAGCACAGTACGGTGATGAGACACTCAGTCGCAGTAAGACATTTGGATGGTGTAAACGTTTTAAAGAAGGCCGTACATCCGTGAATGACAATCCCGTCCGTGGCGGCTCCCAGCCCACAGCAGTCATTCGTGTGAACATCCAGCTTGTGAAACAGCTGATCCTGGAAAATCGACTCATAACCTGTCGTGAATTTGCACAAGAGACAAATCTTTCCGTGGGGACGGTGCAGACTATCATTCACGAAAATTTGCATTTTCGGAAAGTTAGTGCACGTTGTGTGCCAAGACAGCTTTCCGCTTTTGACCGGCAGAGAAGAGTTCAAGTCTGCACTGAGTTGAAGGATCGTTTTGGCAGGGAAGGTCAGAATTTTCTGAATCGCTTCATTACGTGGGATGAAACCTGGGTGCATCATTTCACTCCGGAATCAAAACGAGCATCCATGCAGTGGAAGCATACGGACTCACCACCACCCAAAAAATTTCGGAAAATTGCGTCTGCTGGGAAAGTGATGGCGAGTGTTTTCTGGGACAAATGGGGCATTATTCACGAGGATTTTCTACCCCGTGGTGCCACTATCAACAGTGAAGAGTACTGTCGCATTCTAAGTGATGTGCATAACCATCTGCGGAAAAAACGGCCTGGTTTGATAAGAAAAGGCATCCTGTTTCTACAGGATAACGCACAACCACATACCGCTCACCGCACCACGTGCAAATTACAGCAACTCGGGTGGGAGGTATTGCCACATCCCCCTTACAGCCCAGACCTCGCTTCAAGCGACTTCCACCTGTTTGGACCCCTGAAAGAGTTCCTGGGAGGTCAGCATTTTTGCACTGATGACGAAGTGAAGCAGGCTGTCCTACGATGGTTCAGGAGTACTGACATATCTTTCTACGCTAAAGCTTTTCAAGCATTAATTAAACGCTGTGATAAGTGTATAAATGTTGCAGGGGATTATATCGAAAAATAAATGGCAATTTCACTCCTACAAATTTGTTCTTTTAGTTTGTATAAACAAAAGTCCCGGTTTGACTTGAACGTCCCTCGTATATATATATATATATATATATATATATATATATATAATATATATATATATATATATATATATATATATTATATATATATATATATATATATATATATATATATATATATAGAGAGAGAGAGAGAGAGAGAGAGAGAGAGAGAGAAAATAGGAGGGAAGTCAAGGGTGATCGCAGTAATAGTAGAAAGTCATATCAAAACTAGGACTGGATAGAAAAGGACGCCTCAGACAAAATAGTGCTGGGTATTCAAATCGTAGGGTTTAAGGCAACCCATAAGATGGATGAAGCGTTGTTCCAGGCGGAACCGACTGTTGGCATCCGAGGAACAGATCTGATGGCTGTCACCTGGATGTCGGTGGCACCGTGGTGGCCAGGGCTATTGAAAAGGATTGCCAAAGGTTGCGATTTCAACTGGGAGATGTTGTAGGGTGTCTGCAGAATCGGTCTCCCAGTCGTGTGCCCGTTTGGCCGATGTAAGTAATATTGCAACATTTGCATATCATAGCATAAATGACGTTGCGTGACTCGCATGTGAAGCCATAGGTGATGGTGAACTTGGCCTTAGGGAACGACACTGAACGTATTTGGATTACATACTGACATGTCTTGCATCGTGTTCTGTTACATGGCTGGGTCCCAAAATGACCATCGTTGACGGTCTTCAAACGGCTGTGGACTAGGAGGTCCCTCAAATTTTTATCCCGTCTATATGCCAGCAAGGGTGGCTCACTAAACACTTCCCGCGCCACTGGGTCAGCTTGGAGGAGAGGTAGGTGGCGATACAGGATCCTTTTGACGGCAGCGCTGTGAGGGTGATAGGTCAATATTAGCTTGACTCTATCCGAGGAGGTTTTGTGGCGGGGGTTGAGGGCCTCTAGACGTGAGATAGGGAGAACACGCTCTAAGGCAGAGGTAAGAACATCCTCTGGATACTGTCTCCTGCGGAAGAAGTCCAACATTTCCTGTGCTCGGCAAAGAAAGTCGTCATCATCTTGGCATAACCGACGGAGGCGGAGAAGTTGTGAGAAAGACAAGGAGTCACGACAAGCCTGAGGATGAGAGGAAGTATAAAAGAGGTAACTGTGTGCATCAGTGGGTTCTTGGTCAAAGAACTGTCCGTTGAACTCAAAGGAATTAAGTCGAAGGACCAGTTCTGCAAGGCGCAGGAGAGTGTCTGTAGCGATAGAGGGGTAGGTGCTCTGGTCCAGGAAAAACTGGAGAGCTCGGAGACCATCAGAGTGAGGAATGGAAGTGTAAAGCAAGCAGACGTCTAACAGAAATAAACGGTAGGTACAGTGTTGGGAAAGCTGGATAGAGGAAAAAGTAGTTAGGGCATGGTTGGTGTCCTTTATGAAGGAGGGAAGCTGCTCTACAATAGGCTGGAAGATGCCGTGAAGGAAGTCTGATATATGTTCGGTAGGGCATCTGTGATATAAGGGAGGAGATCGGAGCACTGTTAGACTTTTCCGTGTGCAATGAAGATGGTCATCTAAACCAAAACCAAACAAAACTAAACCTTGACCTTCTACAAATCCACATTGTTCATCACCAATTTCTGGTTTTATTCCATTTCTCAGTCTTCTCATGATAATTTTTAAACAATACTTTGGTCACATGACTCAAGCGTTTAACAGTGCGATGTTCTTCCCATTCCATGGCTCCAGGATTGTTTGGGAAAGATATGTATAATGATTTTAGCAGATCATCGGGTTTGTGGTGTCATTCAACAGATAATACATTTTTATAAATGAACATATAATATTGAGGAACTTCTAAATAGACAAGCACAGCAGTTTTCTCAAACGCAGTGGAGAGTTACAAGTGCTGCAAACTATGAAAAAAAAAAAAAAAAGTAAGGAAGAAATAGAAAAAAACGTCAGTGTTTCTATGAGACCGGATAGCTGCAAAGACCGAACGAATGGCATACGGCAATACAAATTACTTGGCAAATTCTGGGAGAGAGGAAATACCCACGGGCTGGAATGAAAAATGATCTTGTCAAAAAGGGAGAAGTGTAAAGATTAAAGAGGAATAATATAATCAGTTTGTTAAGTTTTTGTGCTTTTAAAAAAAAGTTTTTGTGGTTTAAAAAAAACTAACAGTTTGATAATCTCGATTTTGCACATGACTTGGCTCTATTGTCCCATAACTGTAATCAGATGAGAGGTCACAGCAAGTGGATCTGAAAATACAAGGGAAAAGACAAAGATAATAAGAATAAATGCAAGTAATTATAACAACTTGAAGCAACACTGCCACAAGACGTAGAATCATACACATTTAAGAAAAAACAAAAAAATTGTTGCCTCGTTTTGGCGAGGCGCGTCACTGTCAACCTAGTCGGTTATATTAGGGCGCATGTCCAAATATAAAAGACCGTTAGGTCTGGGTGGTTATCATACACATACATTGGCAGCATTTTTTAAATAAAGTAATCCTGTTCAACCCTTAATGGGTTATAATTAGGATATATGGTGTACTAGTTCAAGAAAATAGTCAGATTTCCAATATCTAAATATAGTACCTTCTACCCCCTCCACTCAGTCCAAATAGGGTAAATCAAAACTAAATTTATGTGAATGTTTTTTGTGTGTGATCTCCCCTTTCCAAGAAACAAACAAACAATAAAAAACAAACGAATAAAAAAACAAACAAAAATGAAGTCTTGGCAGCAATATACACAATGTTGGAGGGACAGACAATGGGGGGGATATGTCTAATGTTGCTCGAGTTGTTTTTTTCCCCCGTATATTTTTGCACATGGATACGTTTTAGTGCGCAGATACGCATCTTAATATCTGGTGTGTCACCAATGAACTGTGTCATGTTTGGGTCGTATTCCATAATACTGAAATTGATCGAAAGCCTGTTGCCACTCGTAGTGTCGATAGTTCACGTGCTGTCGATAGTTCACGTGCTGGGGTGACTCAGGCAAGGTCGCGTGTAAGGTTTGCACATCCCGGGCCCAAGACGTATTGAAGGTGCCTGATTGAGAGAGAAATGAATTAAACGATGAGTTCGTGGGCTCAGTAAAATCGATGAATAAATGAAGTGGTAGAAATAGTTCCACGTTAGGCGATGTGCCGCACAACGAAGACAAAGAATGGAAAAATTAACTGATGGGGGGAAAAGGGGGAAGGTTGGCGTGTCATATTTGGCCCGGGGCGTTAAAAACCTTGAAAACAACCCTTCACATAAGCCGCTCCGGTTTAGCGCCATGCGAAACAAACGTTAAGTTTCTCTTGTCATTCATTAGAAAAGAACGCGGGGGAGAATTCATTATGGGCGATGGGAAGGCAAAAATAATCACTTCTTCTACGGCGCCGTGAGCAATAACCAACATTATATGTTACCAATAAGAAGTGTAAGTTAACGGATGAATAGACAGAAGTAATGACCAAGTAAGGGGAGAGAGTTATGTGATATGTAATGATAAAAATGTTTACTGTCGAGCCTGGTTCTGTTTCGGTAACAATAGCTTGTTTTACGATAGTGAATTGTTAACTCACTGATCAACCCTCCGATCCAACCGACCGATTCGAGGGTTTCGAGGTCAGTTATAGGAAAATATCTACACCACTAGATACTCTGGTGTATCTTTTATTCTATAATTTAACATAACATGGTGATATCCATCGAAATATACACATTCCTGATGTTTTTCTTTCGGCGTCTAAGAACATCAGTTGGAAAGAATTCAAGACTAATCGACAAATAAGAGAAGACTCTAGGCAGAAATATGTCTCCGACTATATAAGGAAAAGACGATGGTCATATATCGGTCATGTCCTACGAATGCAAAACAACAGAATACCACTACAGGCGCTCACTTGGGTTCCTGAGGGTAAGCGGAAAAAAGGAAGACCAAAAGAAACACTCAGAAGAACAATAATAAGAGAAGGAAGAACGTTGGGCCTAAATAATGTGCAAGAGCTAAGAGGAGTGGCGTCACAACGAACAACCTGGAGAGCACTGGTTTCTGCCTTATGCGCCGTGTTTGGCGCTTAAAGAATTTATTATTATTATTATTAATGATAAAAATGGTAAGTTTAATCAGGAGAGAGAACAGTTGAACTTGCAAACAAGTGACAGCAAACAAGTGATCACTGTTTTAAAAAAAAATACACGAAGAGACACTCATTTAGTAGAAGAATGATCATAAAAAACATTAGGTATTAGGCGTGCTAACTATTACATCACGTTTTTTAGTAGAAACAATAGTCGTAATTTACTGATTACGCATGGAAGCATATCTGGAGTCATCCTTATATGACCACCAGCTATGCACAATGCTACAATGTACATACGTGGAAGTGAATATATGTCTGTGAGGCTAATTACATCCTCAGTGACTCTTGAAATCATCCACACACTTCCAGGGATTCCCCATGTGGTGAAACTTGTTGAGAACCCAGCATTGCGCAATATGCTTGGAGAAGTCACTTTAGCCACAGGCGTAATTCTTTAGCTTTGACTTGGTTGACTGCATGCAGAAGGATCTCACAGTGGACCCAGTGATAGGCACGGGAAGCTGAAAAGTGGCTCTGTGCAGGACGTGACAATTCGTGTTTGAATGTATTGTAACAGATCATGAGTCAAAATATTGCAGTTGTCTTTCCAACCTTATTCCCACTTGATCTTAATCATCTGTCGAATTTCATTAAATCATCATCATGTGACATATTCTTTCCAGAACGTTGTCTCCATTACAGCTGCTCTGAACGCATCACGATTCTGGGCAAGTCGACCTGCATCAGCCAAAGACAAGTTCAGACTCTCTGTGATGTCCTGGGTCCACCGTCGTCTAGGTCGACCCCTTCCCCTTTTTCCAGGGACCATGCCTTCCATCACTGTTTTTTCCAGACTATTATGTCTTTTTATATGACCGAAAAATTTCAGCTTCCTTATTGCGATGGTATTTAGGAGCCAATGTTCCTGTACGTTTAGTGAGTGCAGTACTTCTCTGTTGGTCTTTTTTTCTGTCCAGGGTATTCTCAACATCCTTCTGTAGCATTTCATTTCGAATGATGTAATCTTTTTTGCAACTGTTTTATTGAGTGTCCAAGTCTCGCAGCCGTATGTTGCTACTGGGAATATACATGCTCTGATCAGTTGTAACTTTGTTTCTTTGCTTGTGCCTTGCCATAGGTTTTTCATCTGTATTAGCTTATGTGAAGCAATTGCAAGTCTTCTTTTAATTTCTACTGCACAGTCGCCAGAGCTGTTAATGATTGATCCTAAGTATTCGAATTCATTGACACTTTCCAGTTCTTCGTTATCAATTTCAATTTCTGGTTTGGTCTTTACTTTGTCTGTTGTCAATACTTTGGTCTTCTTGGTGTTTAGGTATAGATTCTGGGCCTCGCTGTGTTTTTTGGTGGACAGAAGTAATTGTTCAAGTCCTTTTGGGTTGGTCGATAGGAGGACTGAAGCAGTTTTCATTATTTGATGCACGAATTGAGCTACGCCCATCGTGTGGCTGCATAATTGGTGACTTCATGTTGTTGCATACCAACCCATGGTTGCCAGATTAAACTTTTGGGAAAAAGTCAAACACCGACAACATACACACACAAAAAAAAAATAAAGTAGATATTTCTCTATCATATCATAAAAAGCTTCACATTGTTTCATGTGTCAACACTGTAATCACCACTTGAACCTGGGTCATACACTTTGTCAGATGTAAAGTTCTTGAAAATTTTGGACGATGCAAAGTCTCCTCCAGGAAGTCTTTACAATTTTATTCGAAAGCTTCACATCTGCTCTAATTATCACAACAGCACCGAGAAGCTGCTCTTTACTACTTTTGCTTTAACTGAGGATACAGCAGAAAATATCCTCTCAACTACAGCATTATTCACTGGGATTATCAAACAAGAAAGGGCAAAGGTGGCGGGCTCTTTAAATGCCTCATGTTAAAATACACCTATCCAAAAAAGTTCACTTCTGTGGGGAGTCCATCTTTTCTCTGCGGTCGACAAAGGTTATTTTTCTGTACAATTCGTGTTGTTGATGTTTCCTGCAGTGTGTACAAAGGGTAATTTTGAAATGGGGGGAATCTTGAAACCTGGTTATAAATTATCTTCTTCGTTGATCCTTAGCTGCTGACTGTCAAGGCAGTCAGTGGCCATCGGAGCATGGTGGCGTCTTGTAGGGCAGCAACAAACTGCTCCCGCTCTGCTCGGTCGGCGGCCATCCTTCGTGTAGTGTCCCAACTCTGGTTCATTCTTGTAGTAAAGTACATCTGTGTGACACCCCGTTCAAATTTTCCCGCTTGAAAATTAACTAACGTAGTCCTAAAATCTATTAATAGCTACAGTATTTGAATTTGTTAAGGGCAAGGTCACATCTACCGCCAACATTTTAACTAAAGAATTTGAATTTTTTCTAACACCAAGCGTTAAAAGTTACTACCCCCTTCTAACACACTACCCTTCCCAATATTTATTAACGAACGCCGAAAAATTAACAACCAATAGTATTGTTACCTCGTTTTTGGGTACAGACCAAAAATCTAAGTTGTAATGGCAAAAATGCCGATTCTGTGCTTTTAATAAAAATTAAATAATTTATTTCTCAATAACAAAGGGAATTAGATTGAAAGAGATATCTTGAATCATAGCGCTGATATTGATTAATATAATACCATAAAGATTTCCCATAATAAAACTATCTTGACATAGAAATATTTATTTTATTAATATTTTCAGTTGGGAAAAAGCACAATTAATTATAAAAAAATTACACATATGAAAACGGGGACAAATAATTAAAAGAAACCTATATAGGAAGATAGAGGACAGTGGTCTGTTTAATAATCACTTTCAATATTAAAAATCGACCCATTAATAACAAAGATATTGTATAAATAAAATTGAGACAGACGAACAAACACACTTCTGAACTGCTCAAGTTTATAGCCTAGGGGAAAAAGTTAAAATTTCTGGACGCGTTTCTGATTGGTTAAGGTGGGTGAGCATAAAATTAACATTTTGCCGGCATAGTCCGCCATTTGGAAAATACTATTTGCCAACTTGAGATCAGCGGGAGAGCATTCGTGACCAAGGCTTTCACCGTCTGGACACTAGAGAATTTCTGAACTACCCATTTAATGGTAGTCAAGCTTGTGCATATTGTGATTTATTCTTACTTGAGGGTAAGGCAGAATAAGCTTATTTGTTGAAATTAATTAACATGTCGGCTGTGACCGTGCAGCTATTTGTGCGCAGGTCGTGGCATCAAATAGTATCGTATTACCGGGCTGTGTTTACTGCATCAATGAAAGAATGTGTGTGTGTCCGTCAGCTGATCGGGTCAGTTCAGTTAATGGTTGCGCGCAGGTAAATATTTTGAAGAGCGCTAACTCTGGTACGTTTCTTGGTTCAAGTCGTTACAGGCCTGTCCGCCTGAGATGGAAATTCTTGACCTTCTTTTATTCTTCCTTCCCAGAGTTCGTTCGTACCCTTTTTATGTTTTAGTGAAAAGCAATCTCGTATAATGGTTATGTCAAAGTATCCAACTGTAATATTCCAAAGAAAACTCAGCAATGTGGAAAAATAAAATATAGCTTATTAACGTGATTTGGAACAGCAATGTCATTGGCACAATAGTGAAATACTTATGTCTTTCTTACACAAAGTAGTGAGTATCCCAAAACGAAAATGTAAATCCACAGGAATAATATATCTAATAGAGTAAAATACAAACTTGTCTACTTAAAAATACTTGTCTAACCTGAACAAAACTTGTCAAGTTAAAAACAACTTGTCTTGATAATCTCAAAGACGAAGTTCTGTAAAAATCCTCTCGCCTAACGAATCCTAAAATCTGTACAAGCCCTGTCAATCGCCCACGTCTCTTCTTTATATACAGCCCACTCTTTTTCCCCGCCAATTTTCACACGATGCTTTATTTTTCACACGATACCAAACATCTACATTTGCACACGCTTTTCTCAGCTTTTTGACTTTTTGCACACGACTCTCACTCTAGCAACGGAAAAAACCCAGATTAGCAACTTCTTCCAAAACTTTCCATTCAATAAACATGCATTTACTATTTTGTAGTTCTGGGACAGCTTCTCTCGAAGCCGTGAACTTTTCATGATACTGTATTTTGTGCACAAATGTCTTAACTGCTTTTAACGTTGTTATTTCTCACTTTATGTGGTTTTTAACACGTATTAATTGTAATGTATGCCAAGCGGTCACACAAGTCCCGGGGCCACAAAAATGTATCCCATGTGGAGACATTTTCGTCCTATCAACTAAAAAAAATCAAGTCCCTAACATACATACTGGGGCAAAATATGAAATGGGGGCATATATTTATGAAGCAATTGGCAATAGACAATTGTTGAGAAAAATTTATGTTACTGGTATAAGTCATTGACTGGGGGTATATACTTATGAGCCAAAATGAGAAAAATAAATTACAAGGTCTCAGTTATACATGGGAGCCAACAAAAATTTTTTTTCAAAAAATAAAAATTTTTCAAGATGTCAGTATACATGTGAGCCAAAATTTTTTTTTTTTTCAAGATCTCAGTATACATGTAAGCTAAATTAAAAATGTATTACAAGATCTCAGTATACACGTGAGCCGAAAAAAGGGGGGAAAAAATTATTATTTCGTAAAACGAAGGATCTAGTAGATTCGTATTGCGTAAAACGGGGGAGACATACAAGTTGTTTATACACTATGTCATTAAATAGCATGGGATATGGATAGCAATGTGCAATACGCAATGTAAATTGTTCATGTATTAATACAATACTTATGTAATCTTTACTTAACATGCTAGTAATAATACATAAAAACATGGAGTTATATGAAATATACATACTTAATGTTAAACTTATTGAACTTTTTTATATATTTAAAGTCAACACATATAAGGTTTGGTCATGCCAAACAAAACTCGAGTGTTAATCAACACTCAGGACAATAAGTGAATCCTATCTTAATATTTACATCTGAATGGTAACTGACCATAGCTGTTTACCTGTGACCATGACTTTCGCTAGTGTGAACGGGAGCGGTGAAAGGTCACACTGGATATTTGAACTCTCATTGACGGCACAGTGTGGCGTCAACTGAAGGAGAGGGAGGGGTGGTGGGGGTTTATAGTACAATGAAATAGCTGGGGGGAGTAGAGAAAGTAGTTCCTGTTTTGGATGGATGAATGAACGCGAGGCGTGGGAGAAAGGTAAAGAAAAAAAAAGAACTCGCATGGGGAAATCGACACGGGGGGAAGATAAAGGTGGTGAAAACAAAGGTTGGATTTGACATATAGAAAAACAGCGAGGTGGTGTTAAGGTCACGTGTGGACAGTTTGCGCGTAGGGAAAAGGGAGTAGAGGTGTGGGTTAACATTTTATATACGCATTAGAGCTTAATTAATTTGTACTGGACGAGTACAACATCTGTGTGTCTCAACACAGTAATTTGTTTAAAAAAAAGAAAGGGCATGATACATGGTACATAGTTATTTATGCGATATTCATGAAATTCAACCAATTTATAACAAGTAATCATAAAATCGATCCATAGCATATGTCTAGTTTCAGCCACTCCTGAACAGACCAGTAGAAAAATGTGTTAAAAAATGCTCTGAGTATCATTCACCATTTGTGATGCTCTGGCTAATCACATGGGTAATAATGTTTTGGTTTTCCGCCAAAGTCTTTATATTATGACATACTGTCATCATTGTGGTCAGGTGCAGTGCCAACAAAAACTGTAGCGCATTGCCTACAAACGGCAAAATCGCCCGTTTTGGTTGATGTGCTTGTCTTAAGATCAAACAATGTCTTCTTTAACCTTTGATATTCTGCCTTAGTGGCAATTAGTACATGCATGTGTTTGGTTAAGTTTATAATGTACAACAATACATATATTTGTAAGTCCAAACAAAATGTAATTTAAATCTTCTAATACAAATATAATGGTTTGAATACCGTAACTGTGCATGTTGAATAGAGTTGCGCCTCTGCAGATTTTTCTCTTCACTGGCGGTTATGACTGCCGCCGATATCATCAACTGGACGGCATAGAAGGTGGCTTGCATCATCAGAAAAAACTTTTTAGAGCAACCAGCAAGAGCACGCCGGTCGACTCCAAAATAGCATGTCTTTCATAATGCTATCGTACTCGGACAAGAAAAATGAAACCATTTAGGGTAACCCAGCCAGAGCAAACTGGATTAACTCTAAAATATAGCATAGTCTCTCCTGGACAGTGCTATGGCACTCGGACCAAAAAAATGAAACCATTGAGAGTAGCCCAGCTAGAGCAACTTGGCCATCTCTAAGGCCATCTCTAATATAGCTTCTCTCCTACACTTCTTCTCAGTGTCTACAGCAGTGACGCTTGATGTAGTGTTACAGGTAGGGTGTTGCAAAGTTGATGCACTGTGCTGTGTGATGTTCTGTCGCTTAGTTGAACGTTTCCTGTACAGAGCGTCTGTCGTAGACAATCTTCTATCGTGTTTCTTCTCAGTGTCTACAGCAGTGACGGTAGATGCAGTGTAACAGGTGGGGTGTTGCGAAGTTGATGCACTGTGCTGTGCTATGTTTTTTGGTTTTGTTCGCCGTTTCGTGTACAGCTTTGCACGAACATGCTCCTGCGGAAGGCGTATAACCTTTGTCAATGGTACCGAGTTGTCTGATGAAGTTGAGTAAGGTCGTTTCGAGGCGAACCGAATGGATGTATCCATATTATCGTCGGTATGCTCGTTATCATCATCGTTATCCCTTTGGTGTTCTTCAGTATCAAGGTCTGACTCATCGCGTTGTGTGGAAGTAGGAACGGGAGCATTTCGTTCCGTCAATGAGGCAGGTGATAATTCTGTATCGGAAGGTTGTGGTGTATCTATATGGGTGTCGGAATCTTGTACAGTCTGCTGTATTTTAGGAGGAATGTTGTCTTCGCTACTTATAGGTGGATTTGAGTGGTAACAGCTAGTACCGGGTTTCGGTTGATGTGAAGTACAGAACGTCTGTACTTTTTCTGCATTTAAAGATGTGTTGCTATCTCTGGACAACGATTGGTAATTATCTGCTTGAACTCGAAGATTTCGTGCTTGAATTCTCTCACGTAGCTCCTGCGGAGGGATGTCATCTTCACTCGTAGAGGCGTCGCGACATCTATGTAGTCTGTCGATAGCATCGTGCGGGGGGTGAAGAGAGGGGTTTGAGTGTTCATCGTCGCAATGTGACACATCAGATGTAGAGGATGATGTGGGGGGACAAAGGAGGGTGGTTTTGCGAATCGGTCTGGTGTTAGTGAGGATAGGCTGAGAAACAGGACGATGATCATCTTTCTTGATTTGTGAAATGTGGGCTTTCGTCCTGATCTGTCTTTCTTCGTGCCACAGGATAAAATTTGTTGGTGTAGTCTGTTCTAAGATTTTGAAACCATCGATCCATTTGTCGTCAAATTTTTGTAGTAAACTAGATCTCCGATGTGAAACTGTTCCAGTTTTGTGTTTTTGTCGTGTGTACGCTGTTTCTTCCGGAAAACTTTTTCTGCAATTTTGTTCGCAATTTGATGTGCTGCATGCTTTTGTTGTAGGATTACAGCTATCGGGTCCTCTCCCGTATATCTGCGTTGTGGTTGGAGAAGGTTGTCCATCGGAAATACCGGCTCCCTACCGTAAAGTAGGTAAAATGGCGAGAAACCAGTGGTGTCGTTAATGTTTACTCGTATTGCTTCTAAGGCCTGGTTAATGTATAGATCCCAATATTGATCGTTGCCTTCGATGTGTTTGGATAGAATATCATGAAGGGTTGAATGCATTCTTTCGTTTCTTCCGTTACTCTGGGGCCGATAGAAACTAGTTGTGGTGTGTTTGATGTTTAACTTTTGTAATGTTGATTTAAAAGGATTGCCAACGAACTGTTTTCCATTGTCCGTGATGACTCTTCTAGGACAACTATGTCTAGGTAGAAATTCTTGCAAAAAGAAATCGGTGACAGTTGTAGAAGTCACCTCCTTCATAGGGAAACTCTCCGGCCAAACGGAGTACTGGTTTACAATGTGCAACAATTACCTGTTTCCTGACAGTGTTAGGGGGTACGGTCCAGAGATGTCTAAACTGACAGTTTCCATGGGATAGTTGGAAGGTTGCATTTTTTGTAATGGGGATTTGTTCACCTTCATATTTCTCCTTTTGCAGATCTTACAAGTGGCCACGTAATCAATTATATCTTTATACATGGTTTGCCAGTAATACCGTTTCTTAATGACGTCTATCGTTTTATCTCGTCCCAGGTGTCCATTTTCATCGTGGAACTGGATGAGGATGTCAGGTATTAAATGATGTGGAATATATTTCTGTAATCTTCCATCTTGTTTGGAGTCAATATGATAGAGTGCTTGGTCATGAGGAAAGATAGTAAAATCCTTGACTTTTGCTGGTGTTTCTTTAATTTGTTTCATTAGTTTAACGACTTCCGGGTCTTTCATTTGTTCCTGTAGGATGTCAAAGTTGTCTGTTTGATCCTCTTCTGACAATCGGTCAGTGTCTGTGTGAGTGTCCGATTGATCGGCAATTCGGTTTGAATTTATGACATTTATTTGTCTAGTATTGTCATTTATGTCTGTTGCAGCTGCTTCATTTTCGTTACTCTGTGTCGGGTTGTCAGGATATGGAATTCTAGAAAGCAGGTCAGCACATGTATTGAGGGTTCCGGCAATGTATTCTATGGTAGTGTCATAGTTCTGCAAATTCATCGCCCAAGTTTGAAGCTTCTTTGGTTGTTCGGATGTCTTCGTCAACCAACTAACAAGGGGTTGGTGATCTGTTCTAATGATAACTTTTGTTCCGCGGATGTAAAAATCCAGTTTCTGCATAGCATAATGAATGGCAAATGCTTCCTTTTCTGTTGTAGTCCAACGCTTTTGGGACTTACTTAATGCGTGTGACAGGAAAGCAATTGGCTTTTCGTTGGGCACATTAGGGATAATAGGGGTTTCATCAGAATGGTTTGGTTGGACAAGGCAAGCTCCTACAGCGTTATCAGAAGCGTCAGTGTATAGGATCATTGGTTTGGTGGTATCAGGGTGTGCCAACATTGGAATGGTTGTGAGTGCATTTTTTAGATAATCGAATGCTTGTTGACATTGATCCGTCCATCTGAACCTGGCATATTTCTTAGTTAGGGCTATTAATGGCTCCGCCGCCTTGGAGAAATTGACGATGTGGCGTCTGTAATAACTACAACATCCAAGAAAACCTCTTACGTGTCTCACAGTTGTAGGGCGTGGCATCTCTCTGATCGCTCGTACTTTCTCGTCGTCAGGGCGAACTCCACTGCCATTAATAATGAAACCTAGGTATTTTGTTTCCTGTTTTAGGAATTTACATTTCGAGAGTTTCAACTTTATGTGATGATATTTTAGACGATCAAAGACTTGTTCAACCCTTTTCATGTGTTCTTGTATTGTACCTGGCGTATGGACTAAGATATCATCCATGTATGCCAAGGCAAAGGGCTGGAATCCTTTCAAGACCTCATCCATGAGGGACATATAAGTGGCGGGGCTTGATTTAAGACCAAAAGGCATGACATTCCATGAAAAGGAACCGACATGCGTACAAAATGTAGATTTTTCCTTTGCCTCTGGTGACATTGGGATGCACCAGAAACCGGATCGTGCATCCAATGTTGTAAACCATTTGGAATTTCCAAGCGTCGCCAGTATATCATCCATCCTGGGAAGTGGGTATGATATCGTCTTCGTTATCTTGTTAAGTGCACGATAATCGCAGCAGAAACGGTGGCTGCCGTCTTTCTTTGTGACGATGACAATGGGGGATGACCATTGAGATCTTGATCTTTCTATAATGCCAGCTTCAAGCATCTCAGTTATAGATTTCTCCACTAACTCACGGTTCTTAAGGGGAGTGTGGTAAGGTTTGAGGTGTACTGGAACATCAGTTGTGGTGTTTATATCCATTTGGACTGTAGATGTGCGCTCCAGTTCCATGTCATTGATGGCAAACATGTGTTGGTGTTTGGTGACAAACTGTTGAAGCCTATTGACATGAGGTTCTTCTGCATGCAAGGTTTCAAGTAATTTTGTCAGCCTGTCTTCCCTATTCTTTTGCACATCAGTTGTACTGGATGTTCCTTGAGAACTGCTTTCTTGCTGTGGTTCGGTGGTGAAGCGTTGATGATCACTCTCGATCTGTCCTGCACTCCGGCAGTATCGTGGTTTGTTGTGTTGAATGTAAGTTTCGCTCTCTCTACCACTACGGCAGTACTGTGGATTTAGCGGTCGTTGATTTATTGAAGGTTTGTTTCCCTGAGTGTTTGTCTGGGTATGCACTAGTTGGTTACGTCGCTGGTTTTTCATATTAATTAAGCGATGGTATCTGGGGGTAACGTGTGTCACAAGATTAATCTCATGAAAATTTCTGCATGTCCTGTGATGTAAGCTGTCATTATCAAATTCTGGATAATATCTCTCAGTGCCAAATCCGTTCCTGTTATAAGCCTTTCTATTTCCTGCCCGCTGTTTTCTCGTAGGAGCGTAAAATTTACTTGGAGAAGTTCTGTCATTTGTCTTATAAGCCGGTAAGTGTGCTGGTGTTAGAGGATTACGGTAGGCTTCAATAACTATTTCTTGATCTACGATATCCGCATAATTCAAGTCATTATCAATTGTAGGTTTTCGCTTCTGTACCTCTGTAAGGCAGTGAATATTGTGGTATTTACGCACATATTTATCTGGGTCGGCAGGTGAAAAGTTACACTGTTCGTTTGTTCGGCGGGTGTAATTTGTATGTTTACCAGTATTAACATACATGTTATCCTTGTAATACCTGTGTTCGGCTTCGCAGTGGGATCTCCTTCCATACGGTTTGTACGGAACGTAGACTGAATGTTTGGTGACAGGACGTGTATGCCGGCGCTGTGATTTCTCAAAGTTCGTATGAGGGCGTGGGAAAAAGTGTGGGGGCTGACGAGGAAAATTGAATGGAGAAGGGTGACTCAGATCATCAATCTGTGTTTCTTTCTTGGTGGTGGGGGTCGGAAAAGGTTGAACCTTGTCTGTTATATTTGTGTTCACAAATTTAACTTGCGCTATAATTGCACCGCGTGCAACAGATGTCGCTTTCCCTGAGGTATTTAAAATCATTACAGGAAAATCACGGGTGGTGGTAACTTCTGCGATTCCTTCTGTGATACTGATGTGGGGATCATCGTTAATTGCATTGTCTGTTAAAGGTTGTACTTCAATTGTGTGTCCTGGACTGAAGTATTGGGATCCTTTAATACGACCTTTTACTATAGTAAGAGAGTTTGCTTGTAATGTCACTGGCGATGTAAGTCTAACCAACGATGCGATATGAAAATCATCTTGCAACATAATATATTCGCCATTTAACTTTATTTTGTGTAGATCAGAGTAAATTCTTGCCTGATGTTTATTCAAGAAATCACGTCCTAATATGAAATTTCGAGACATGCCTCTTGTAATTATAAAAGGATGAATAAGTTTTTGATGTCCGATCTGAAATGTCACATAAGCAGTTCCAAGCGACTGTAACTTTTGGCCTGTCACAGAAGCCATATAGGTTTTCGAAGGTGCAAATCTGACATGTTTCTTAATCTGTAGGTATATTTGCTCTCTCATCAAGCTAATGGTGGCTCCAGTATCTATCAGAGCTCTGTAATTTTTGTTATTGATGGATATTAAGCATGAACTGGGATCAGGTGATAAATTTATGTGATTGATTTCTGTTAGCTGTGGTTTGCAATCGGTACTATGATGTCGAGGTTTGTTTTTGGTGGTGTAGGACCTTTGTTCATAACTGTTGTTAAAGTTATGTCTGTTGTGGTCATACCGAATGGTCCCATTTATCGGCTGACATAAGCGTTTCCCTGACCTTGGTTGTAAGATCTGGGCTGGCTTCGGTTGAAGGCATGATTTCGTTGTGGGTGAGGTCTGTGTTGATCACCATTTGCATAATAATAACGTGGTGAGTGGTTCTCATACTGATGCGGATGTGCTCTGTATTGATTGTAACTCTGTTTTTGTGTACATTCGTAAGAAGTATGTCCTCGGCGTTTGCAAATAAAGCAAGTAAGGGCAGTAACCTGGTGCACATTCTGTTGATGTCTTCTGGGTTGCTGATGCGAATGAGACTGTCCTGCATGTTGGTTGGGATGATTATAATTTGAATGGACTCTGTGGGAGCTGTTCCTACTCCAATGTGGTCTTGAGTGGCCAATTTCCATCGGTTCATGGAATTCGTCGGAATGGTCTAGTTTTGGTTCCCTGCCAATTCGTTGCTGGAACCTTTTACGAACATTTTCTTCAGTCACCGCTAGTTGAATGGTCTCTGTAATGGTCTTTGTATCCTTTCTAAGAAGATGGAGTTTAAGGTTATCTGCGTGTAATCCGTCAATAAAAATACCAACTAAATGTCTTTCAAGCTCTTGGGAAGGGATGTTCCCGTCTAGAAAAGCATCTTCAGCCAAGTTGAGTAATCGATCTGCGTAGAATTGCACTGGTTCGTGTCTGTCTTGGTGTATTTTGCGAAGTAAAGTCCAAGCATGTTGTCCATCGGTTATATCACTATAGCGTTGTACAAGCTCTTTCCTCAGTGAATCAAAGGTCTCATTGGGATATGTTTTAGATCTACGACGGAGAAAATCGGTTACCAAAGAATCTGAAGACAGGTAAGCTATTCTTTTGCGGTCCTCATCACATGCAGCGTTTATTAGAGAAGCAAATTTGTCCATGTCCACTAGCCACTTCCTGAAAGACTTAGCATCCCCAGCAAATGGAGTTACGACAGTTCGGACCTGTTGGTACTTGGCGAAATGGTCTACATTACCTAAAGTTTCCGTAATCTTGTGTAGAGCAATCATAGCTGGCTCTGCGTCGTCTGGAAAGGGTGTGTGACTTGGTAGAGCTGATTGTTGCTGTTGCTGTATATTTATTAAATGTTGTTGTTTTTGCTGTTGTAGCAGTAGTTGTTGCTGATCAAGCTGCTGTTGCAACGCTTGTGGATCCATGATAGTGATTAATAGTGATTAGGCCTGTCTGCTATCACTAAAAAAAGGTGGCTGTTCGCTCGCCAGAATGAGTATGCTTTCACAAACGAAAAAAGGGCTGGTCACGGCGCCAATTAGTATTAGTGTGACCGTGTAGCTATTTGTGCGCAGGTCGCGGCATCAAATAGTATCGTGTTACCGGGCTGTGTTTACTGCATCAGTGAAAGAATGTGTGTGTGTCCGTCAGCTGATCGGGTCAGCTCAGTTAATGGTTGCGCGCAGGTAAATATTTTGAAGAGCGCTAACTCTTGTACGTTTCTTGGTTCAACTCGTTACAGGCCTGTCCGCCTGAGATGGAAATTCTTGACCTTTTTTTATTCTTCCTTCTCATAATTCGTTCGTACCCTTTTTATGTTTTAGTGAAAAGCAATCTCGTATAATGGTTATGTCAAAGTATAAAACTGTAATATTCCAAAGAAAACTCAGCAATGTAGAGTAATAAAATATAGTTTATTAACGTGATTTAGAACAGCAATGTCATTGGCACAATAGTGAAATACTTATGTCTTTCTTACACAAAGTAGTGAGTATCCAAAAACGAAAATGTAAATCCACAGGAATAATATATCTAATAGAGTAAAATACAAACTTGTCTACTTAAAAATACTTGTCTAACCTGAACAAAACTTGTCAAGTTAAAAACAACTTGTCTTGATAATCTCAAAGACGAAGTTCTGTAAAAATCCTCTCGCCTAACGAATCCTAAAATCTGTACAAGCCCTGTCAATCGCCCACGTCTCTTCTTTATATACAGCCCACTCTTTTTCCCCGCCAATTTTCACACGATGCTTTATTTTTCACACGATACCAAACATCTACATTTGCACACGCTTTTCTCAGCTTTTTGACTTTTTGCACACGACTCTCACTCTAGCAACGGAAAAAACCCAGATTAGCAACTATTTCCAAAACTTTCCATTCAATAAACATGCATTTACTATTTTGTAGTTCTGGGACAGCTTCTCTCGAAGCCGTGAACTTTTCATGATACTGTATTTTGTGCACAAATGTCTTAACTGCTTTTAACGTTGTTATTTCTCATTTTATGTGGTTTTTAACACGTATTAATTGTAGTGTATGCCAAGCGGTCACACGGCCACATAGTTTATTGTGCGCCATATTCGGATACTGCCTATGGGAAAGATTAATGTCACGACGCCTTAAGTAGGAATGCAGTTTTATTGTGAAATTGTGTCAAATGTGTTTGTAAATTTGCCATAACATTTTACGACTGTAAGTCCAAAAGAGAAGAAAAGTAATAGTGGCTTCTGGAATGCCACAGTGTTCAATTAACATCTGACACCATTCCTAGAAGTTGAAAAGAAATAAATGACCAGTCACAGGATTTGGGCACCCCTACTGATAGTATGGAAGACAAGCAATACTTCAGGGACAGAGGTTGTGAAGTTGTGTGTAACAGATGAGAATACACATCCCTGATTGTAGAAAATGGAGATAGATCTGGTGCAAATGGTCAGCACACGTGTCTGACCCAGGTAAGCGTACTGTCAATTAGTTGTGAATTGTTATAAGACAGGCATTATTGGGGAGGGAATGTTCCTTCTCATTACAGGTCATATCACCAGTAAAAAGCTGTGCAACTATACTGGAGAAGACAGAAATTGCAGGCAGTGGACGCTCACAATACTTGCTGAGCTACAGGCCGTCTTTCTTCCAGAGGGCAGCACTATCTACGTGATCATAAATACAGTTTGGAGCAACTAGTCTCAGACAAGATATTAAGATAAGTGCTTTACCTGGGCACTTGAGAGCTCATTCTCATAAATAAAATAACAATCCACAACATAGATTTCCTGACCTGGGGAGGATGTAGAAAACAGATCTTCAAACAATAGTGTAGTTACAAGTTCAAGTATTTAAAAAAGACTGTGAGGTGCCCAAGAAAGTGACATTTGGTGATACAAGTCATGAACACTTTTCAACATATTGATTTCTATACTGTAAAATAAAAACTTTGCCTGAGTTGATACTTCCTGTCCAAAACATTGAGGTATAGGAAGAATAAAACCATATATATATATATATATATATATATATATATATATATATATATATATATATATATATATATATATATATATATATATATATATTTATATATATATATATATAATTCTACAACCAGCCTTACTTCATTATTTTTACTAAGTTAAAGTTCTGTTTTACCATTTTTCATACATCATAATAATTGCATTACCCTAGACACTTGCCATACACACCCTCACAGATTCTTTATTCAGGTGAGATCTCGGGAGGTGACAGTTAGGGACCCAGAGACTTTCAACATCATCATCCTTTACTCTGGGAACTTGCATAGTCTGACCTCACCTTGATTGTCTATACACCCTTACTCTGTTCAGAGAAGGGGGTATTGCTCATAAGACCAGGCCCTTCCCTGGCACTATTCTAGTGTCATCTGACACATCTAATTGTCCAAGGGAACCTATATTCTATACTCTAAAACCTCCTACCACAATTCTTTGCATCTCGGCCTCAACAGTTCTCCGCCAAGTAGTTTTTAGTCGGCCTTTCTTTTACTTTTCTTTAGAGTCCATAGCAAAGCTGTTCTTGTGATGGCATCAATGTCTCTTCTGAGGACGTGGCCAAATCAACTGCAGCGTCTGTCAGGTAATTATGGTGTGCATATGCTCTTGGTTGCTCCGAGTAAGCAGTTCTTGGTTGGTGATGGTATTCAGCCAAAAATTTCAGAGAACTTTCCTTTGGCAGATTGTGTAAAGAGGACAATTTCTACATTTCCTTCTCTGTTACTCTCCAGCATTCCACACCACAGAGAAGCACATAAAGTACACAGTTCTCATATAATACAGCAAAAGAAACATTGCAACTTAAAACATACTTAAATAATAGAGGCTGCACAGTACTATTAACACAGATGCCTGTGCACATGAGAATAGAAGAAAATGAGGTGGCATTCAAGGAAGTCAAAACAGGAAAAAGTCAGCCAAAACAGGAAGAAGCATCCCAAAGCACATTAACATAGTTGGACACAATGAAGATCAACGGAATCATAAAAAAATATTATATCAAAGTAATGGACAAAATATTGGAAACAAAGCCAGAAAGGCAAACGTGCCTATAAATTGCAGAAAGATTCAACACGAACATGTCAGATATCTAGACAGCCAAACATATCCTGCAGTAAAAAACGAATTAGACTGCAACTAGGAACAAGGTATTTTATGACTAGGGAACATGTCTTGAGAACAATACCATAATGCACTATGTACTAACATGCAAGAAATATGAACAGCAAAGAAAACCTCTCGCAGAATACTTGAAAGCCCAAAACTTATCGTCACCATTGCACGAAACTGTACTACAAATTGACCAACCCAGAGAGCTAGACAACATAATACATTTTATATTACCAAAACCAGAATTAACATTACCCAAGCAAATGGGAACAATAAATGAAGAATAAAAACACTTAAAAAATAATATTCCACACACAGTTTCAGAACGACTAGTAAAAAAAAAAAAAAAATTAATCTACAAATATCCAGTAGATATATAGAAGATACTGTCACTTGCAATAAAAAAGATGGGAAAAATATATTGTGAAACAAAACCTACAAACCCCTCAAAATGCATCAGGGTAAAGAAAGATGAACCTAGGAAGACATAAGGGAATATACCATAAACAGTACAGATATTGGGCAATGTCACAGCAAATGGCAGAGAAATTGCAGCCTGGAAGAACCAACACAAGAAAAACAGCCACAGCAATGTGCTGTACAGAATAAAAGACACTATATACACAAATTAAAACCCAAATGAGGTTGAACAATGTATTTCATGCATTAGATAACCACTACGTTTCTAGTGCATGGTCCAAAAACCAAATCAAAGTGCTACCACATATAAACTATCTAAAATGACTCTCACTATCTTTACGGTCTCTAGTGAATATATTTTGCTGTTTAATAAGTGCCAATGTTCACTCCATCAACGAATCTTCTTTTTTACCTTTGCATTGATTATACACAGAGTTGTATGTTGCATTACAACTATTCTGACCACAGATTTAAATGCGTTTTCATGCTTATTATTTCACACCACAAATTAGTTTAACTTCTTGTTTAATTGAAACAAAAAAATTAATAATGATCTCTCCTTTTCAGCTAGCCTTTTCCTACTACTGTTGAGTCTAGAAAAATGCTAAAACTCTTTTTTTAAAAAAAAAGAAAAATGAACTTTTAATTACAACACAATTCCAATGACTGGAAGAATGGGTTTGGTCTGGATTATTCATACACATTTTATTGTATTCTCCTCAATATTAGTACACCCCTGAAAAAGTTATGGAACAGAGGTCGGCAACCGGTAGATCAAAGGAATGATTGTTCTTCTTCTTCTTCTTTCGTTCGCTTGAAATATATTTTCTATGTCTGCAATGTTGTTTCTTGTATAAACTTCACTGTCTTTTGTAGTTCATACAGAGGTCCGTATAGTTTTGCTTCCAGTGTTGTTTCTCTGGGCTAGTGGGTTTGCCTCAATATATCATATTCGGGGCAATCTTGAAGTACGTGCTCCGCAGTCTGGGGTGCCTGTCTGTCGTGGAACGAGTTGTGTAAACCCACTACTTTGTTAAATCCCTATGTCGAGAGCTCAGCCAATCAACGCACAGTTGCTGAGCCGGAATAAATTACAAGAAGTTACGCCAGGAAAAAACTTAAGCCCTGTATTTTCGGAAGTGGGTCGCGGTATCTTGTTCACGCAATATGGCGGAAGAAAACTGAATAAAATTAGGCTGTACGAGCATAAGACGAAACTGCAGGCAACCAATCAGCTTGCTCCACCAGGAACCAACCAAACGCTTTCCTTAACCAGTAGAAGTTACTTTACCTGCCTATATAATCGGGCGAGATTTTATGCTAAAACACGCAACACCAGACACGAAGCCAGAGATACCGACCGACTGAAGAGAGGAGCTGTCAGCTTTGATTTATAGCTTACCTGAGGGCATTGACTTGCAGCCTACTTCGCTAAGTCGAGTCAAAATCTGGCCTGTTTAAATCTTGGAGGGTTTTATTCGTGTCATCAAACCTGAGGACGTATGTCGAGTCAATCCAGCTGCCTGAAACTTCGCAGGAGCACAGAGATTGTACCTGAGCTACATCTTTAGTCCCCCTCAGTCTTGGGTGGGCTAAAGGAACGATCCACAGCAGGTGGTGTGTCAATCGAACTAAGGAGAACAGAACGTTTTGAGAGATGAGTACACAGTAGTACCATTTCCGTCGGCAATTGTGAGCATTTAAGTCAATGAAGAAAACGTGAATTAGCGTAGCAAGAGACAATAATAAGATCATAGTGGATAAATTATACGTAATTAACAGCATAGCTAATAATTGTTATAGACGTAATTAACAGCACAGCTAACACCTGTACTATAATTGAATAACAGCACAGTTGATATAATTTGTGTTCCTATAATTGGAAAACTTGTTGTAATATATTTATATATATCTATATTTGTAAATCATTTGTAAACTTACAAATTCATTACATTCCATTTTTCAACATTCACCCTTCAGCACAAGAGTAGATAGTGTTTATACTAAATAAATAATAAGGAAATTGTATTTGAACGGCTTGTCAATTTTATCATTGTTAAGTAAAATCTGTTCCCTTGTTTTTTAATATCACAGTTAGTTACACAGCGGAGGTGGCACTTTATGTCGGTCTCCTCTCTACTATTGTTTCGAGATCAGATCATTCACAGCCGTAACTAATTTGTGATACCAGTAGTCCTCTCAGACACTGGGACTTCACCATTTTCTGCAGAAATTCTATTTCTGTAATTGTCAGTACTATACTGATCCAAGAGCCAAATAAAACCTCTCGCCACACTGGGGGCTCGTTCCTGGGATATTTCTGTATATCTTGAGCCATACTTAGTCTATTCATCTATCTACACTCTATCTTGTGCCACCCATAGATAACATAAGGACAATTTTTTTTTGGATAAATTCAATAATATAATTTTTTATTGTTTTCTTAGGAGGAGTACCATTTAGTACTCAGTAAATAGTTGATGCTCACAAAGTTGCACGGAAATTTTTTGTTCATTTAGTTAATTAAGTTTAATTATAATATTTGGATATAGTAAATTTACATACCCTATCTAAGTAACGCCATGGCTGATCTAGTGAAGTTCAGGACTGCGGACATGCAGATGGGTAAGAAATTAAATATGACAGGTGATGCTCTCACTCAGTATGTCGCAACAGAAGTGGACAAACACATGGATAGGGAAGAAAGAAAGTTGCAATTAGAGACTGAAGCAAAGAAATTAGAGGCTGATAGAGAAGCAAAGAAATTAGAGGCTGAAGAAAGACGGTTGCAAGCAGAAGCTGAAAGAGAAGCCAAAAGACTGGAAGCTGAAAGAGAAGCCAAAAGACTGGAAGCTGAGAGAGAAGACAAAAGACTGGAAGCTGAGAGAGAAGACAAAAGACTGGAAGCTGAGAGAGAAGACAAAAGACTGGAAGCTGAGAGAGAAACCAAAAGACTGGAAGCTGAGAGAGAAACCAAAAGATTAGAAATTGAAGCCAAGAAATGGGAGGCTGAAAATGAGGAAAGGAAATTACAAGCAGAGAGAGACCATCAGTTGAGATTAAAAGAGCTTGAAATTCAGGCAAATACTGGCAATAATGGTGGTAGCTCACCTCACTCTGAGAGTAGCTCCAGCCAGAGCACCTCAAGTGGGGCCATGAATTTTCATCTGGACCCATTTGTTGAGAAAGAAGACGCCATTGAGTCGTACCTGGATAGATACGAAAGACTTGCCACTACCTATGGCTCAGGGAAAGAAAAGTGGAGTCTTAAACTATCTCAGGGATTGAGAGGTGTTGCCTACGATGTATATTTGAAGCTCTCAAGAGATGACCAGGAAGATTATGAAATCCTGAAGCAGGCACTGCTTGTGAGATATGAAAAGAACTCAGAATCATATAGAAAAAAATTCCGAACAGCTAAACTTCTTCCAGGAGAAAATTATCACCAATTCTCTGCTAGATTGGAAACCTATTTGGAAAAATGGAGTAGTTTAGGGAAGTGTCAGGATCTGAAAGAAATGATAATGATGGAGCAAGTGAAAGAGTCCATGCCTCAAGAAATGAGGAAGTTTATCATGGAACAAGGAGCAGAGAGATTGGGAGATATTGTAACTGTTGCTGAGAGATATCAAGCAGCTCAGGCAGAATTATTAGGAAATAAGAAGAAGTAGGGTGAAAACTTCCAATCATCACAAAACTATTCCAAATATGAACAAAAGGACCATACCACAAGGAACAAACAAATATTTGACCAAAAGGACAGAAACCCTCTAAGATCAGATAAGACACCTTACCGGAAGAAAGGAAAGTGGTGTAAAACTTGTCTAATAAGTAACCACAATACTGCAGACTGCAGAAGGAACAACCCTCCTTATTACGCTGCGTGTCTCACAACAGGGAGCAAGGGGAGGAAGGAACTGGCAGTTAGTCAGAATGACCTCCATCACCCCCCTGTCTGTGAGGAAGTGACATGTAATGGCACTAAAATTCAGTGCTTATATGATTCAGGTTTGGAATTCGACTCAGTCGTGAGTGCAACCCTAGTGCATCCTGACCAACTTACCACAGAAACAGTGGACATACAAGGGGCAATGCAGGGAACCGGCACCATGACACTTCACATAGCAAGGATCAACGTGAGAACTCGCTATGTGGAAGGAGTGATAAGAGCAGCAGTAAGTGATGATCCTATATACCCGCTGGTAATAGGATGTAAATATGTCTTTTTGGGTGACCCAATAAAACCTGTTGTCATGGCAGCAAACCATACCAGGTCGAGCACTAAAAAGGAGGAGGGAGATCCAATAAACATTCATCGTACAAAGATGAAAAAGGCTCAAACAGCAGATAGCACATTGAAGCCTTGTTTTGGCAAATTGCCAAAGGCCCATAACCCTCCAGAGAAAGGAGACTACTATATGGAAAATGGCCTACTCTACAGACAAGCTGGAAAAGGACCTAAAAGGCATGGACAGCTGGTAGTGCCAAAATTCTATAGGGAGGAAATTATGGAGCAAGAGCATGCTACATCAGGCAGTGGTCACAGAGGAAAAGGGGCCACTGGTCAAAATATAGCATTGCGATATTACTGGCCAGGAATAATTGAAGACATAAGTCGGTATATGAAATCCTGTTCAGAATGTAACCAGGTAACCTCATTCAGAAGCGTAGACCAGTTACAGGACCTAGGGAAGCATTGTTGCGGACGTAGGCCCACAAAGAAAATACACAAGAGAAAACAACAGGTAGATGCAGTGATAAAGAGAAAACCAAATCACAACAAGTCTACCGTTACACCAGTAACCATGGCAACTCTCCGTATTGTACAGAGAGGGGACGAGAGACATCCCACCCCGACTAGATATTTGTCGGAACACCATGGCCTGGATCATTTGAAAAATTTGGTTAGTCAGCAACCAGTATTTAAAAAGCTGCAGAAACAAACCCGAACTATAGGAGGTAGGAACCAGGGCTGTACCAAGCAATTGATGGAGACAGGCCCCACTTCGGTATACTGCCCCTTACAATAGAAATAGGTGTGGGTCCGGCAACGTTGTTGTATTGCCGTCCCCATACACAGTACACTGGAAGCATTGTTGCGGACATGGACTGAAAAATAGCAAGCACAAGACTCAAGGATGAGATTGACTATCTCTTAATTTAGAAAATTATTTCAAAGTCTGAATCTCCCTATAGCTCGAGTGTGGTGCTATTAAGGAAGCCTAGTGGTGAACACAGGTTATGTATTTACTACAAGAAGCTATATGCTATCACAGAATCTCAGGTGGACCCATTACCTGACACCAACCAGCTGTTCTCTACACTGAGTAAGGCTAGGTATTTATCGAAGGTAGATCTAAGCAAGGGATACTACCAAATACCAGTGAAACCAGAAGTTAGGAAAATGCTGGCATTTAGTACATCAGACGAACACAACGAGTTTAATGTACTACCCTTTGGGCTGAAAAATGCTCCAAGTATCTTTTCAAGAATGATGAGGAAATTGTTGGAACCTCTACAAAATCCCCATATCACTAACTTTATGGATGACATTCTTGTTACTACAAACACATTTGAAGAGCATATAGTAGCGCTCTCCATGTTGTTTGACAGACTGAGAGCCACTGGATTGACTGCACGTCCAACCAAGTGCTATATCGGTTGTAAGGAGTTGGAATTCTTAGGTCACACTATTTCTACAGGTCAAATGTCTCCTGACCCAAAGAATATAGAGAAGTTAAAGAAGGCACCCAGACCTCAAACGAAGAAAGATGTGAGATCATTCGTGTCATTATGTGGGTTCTATCAGAAGTACATACCCCACTTTAACTCTCTGTGTGCACCAAACTAAGAAAGGACAGCCTGACAAAATCCAATGGAATGCTGATTGTGAAAAAGCTTACACAGAGCTAAAAGCAAAACTCGCCAGCAAACCAATCCTTACGCTACCCGATATCACACAGGAATTTGTATTAAGGACGGACGCTAGCAGTATAGGTATTGGTGCAACTCTCTTGCAGCAATCAATAGCCCAGCCGGAGGAACTTTTACCAGTCGCCTACGCCAGTAGGAAGCTGAATGCAGCTGAGTTGAACTACTCCTCCATAGAGAAAGAATGTTTGGCTCTAATTTGGTCCATCGACAAATTTTCACCTTACCTGTATGGGACACACTTCATTGTTCAAAGCGATCACCAGCCTTTAACATTCTTGGCTGCATCTAAAAAGTTAAATTCGAGATTGTTAAGGTGGAGTCTGCTTCTGGCGCCTTATTCCTTTACCGTGAATTACATTCCGGGAAGAGACAATGTAGGAGCTGATTTTTTAAGTCGACACCCTATTATTCTGGAAGGACAGACGCAAAATGATTAACTACAGCAGGTGTTTACACTTCAGCTATGACAGGTCACAGCTAGGAAAGGATGGGGCTATGTCGTGGAACGAGTTGTGTAAACCCACTACTTTGTTAAATCCCTATGTCGAGAGCCCAGCCAATCAACGCACAGTTGCTGAGCCGGAATAAATTACAAGAAGTTACGCCAGGAAAAAACTTAAGCCCTGTTTTTTCGAATGTGGGTCGCGGCCATCTTGTTCACGCAATATGGCGGAAGAAAACTGAATAAAATTAGGCTGTACGAGCATAAGACGAAACTGCAGGCAACCAATCAGCTTGCTCCACCAGGAACCAACCAAACGCTTTCCTTAACCAGTAGAAGTTACTTTACCTGCCTATATAATCGGGCGAGATTTTATGCTAAAACACGCAACACCAGACACGAAGCCAGAGATACCGACCGACTGAAGAGAGGAGCTGTCAGCTTTGATTTATAGCTTACCTGAGGGCATTGACCTGCAGCCTGCTTCGCTAAGTCGAGTCAAAATCTGGCCTGTTTAAATCTTGGAGGGTTTTATTCGTGTCATCAAACCTGAGGACGTATGTCGAGTCAATCCAGCTGCCTGAAACTTCGCAGGAGCACAGAGATTGTACCTGAGCTACATCTTTAGTCCCCCTCAGTCTTGGGTGGGCTAAAGGAACGATCCACAGCAGGTGGTGTGTCAATCGAACTAAGGAGAACAGAACGTTTTGAGAGATGAGTACACAGTAGTACCATTTCCGTCGGCAATTGTGAGCATTTAAGTCAATGAAGAAAACGTGAATTAGCGTAGCAAGAGACAATAATAAGATCATAGTGGATAAATTATACGTAATTAACAGCATAGCTAATAATTGTTATAGACGTAATTAACAGCACATCTGATACCTGTACTATAATTGAATAACAGCACAGCTGATATAATTTTTGTTCCTATAATTGGAAAACTTGTTGTAATATATTTATATATATCTATATTTGTAAATCATTTGTAAACTTACAAATTCATTACATTCCATTTTTCAACATTCACCCTTCAGCACAAGAGTAGATAGTGTTTATACTAAATAAATAATAAGGAAATTGTATTTGAACGGCTTGTCAATTTTATCATTGTTAAGTAAAATCTGTTTCCTTGTTTTTTTAATATCACAGTTAGTTACACAGCGGAGGTGGCACTTTATGTCGGTCTCCTCTCTACTATTGTTTCGAGATCAGATCATTCACAGCCGTAACTAATTTGTGATACCAGTAGTCCTCTCAGACACTGGGACTTCACCATTTTCTGCAGAAATTCTATTTCTGTAATTGTCAGTACTATACTGATCTTAAAGCCAAATAAAACCTCACGCCACACTGGGGGCTCGTTCCTGGGATATTTCTGTATATCTTGAGCCATACTTAGTCTATTCATCTATCTACACTCTATCTTGTGCCACCCATAGATAACATAAGGACAATTTTTTTTGTGTGAGAAATTCAATAATATAATTTTTTATTGTTTTCTTAGGAGGAGTACCATTTAGTACTCAGTAAATAGTTGATGCTCACAAAGTTGCACGGACATTTTTTGTTCATTTAATTAATTAAGTTTAATTATAATATTTGGATATAGTAAATTTACATACCCTATCTAAGTAACGCCATGGCTGATCTAGTGAAGTTCAGGACTGCGGTCATGCAGATGGGTAAGAAATTAAATATGACAGGTGATGCTCTCACTCAGTATGTCACAACAGAAGTGGACAAACACATGGATAGGGAAGAAAGAAAGTTGCAATTAGAGACTGAAGCAAAGAAATTAGAGGCTGATAGAGAAGCAAAGAAATTAGAGGCTGAAGAAAGGCGGTTGCAAGCAGAAGCTGAAAGAGAAGCCAAAAGACTGGAAGCTGAAAGAGAAGCCAAAAGACTGGAAGCTGAGAGAGAAGACAAAAGACTGGAAGCTGAGAGAGAAGACAAAAGACTGGAAGCTGAGAGAGAAGACAAAAGACTGGAAGCTGAGAGAGAAACCAAAAGACTGGAAGCTGAGAGAGAAACCAAAAGATTAGAAATTGAAGCCAAGAAATGGGAGGCTGAAAATGAGGAAAGGAAATTACAAGCAGAGAGAGACCATCAGTTGAGATTAAAAGAGCTTGAAATTCAGGCAAATACTGGCAATAATGGTGGTAGCTCACCTCACTCTGAGAGTAGCTCCAGCCAGAGCACCTCAAGTGGGGCCATGAATTTTCATCTGGACCCATTTGTTGAGAAAGAAGACGCCATTGAGTCGTACCTGGATAGATACGAAAGACTTGCCACTACCTATGGCTTAGGGAAAGAAAAGTGGAGTCTTAAACTATCTCAGGGATTGAGAGGTGTTGCCTACGATGTATATTTGAAGCTCTCAAGAGATGACCAGGAAGATTATGAAATCCTGAAGCAGGCACTGCTTGTGAGATATGAAAAGAACTCAGAATCATATAGAAAAAAATTCCGAACAGCTAAACTTCTTCCAGGAGAAAACTATCACCAATTCTCTGCTAGATTGGAAACCTATTTGGAAAAATGGAGTAGTTTAGGGAAGTGTCAGGATCTGAAAGAAATGATAATGATGGAGCAAGTGAAAGAGTCCATGCCTCAAGAAATGAGGAAGTTTATCATGGAACAAGGAGCAGAGAGATTGGGAGATATTGTAACTGTTGCTGAGAGATATCAAGCAGCTCAGGCAGAATTATTAGGAAATAAGAAGAAGTAGGGTGAAAACTTCCAATCATCACAAAACTATTCCAAATATGAACAAAAGGACCATACCACAAGGAACAAACAAAGATTTGACCAAAAGGACAAAAACCCTCTAAGATCGGATAAGACACCTTACCGGAAGGAAGGAAAGTGGTGTAAAACTTGTCTAATAAGTAACCACAATACTGCAGACTGCAGAAGGAACAACCCTCCTTATTACGCTGCGTGTCTCACAACAGGGAACAAGGGGAGGAAGGAACTGGCAGTTAGTCAGAATGACCTCCATCATCCCCCTGTCTGTGAGGAAGTGACATGTAATGGCACTAAAATTCAGTGCTTATATGATTCAGGTTTGGAATTCGACTCAGTCGTGAGTGCAACCCTAGTGCACCCTGACCAACTTACCACAGAAACAGTGGACATACAAGGGGCAATGCAGGGAACCGGCACCATGACACTTCACATAGCAAGGATCAACGTGAGAACTCGCTATGTGGAAGGAGTGATAAGAGCAGCAGTAAGTGATGATCCTATATACCCGCTGGTAATAGGATGTAAATATGTCTTTTTGGGTGACCCAATAAAACCTGTTGTCATGGCAGCAAACCATACCAGGTCGAGCACCAAAAAGGAGGAGGGAGATCCAATAAACATTCATCGTACAAAGATGAAAAAGGCTCAAACAGCAGACAGCACATTGAAGCCTTGTTTTGGCAAATTGCCAAAGGCCCATAACCCTCCAGAGAAAGGAGACTACTATATGGAAAATGGCCTACTCTACAGACAAGCTGGAAAAGGACCTAAAAGGCATGGACAGCTGGTAGTGCCAAAATTCTATAGGGAGGAAATTATGGAGCAAGAGCATGCTACATCAGGCAGTGGTCACAGAGGAAAAGGGGCCACTGGTCAAAATATAGCATTGCGATATTACTGGCCAGGAATAATTGAAGACATAAGTCGGTATATGAAATCCTGTTCAGAATGTAACCAGGTAACCTCATTCAGAAGCGTAGACCAGTTACAGGACCTAGGGAAGCATTGTTGCGGACGTAGGCCCACAAAGAAAATACACAAGAGAAAACAACAGGTAGATGCAGTGATAAAGAGAAAACCAAATCACAACAAGTCTACTGTTACACCAGTAACCATGGCAACTCTCCGTATTGTACAGAGAGGGGACGAGAGACATCCCACCCCGACTAGATATTTGTCGGAACACCATGGCCTGGATCATTTGAAAAATTTGGTTAGTCAGCAACCAGTATTTAAAAAACTGCAGAAACAAACCCGAACCATAGGAGGTAGGAACCAGGGCTGTACCAAACAATTGATGGAGACAGGCCCCACTTCGGTATACTGCCCCTTACAATAGAAATAGGTGTGGGTCCGGCAACGTTGTTGTATTGCCGTCCCCATACACAGTACACTGGAAGCATTGTTGCGGACATGGACTGAAAAATAGCAAGCACAAGACTCAAGGATGAGATTGACTATCTCTTAATTTAGAAAATTATTTCAAAGTCTGAATCTCCCTATAGCTCGAGTGTGGTGCTATTAAGGAAGCCTAGTGGTGAACACAGGTTATGTATTTACTACAAGAAGCTATATGCTATCACAGAATCTCAGGTGGACCCATTACCTGACACCAACCAGCTGTTCTCTACACTGAGTAAGGCTAGGTATTTATCGAAGGTAGATCTAAGCAAGGGATACTACCAAATACCAGTGAAACCAGAAGTTAGGAAAATGCTGGCATTTAGTACATCAGACGGACACTACGAGTTTAATGTACTACCCTTTGGGCTGAAAAATGCTCCAAGTATCTTTTCAAGAATGATGAGGAAATTGTTGGAACCTCTACAAAATCCCCATATCACTAACTTTATGGATGACATTCTTGTTACTACAAACACATTTGAAGAGCATATAGTAGCGCTCTCCATGTTGTTTGACAGACTGAGAGCCACTGGATTGACTGCACGTCCAACCAAGTGCTATATCGGTTGTAAGGAGTTGGAATTCTTAGGTCACACTATTTCTACAGGTCATATGTCTCCTGACCCAAAGAATATAGAGAAGTTAAAGAAGGCACCCAGACCTCAAACGAAGAAAGATGTGAGATCATTCGTGTCATTATGTGGGTTCTATCAGAAGTACATACCCCACTTTAACTCTCTGTGTGCACCAAACTAAGAAAGGACAGCCTGACAAAATCCAATGGAATGCTGATTGTGAAAAAGCTTACACAGAGCTAAAAGCAAAACTCACCAGCAAACCAATCCTTACGCTACCCGATATCACACAGGAATTTGTATTAAGGACGGACGCTAGCAGTATAGGTATTGGTGCAACTCTCTTGCAGCAATCAAAAGCCCAGCCGGAGGAACTTTTACCAGTCGCCTACGCCAGTAGGAAGCTGAATGCAGCTGAGTTGAACTACTCGACCATAGAGAAAGAATGTTTGGCTCTAATTTGGTCCATCGACAAATTTTCACCTTACCTGTATGGGACACACTTCATTGTCCAAAGCGATCACCAGCCTTTAACATTCTTGGCTGCATCTAAAAAGTTAAATTCGAGATTGTTAAGGTGGAGTCTGCTTCTGGCGCCTTATTCCTTTACCGTGAATTACATTCCGGGAAGAGACAATGTAGGAGCTGATTTTTTAAGTCGACACCCTATTATTCTGGAAGGACAGACGCAAAATGATTAACTACAGCAGGTGTTTACACTTCAGCTATGACAGGTCACAGCTAGGAAAGGATGGGGCTATGTCGTGGAACGAGTTGTGTAAACCCACTACTTTGTTAAATCCCTATGTCGAGAGCCCAGCCAATCAACGCACAGTTGCTGAGCCGGAATAAATTACAAGAAGTTACGCCAGGAAAAAACTTAAGCCCTGTTTTTTCGAATGTGGGTCGCGGCCATCTTGTTCACGCAATATGGCGGAAGAAAACTGAATAAAATTAGGCTGTACGAGCATAAGACGAAACTGCAGGCAACCAATCAGCTTGCTCCACCAGGAACCAACCAAACGCTTTCCTTAACCAGTA
Source organism: Oreohelix idahoensis (assembly GCA_024509875.1). Taxonomy (NCBI): domain Eukaryota; kingdom Metazoa; phylum Mollusca; class Gastropoda; order Stylommatophora; family Oreohelicidae; genus Oreohelix; species Oreohelix idahoensis. The sequence continues at coordinate 203,433 of JAMPIV010005295.1, read as the reverse complement.
GAAGTTACTTTACCTGCCTATATAATCGGGCGAGATTTTATGCTAAAACACGCAACACCAGACACGAAGCCAGAGATACCGACCGACTGAAGAGAGGAGCTGTCAGCTTTGATTTATAGCTTACCTGAGGGCATTGACCTGCAGCATGCTTCGCTAAGTCGAGTCAAAATCTGGCCTGTTTAAATCTTGGAGGTTTTTATTCGTGTCATCAAACCTGAGGACGTATGTCGAGTCAATCCAGCTGCCTGAAACTTCGCAGGAGCACAGAGATTGTACCTGAGCTACATCTTTAGTCCCCCTCAGTCTTGGGTGGGCTAAAGGAACGATCCACAGCAGGTGGTGTGTCAATCGAACTAAGGAGCACAGAACGTTTTGAGAGATGAGTACATAGTAGTACCATTTCCGTCGGCAATTGTGAGCATTTAAGTCAATGAAGAAAACGTGAATTAGCGTAGCAAGAGACAATAATAAGATCACAGTGGATAAATTATACGTATTTAACAGCATAGCTAATAATTGTTATAGACGTAATTAACAGCACAGCTGATACCTGTACTATAATTGAATAACAGCACAGCTGATATAATTTTTGTTCCTATAATTGGAAAACTTGTTGTAATATATTTATATATATCTATATTTGTAAATCATTTGTAAACTTACAAATTCATTACATTCCATTTTTCAACATTCACCCTTCAGCACAAGAGTAGATAGTGTTTATACTAAATAAATAATAAGGAAATTGTATTTGAACGGCTTGTCAATTTTATCATTGTTAAGTAAAATCTGTTTCCTTGTTTTTTTAATATCACAGTTAGTTACACAGCGGAGATGGCACTTTATGTCGGTCTCCTCTCTACTATTGTTTCGAGATCAGATCATTCACAGCCGTAACTAATTTGTGATACCAGTAGTCCTCTCAGACACTGGGACTTCACCATTTTCTGCAGAAATTCTATTTCTGTAATTGTCAGTACTATACTGATCTTAAAGCCAAATAAAACCTCACGCCACACTGGGGGCTCGTTCCTGGGATATTTCTGTATATCTTGAGCCATACTTAGTCTATTCATCTATCTACACTCTATCTTGTGCCACCCATAGATAACATAAGGAAAAATTTTTTCTAGTGAAGTTCAGGACTGCGGTCATGCAGATGGCTAAGAAATTAAATATGACAGGTGATGCTCTCACTCAGTATGTCACAACAGAAGTGGACAAACACATGGATAGGGAAGAAAGAAAGTTGCAATTAGAGACTGAAGCAAAGAAATTAGAGGCTGATAGAGAAGCAAATAAATTAGAGGCTGAAAAAGGGCGGTTGCAAGCAGAAGCTGAAAGAGAAGCCAAAAGACTGGAAGCTGAAAGAGAAGCCAAAAGACTGGAAGCTGAGAGAGAAGACAAAAGACTGGAAGCTGAGAGAGAAACCAAAAGACTGGAAGCTGAGAGAGAAACCAAAAGATTAGAAATTGAAGCCAAGAAATGGGAGGCTGAAAATGAGGAAAGGAAATTACAAGCAGAGAGAGACCATCAGTTGAGATTAAAAGAGCTTGAAATTCAGGCAAATACTGGCAATAATGGTGGTAGCTCACCTCACTCTGAGAGTAGCTCCAGCTAGAGCACCTCAAGTGGGGCCATGAATTTTCATCTGGACCCATTTGTTGAGAAAGAAGACGCCATTGAGTCGTACCTGGATAGATACGAAAGACTTGCCACTACCTATGGCTTAGGGAAAGAAAAGTGGAGTCTTAAACTATCTCAGGGATTGAGAGGTGTTGCCTACGATGTATATTTGAAGCTCTCAAGAGATGACCAGGACGATTATGAAATCCTGAAGCAGGCACTGCTTGTGAGATATGAAAAGAACTCAGAATCATATAGAAAAAAATTCCGAACAGCTAAACTTCTTCCAGGAGAAAACTATCACCAATTCTCTGCTAGATTGGAAACCTATTTGGAAAAATGGAGTAGTTTAGGGAAGTGTCAGGATCTGAAAGAAATGATAATGATGGAGCAAGTGAAAGAGTCCATGCCTCAAGAAATGAGGAAGTTTATCATGGAACAAGGAGCAGAGAGATTGGGAGATATTGTAACTGTTGCTGAGAGATATCAAGCAGCTCAGGCAGAATTATTAGGAAATAAGAAGAAGTAGGGTGAAAACTTCCAATCATCACAAAACTATTCCAAATATGAACAAAAGGACCATTCCACAAGGAACAAACAAAGACTTGACCAAAAGGACAGAAACCCTCTAAGATCAGATAAGACACCTTACCGGAAGGAAGGAAAGTGGTGTAAAACTTGTCTAATAAGTAACCACAATACTGCAGACTGCAGAAGGAATAACCCTCCTTATTACGCTGCGTGTCTCACAACAGGGAGCAAGAGGAGGAAGGAACTGGCAGTTAGTCAGAATGACCTCCATCATCCCCCTGTCTGTGAGGAAGTGACATGTAATGGCACTAAAATTCAGTGCTTATATGATTCAGGTTTGGAATTCGACTCAGTCGTGAGTGCAACCCTAGTGCATCCTGACCAACTTACCACAGAAACAGTGGACATACAAGGGGCAATGCAGGGAACCGGCACCATGACACTTCACATAGCAAGGATCAACGTGAGAACTCGCTATGTGGAAGGAGTGATAAGAGCAGCAGTAAGTGATGATCCTATATACCCGCTGGTAATAGGATGTAAATATGTCTTTTTGGGTGACCCAATAAAACCTGTTGTCATGGCAGCAAACCATACCAGGTCGAGCACTAAAAAGGAGGAGGGAGATCCAATAAACATTCATCGTACAAAGATGAAAAAGGCTCAAACAGCAGATAGCACATTGAAGCCTTGTTTTGGCAAATTGCCAAAGGCCCATAACCCTCCAGAAAAAGGAGACTACTATATGGAAAATGGCCTACTCTACAGACAAGCTGGAAAAGGACCTAAAAGGCATGGACAGCTGGTAGTGCCAAAATTCTATAGGGAGGAAATTATGGAGCAAGAGCATGCTACATCAGGCAGTGGTCACAGAGGAAAAGGGGCCACTGGTCAAAATATAGCATTGCGATATTACTGGCCAGGAATAATTGAAGACATAAGTCGGTATATGAAATCCTGTTCAGAATGTAACCAGGTAACCTCATTCAGAAGCGTAGACCAGTTACAGGACCTAGGGAAGCATTGTTGCGGACGTAGGCCCACAAAGAAAATACACAAGAGAAAACAACAGGTAGATGCAGTGATAAAGAGAAAACCAAATCACAACAAGTCTACTGTTACACCAGTAACCATGGCAACTCTCCGTATTGTACAGAGAGGGGACGAGAGACATCCCACCCCGACTAGATATTTGTCGGAACACCATGGCCTGGATCATTTGAAAAATTTGGTTAGTCAGCAACCAGTATTTAAAAAGCTGCAGAAACAAACCCGAACTATAGGAGGTAGGAACCAGGGCTGTACCAAGCAATTGATGGAGACAGGCCCCACTTCGGTATACTGCCCCTTACAATAGAAATAGGTGTGGGTCCGGCAACGTTGTTGTATTGCCGTCCCCATACACAGTACACTGGAAGCATTGTTGCGGACATGGACTGAAAAATAGCAAGCACAAGACTCAAGGATGAGATTGACTATCTCTTAATTTAGAAAATTATTTCAAAGTCTGAATCTCCCTATAGCTCGAGTGTGGTGCTATTAAGGAAGCCTAGTGGTGAACACAGGTTATGTATTTACTACAAGAAGCTATATGCTATCACAGAATCTCAGGTGGACCCATTACCTGACACCAACCAGCTGTTCTCTACACTGAGTAAGGCTAGGTATTTATCGAAGGTAGATCTAAGCAAGGGATACTACCAAATACCAGTGAAACCAGAAGTTAGGAAAATGCTGGCATTTAGTACATCAGACGGACACAACGAGTTTAATGTACTACCCTTTGGGCTGAAAAATGCTCCAAGTATCTTTTCAAGAATGATGAGGAAATTGTTGGAACCTCTACAAAATCCCCATATCACTAACTTTATGGATGACATTCTTGTTACTACAAACACATTTGAAGAGCATATAGTAGCGCTCTCCATGTTGTTTGACAGACTGAGAGCCACTGGATTGACTGCACGTCCAACCAAGTGCTATATCGGTTGTAAGGAGTTGGAATTCTTAGGTCACACTATTTCTACAGGTCAAATGTCTCCTGACCCAAAGAATATAGAGAAGTTAAAGAAGGCACCCAGACCTCAAACGAAGAAAGATGTGAGATCATTCGTGTCATTATGTGGGTTCTATCAGAAGTACATACCCCACTTTAACTCTCTGTGTGCACCAAACTAAGAAAGGACAGCCTGACAAAATCCAATGGAATGCTGATTGTGAAAAAGCTTACACAGAGCTAAAAGCAAAACTCGCCAGCAAACCAATCCTTACGCTACCCGATATCACACAGGAATTTGTATTAAGGACGGACGCTAGCAGTATAGGTATTGGTGCAACTCTCTTGCAGCAATCAATAGCCCAGCCGGAGGAACTTTTACCAGTCGCCTACGCCAGTAGGAAGCTGAATGCAGCTGAGTTGAACTACTCGACCATAGAGAAAGAATGTTTGGCTCTAATTTGGTCCATCGACAAATTTTCACCTTACCTGTATGGGACACACTTCATTGTTCAAAGCGATCACCAGCCTTTAACATTCTTGGCTGCATCTAAAAAGTTAAATTCGAGATTGTTAAGGTGGAGTCTGCTTCTGGCGCCTTATTCCTTTAACGTGAATTACATTCCGGGAAGAGACAATGTAGGAGCTGATTTTTTAAGTCGACACCCTATTATTCTGGAAGGACAGACGCAAAATGATTAACTACAGCAGGTGTTTACACTACAGCTATGACAGGTCACAGCTAGGAAAGGATGGGGCTATGTCGTGGAACGAGTTGTGTAAACCCACTACTTTGTTAAATCCCTATGTCGAGAGCCCAGCCAATCAACGCACAGTTGCTGAGCCGGAATAAATTACAAGAAGTTACGCCAGGAAAAAACTTAAGGCCTGTTTTTTCGAATGTGGGTCGCGGCCATCTTGTTCACGCAATATGGCGGAAGAAAACTGAATAAAATTAGGCTGTACGAGCATAAGACGAAACTGCAGGCAACCAATCAGCTTGCTCCACCAGGAACCAACCAAACGCTTTCCTTAACCAGTAGAAGTTACTTTACCTGCCTATATAATCGGGCGAGATTTTATGCTAAAACATGCAACACCAGACACGAAGCCAGAGATACCGACCGACTGAAGAGAGGAGCTGTCAGCTTTGATTTATAGCTTACCTGAGGGCATTGACATGCAGCATGCTTCGCTAAGTCGAGTCAAAATCTGGCCTGTTTAAATCTTGGAGGTTTTTATTCGTGTCATCAAACCTGAGGACGTATGTCGAGTCAATCCAGCTGCCTGAAACTTCGCAGGAGCACAGAGATTGTACCTGAGCTACATCTTTAGTCCCCCTCAGTCTTGGGTGGGCTAAAGGAACGATCCACAGCAGGTGGTGTGTCAATCGAACTAAGGAGAACAGAACGTTTTGAGAGATGAGTACACAGTAGTACCATTTCCGTCGGCAATTGTGAGCATTTAAGTCAATGAAGAAAACGTGAATTAGCGTAGCAAGAGACAATAATAAGATCATAGTGGACAAATTATACGTAATTAACAGCATAGCTAATAATTGTTATAGACGTAATTAACAGCACATCTGATACCTGTACTATAATTGAATAACAGCACAGCTGATATAATTTTTGTTCCTATAATTGGAAAACTTGTTGTAATATATTTATATATATCTATATTTGTAAATCATTTGTAAACTTACAAATTCATTACATTCCATTTTTCAACATTCACCCTTCAGCACAAGAGTAGATAGTGTTTATACTAAATAAATAATAAGGAAATTGTATTTGAACGGCTTGTCAATTTTATCATTGTTAAGTAAAATCTGTTTCCTTGTTTTTTTAATATCACAGTTAGTTACACAGCGGAGGTGGCACTTTATGTCGGTCTCCTCTCTACTATTGTTTCGAGATCAGATCATTCACAGCCGTAACTAATTTGTGATACCAGTAGTCCTCTCAGACACTGGGACTTCACCATTTTCTGCAGAAATTATATTTCTGTAATTGTCAGTACTATACTGATCTTAAAGCCAAATAAAACCTCACGCCACACTGGGGGCTCGTTCCTGGGATATTTCTGTATATCTTGAGCCATACTTAGTCTATTCATCTATCTACACTCTATCTTGTGCCACCCATAGATAACATAAGGAAAAATTTTTTCTAGTGAAGTTCAGGACTGCGGTCATGCAGATGGGTAAGAAATTAAATATGACAGGTGATGCTCTCACTCAGTATGTCACAACAGAAGTGGACAAACACATGGATAGGGAAGAAAGAAAGTTGCAATTAGAGACTGAAGCAAAGAAATTAGAGGCTGATAGAGAAGCAAATAAATTAGAGGCTGAAAAAGGGCGGTTGCAAGCAGAAGCTGAAAGAGAAGCCAAAAGACTGGAAGCTGAAAGAGAAGCCAAAAGACTGGAAGCTGAGAGAGAAGACAAAAGACTGGAAGCTGAGAGAGAAGACAAAAGACTGGAAGCTGAGAGAGAAGACAAAAGACTGGAAGCTGAGAGAGAAACCAAAAGACTGGAAGCTGAGAGAGAAACCAAAAGATTAGAAATTGAAGCCAAGAAATGGGAGGCTGAAAATGAGGAAAGGAAATTACAAGCAGAGAGAGACCATCAGTTGAGATTAAAAGAGCTTGAAATTCAGGCAAATACTGGCAATAATGGTGGTAGCTCACCTCACTCTGAGAGTAGCTCCAGCCAGAGCACCTCAAGTGGGGCCATGAATTTTCATCTGGACCCATTTGTTGAGAAAGAAGACGCCATTGAGTCGTACCTGGATAGATACGAAAGACTTGCCATTACCTATGGCTTAGGGAAAGAAAAGTGGAGTCTTAAACTATCTCAGGGATTGAGAGGTGTTGCCTACGATGTATATTTGAAGCTCTCAAGAGATGACCAGGATGATTATGAAATCCTGAAGCAGGCACTGCTTGTGAGATATGAAAAGAACTCAGAATCATATAGAAAAAAATTCCGAACAGCTAAACTTCTTCCAGGAGAAAACTATCACCAATTCTCTGCTAGATTGGAAACCTATTTGGAAAAATGGAGTAGTTTAGGGAAGTGTCAGGATCTGAAAGAAATGATAATGATGGAGCAAGTGAAAGAGTCCATGCCTCAAGAAATGAGGAAGTTTATCATGGAACAAGGAGCAGAGAGATTGGGAGATATTGTAACTGTTGCTGAGAGATATCAAGCAGCTCAGGCAGAATTATTAGGAAATAAGAAGAAGTAGGGTGAAAACTTCCAATCATCACAAAACTATTCCAAATATGAACAAAAGGACCATTCCACAAGGAACAAACAAAGACTTGACCAAAAGGACAGAAACCCTCTAAGATCAGATAAGACACCTTACCGGAAGGAAGGAAAGTGGTGTAAAACTTGTCTAATAAGTAACCACAATACTGCAGACTGCAGAAGGAATAACCCTCCTTATTACGCTGCGTGTCTCACAACAGGGAGCAAGAGGAGGAAGGAACTGGCAGTTAGTCAGAATGACCTCCATCATCCCCCTGTCTGTGAGGAAGTGACATGTAATGGCACTAAAATTCAGTGCTTATATGATTCAGGTTTGGAATTCGACTCAGTCGTGAGTGCAACCCTAGTGCATCCTGACCAACTTACCACAGAAACAGTGGACATACAAGGGGCAATGCAGGGAACCGGCACCATGACACTTCACATAGCAAGGATCAACGTGAGAACTCGCTATGTGGAAGGAGTGATAAGAGCAGCAGTAAGTGATGATCCTATATACCCGCTGGTAATAGGATGTAAATATGTCTTTTTGGGTGACCCAATAAAACCTGTTGTCATGGCAGCAAACCATACCAGGTCGAGCACTAAAAAGGAGGAGGGAGATCCAATAAACATTCATCGTACAAAGATGAAAAAGGCTCAAACAGCAGATAGCACATTGAAGCCTTGTTTTGGCAAATTGCCAAAGGCCCATAACCCTCCAGAAAAAGGAGACTACTATATGGAAAATGGCCTACTCTACAGACAAGCTGGAAAAGGACCTAAAAGGCATGGACAGCTGGTAGTGCCAAAATTCTATAGGGAGGAAATTATGGAGCAAGAGCATGCTACATCAGGCAGTGGTCACAGAGGAAAAGGGGCCACTGGTCAAAATATAGCATTGCGATATTACTGGCCAGGAATAATTGAAGACATAAGTCGGTATATGAAATCCTGTTCAGAATGTAACCAGGTAACCTCATTCAGAAGCGTAGACCAGTTACAGGACCTAGGGAAGCATTGTTGCGGACGTAGGCCCACAAAGAAAATACACAAGAGAAAACAACAGGTAGATGCAGTGATAAAGAGAAAACCAAATCACAACAAGTCTACCGTTACACCAGTAACCATGGCAACTCTCCGTATTGTACAGAGAGGGGACGAGAGACATCCCACCCCGACTAGATATTTGTCGGAACACCATGGCCTGGATCATTTGAAAAATTTGGTTAGTCAGCAACCAGTATTTAAAAAGCTGCAGAAACAAACCCGAACTATAGGAGGTAGGAACCAGGGCTGTACCAAGCAATTGATGGAGACAGGCCCCACTTCGGTATACTGCCCCTTACAATAGAAATAGGTGTGGGTCCGGCAACGTTGTTGTATTGCCGTCCCCATACACAGTACACTGGAAGCATTGTTGCGGACATGGACTGAAAAATAGCAAGCACAAGACTCAAGGATGAGATTGACTATCTCTTAATTTAGAAAATTATTTCAAAGTCTGAATCTCCCTATAGCTCGAGTGTGGTGCTATTAAGGAAGCCTAGTGGTGAACACAGGTTATGTATTTACTACAAGAAGCTATATGCTATCACAGAATCTCAGGTGGACCCATTACCTGACACCAACCAGCTGTTCTCTACACTGAGTAAGGCTAGGTATTTATCGAAGGTAGATCTAAGCAAGGGATACTACCAAATACCAGTGAAACCAGAAGTTAGGAAAATGCTGGCATTTAGTACATCAGACGGACACAACGAGTTTAATGTACTACCCTTTGGGCTGAAAAATGCTCCAAGTATCTTTTCAAGAATGATGAGGAAATTGTTGGAACCTCTACAAAATCCCCATATCACTAACTTTATGGATGACATTCTTGTTACTACAAACACATTTGAAGAGCATATAGTAGCGCTCTCCATGTTGTTTGACAGACTGAGAGCCACTGGATTGACTGCACGTCCAACCAAGTGCTATATCGGTTGTAAGGAGTTGGAATTCTTAGGTCACACTATTTCTACAGGTCAAATGTCTCCTGACCCAAAGAATATAGAGAAGTTAAAGAAGGCACCCAGACCTCAAACGAAGAAAGATGTGAGATCATTCGTGTCATTATGTGGGTTCTATCAGAAGTACATACCCCACTTTAACTCTCTGTGTGCACCAAACTAAGAAAGGACAGCCTGACAAAATCCAATGGAATGCTGATTGTGAAAAAGCTTACACAGAGCTAAAAGCAAAATTCGCCAGCAAACCAATCCTTACGCTACCCGATATCACACAGGAATTTGTATTAAGGACGGACGCTAGCAGTATAGGTATTGGTGCAACTCTCTTGCAGCAATCAATAGCCCAGCCGGAGGAACTTTTACCAGTCGCCTACGCCAGTAGGAAGCTGAATGCAGCTGAGTTGAACTACTCGACCATAGAGAAAGAATGTTTGGCTCTAATTTGGTCCATCGACAAATTTTCACCTTACCTGTATGGGACACACTTCATTGTTCAAAGCGATCACCAGCCTTTAACATTCTTGGCTGCATCTAAAAAGTTAAATTCGAGATTGTTAAGGTGGAGTCTGCTTCTGGCGCCTTATTCCTTTAACGTGAATTACATTCCGGGAAGAGACAATGTAGGAGCTGATTTTTTAAGTCGACACCCTATTATTCTGGAAGGACAGACGCAAAATGATTAACTACAGCAGGTGTTTACACTACAGCTATGACAGGTCACAGCTAGGAAAGGATGGGGCTATGTCGTGGAACGAGTTGTGTAAACCCACTACTTTGTTAAATCCCTATGTCGAGAGCCCAGCCAATCAACGCACAGTTGCTGAGCCGGAATAAATTACAAGAAGTTACGCCAGGAAAAAACTTAAGGCCTGTTTTTTCGAATGTGGGTCGCGGCCATCTTGTTCACGCAATATGGCGGAAGAAAACTGAATAAAATTAGGCTGTACGAGCATAAGACGAAACTGCAGGCAACCAATCAGCTTGCTCCACCAGGAACCAACCAAACGCTTTCCTTAACCAGTAGAAGTTACTTTACCTGCCTATATAATCGGGCGAGATTTTATGCTAAAACATGCAACACCAGACACGAAGCCAGAGATACCGACCGACTGAAGAGAGGAGCTGTCAGCTTTGATTTATAGCTTACCTGAGGGCATTGACATGCAGCATGCTTCGCTAAGTCGAGTCAAAATCTGGCCTGTTTAAATCTTGGAGGTTTTTATTCGTGTCATCAAACCTGAGGACGTATGTCGAGTCAATCCAGCTGCCTGAAACTTCGCAGGAGCACAGAGATTGTACCTGAGCTACATCTTTAGTCCCCCTCAGTCTTGGGTGGGCTAAAGGAACGATCCACAGCAGGTGGTGTGTCAATCGAACTAAGGAGAACAGAACGTTTTGAGAGATGAGTACACAGTAGTACCATTTCCGTCGGCAATTGTGAGCATTTAAGTCAATGAAGAAAACGTGAATTAGCGTAGCAAGAGACAATAATAAGATCATAGTGGACAAATTATACGTAATTAACAGCATAGCTAATAATTGTTATAGACGTAATTAACAGCACATCTGATACCTGTACTATAATTGAATAACAGCACAGCTGATATAATTTTTGTTCCTATAATTGGAAAACTTGTTGTAATATATTTATATATATCTATATTTGTAAATCATTTGTAAACTTACAAATTCATTACATTCCATTTTTCAACATTCACCCTTCAGCACAAGAGTAGATAGTGTTTATACTAAATAAATAATAAGGAAATTGTATTTGAACGGCTTGTCAATTTTATCATTGTTAAGTAAAATCTGTTTCCTTGTTTTTTTAATATCACAGTTAGTTACACAGCGGAGGTGGCACTTTATGTCGGTCTCCTCTCTACTATTGTTTCGAGATCAGATCATTCACAGCCGTAACTAATTTGTGATACCAGTAGTCCTCTCAGACACTGGGACTTCACCATTTTCTGCAGAAATTATATTTCTGTAATTGTCAGTACTATACTGATCTTAAAGCCAAATAAAACCTCACGCCACACTGGGGGCTCGTTCCTGGGATATTTCTGTATATCTTGAGCCATACTTAGTCTATTCATCTATCTACACTCTATCTTGTGCCACCCATAGATAACATAAGGAAAAATTTTTTGTGTGTGAGAAATTCAATAATATAATTTTTTATTGTTTTCTTAGGAGGAGTACCATTTAGTACTCAGTAAATAGTTGATGCTCACAAAGTTGCACGGAAATTTTTTGTTCATTTAATTAAGTTTAATTATAATATTTGGATATAGTAAATTTACATACCCTATCTAAGTAACGCCATGGCTGATCTAGTGAAGTTCAGGACTGCGGTCATGCAGATGGGTAAGAAATTAAATATGACAGGTGATGCTCTCACTCAGTATGTCACAACAGAAGTGGACAAACACATGGATAGGGAAGAAAGAAAGTTGCAATTAGAGACTGAAGCAAAGAAATTAGAGGCTGATAGAGAAGCAAAGAAATTAGAGGCTGAAGAAAGGCGGTTGCAAGCAGAAGCTGAAAGAGAAGCCAAAAGACTGGAAGCTGAAAGAGAAGCCAAAAGACTGGAAGCTGAGAGAGAAGACAAAAGACTGGAAGCTGAGAGAGAAGACAAAAGACTGGAAGCTGAGAGAGAAGACAAAAGACTGGAAGCTGAGAGAGAAACCAAGAGACTGGAAGCTGAGAGAGAAACCAAAAGATTAGAAATTGAAGCCAAGAAATGGGAGGCTGAAAATGAGGAAAGGAAATTACAAGCAGAGAGAGACCATCAGTTGAGATTAAAAGAGCTTGAAATTCAGGCAAATACTGGCAATAATGGTGGTAGCTCACCTCACTCTGAGAGTAGCTCCAGCCAGAGCACCTCAAGTGGGGCCATGAATTTTCATCTGGACCCATTTGTTGAGAAAGAAGACGCCATTGAGTCGTACCTGGATAGATACGAAAGACTTGCCACTACCTATGGCTTAGGGAAAGAAAAGTGGAGTCTTAAACTATCTCAGGGATTGAGAGGTGTTGCCTACGATGTATATTTGAAGCTCTCAAGAGATGACCAGGAAGATTATGAAATCCTGAAGCAGGCACTGCTTGTGAGATATGAAAAGAACTCAGAATCATATAGAAAAAAATTCCGAACAGCTAAACTTCTTCCAGGAGAAAACTATCACCAATTCTCTGCTAGATTGGAAACCTATTTGGAAAAATGGAGTAGTTTAGGGAAGTGTCAGGATCTGAAAGAAATGATAATGATGGAGCAAGTGAAAGAGTCCATGCCTCAAGAAATGAGGAAGTTTATCATGGAACAAGGAGCAGAGAGATTGGGAGATATTGTAACTGTTGCTGAGAGATATCAAGCAGCTCAGGCAGAATTATTAGGAAATAAGAAGAAGTAGGGTGAAAACTTCCAATCATCACAAAACTATTCCAAATATGAACAAAAGGACCATACCACAAGGAACAAACAAAGATTTGACCAAAAGGACAGAAACCCTCTAAGATCAGATAAGACACCTTACCGGAAGGAAGGAAAGTGGTGTAAAACTTGTCTAATAAGTAACCACAATACTGCAGACTGCAGAAGGAACAACCCTCCTTATTACGCTGCGTGTCTCACAACAGGGAGCAAGGGGAGGAAGGAACTGGCAGTTAGTCAGAATGACCTCCATCATCCCCCTGTCTGTGAGGAAGTGACATGTAATGGCACTAAAATTCAGTGCTTATATGATTCAGGTTTGGAATTCGACTCAGTCGTGAGTGCAACCCTAGTGCATCCTGACCAACTTACCACAGAAACAGTGGACATACAAGGGGCAATGCAGGGAACCGGCACCATGACACTTCACATAGCAAGGATCAACGTGAGAACTCGCTATGTGGAAGGAGTGATAAGAGCAGCAGTAAGTGATGATCCTATATACCCGCTGGTAATAGGATGTAAATATGTCTTTTTGGGTGACCCAATAAAACCTGTTGTCATGGCAGCAAACCATACCAGGTCGAGCACTAAAAAGGAGGAGGGAGATCCAATAAACATTCATCGTACAAAGATGAAAAAGGCTCAAACAGCAGATAGCACATTGAAGCCTTGTTTTGGCAAATTGCCAAAGGCCCATAACCCTCCAGAGAAAGGAGACTACTATATGGAAAATGGCCTACTCTACAGACAAGCTGGAAAAGGACCTAAAAGGCATGGACAGCTGGTAGTGCCAAAATTCTATAGGGAGGAAATTATGGAGCAAGAGCATGCTACATCAGGCAGTGGTCACAGAGGAAAAGGGGCCACTGGTCAAAATATAGCATTGCGATATTACTGGCCAGGAATAATTGAAGACATAAGTCGGTATATGAAATCCTGTTCAGAATGTAACCAGGTAACCTCATTCAGAAGCGTAGACCAGTTACAGGACCTAGGGAAGCATTGTTGCGGACGTAGGCCCACAAAGAAAATACACAAGAGAAAACAACAGGTAGATGCAGTGATAAAGAGAAAACCAAATCACAACAAGTCTACTGTTACACCAGTAACCATGGCAACTCTCCGTATTGTACAGAGAGGGGACGAGAGACATCCCACCCCGACTAGATATTTGTCGGAACACCATGGCCTGGATCATTTGAAAAATTTGGTTAGTCAGCAACCAGTATTTAAAAAGCTGCAGAAACAAACCCGAACTATAGGAGGTAGGAACCAGGGCTGTACCAAGCAATTGATGGAGACAGGCCTCACTTCGGTATACTGCCCCTTATAATAGAAATAGGTGTGGGTCCGGCAACGTTGTTGTATTGCCGTCCCCATACACAGTACACTGGAAGCATTGTTGCGGACATGGACTGAAAAATAGCAAGCACAAGCACTCAAGGATGAGATTGACTATCTCTTAATTTAGAAAATTATTTCAAAGTCTGAATCTCCCTATAGCTCGAGTGTGGTGCTATTAAGGAAGCCTAGTGGTGAACACAGGTTATGTATTTACTACAAGAAGCTATATGCTATCACAGAATCTCAGGTGGACCCATTACCTGACACCAACCAGCTGTTCTCTACACTGAGTAAGGCTAGGTATTTATCGAAGGTAGATCTAAGCAAGGGATACTACCAAATACCAGTGAAACCAGAAGTTAGGAAAATGCTGGCATTTAGTACATCAGACGGACACAACGAGTTTAATGTACTACCCTTTGGGCTGAAAAATGCTCCAAGTATCTTTTCAAGAATGATGAGGAAATTGTTGGAACCTCTACAAAATCCCCATATCACTAACTTTATGGATGACATTCTTGTTACTACAAACACATTTGAAGAGCATATAGTAGCGCTCTCCATGTTGTTTGACAGACTGAGAGCCACTGGATTGACTGCACGTCCAACCAAGTGCTATATCGGTTGTAAGGAGTTGGAATTCTTAGGTCACACTATTTCTACAGGTCATATGTCTCCTGACCCAAAGAATATAGGGAAGTTAAAGAAGGCTACCAGACCTCAAACGAAGAAAGATGTGAGATCATTCGTGTCATTATGTGGGTTCTATCAGAAGTACATACCCCACTTTAACTCTCTGTGTGCACCAAACTAAGAAAGGACAGCCTGACAAAATCCAATGGAATGCTTATTGTGAAAAAGCTTACACAGAGGTAAAAGCAAAACTCACCAGCAAACCAATCCTTACGCTACCCGATATCACACAGGAATTTGAATTAAGGACGGACGCTAGCAGTATAGGTATTGGTGCAACTCTCTTGCAGCAATCAATAGCCCAGCCGGAGGAACTTTTACCAGTCGCCTACGCCAGTAGGAAGCTGAATGCAGCTGAGTTGAACTACTCGACCATAGAGAAAGAATGTTTGGCTCTAATTTGGTCCATCGACAAATTTTCACCTTACCTGTATGGGACACACTTCATTGTTCAAAGCGATCACCAGCCTTTAACATTCTTGGCTGCATCTAAAAAGTTAAATTCGAGATTATTAAGGTGGAGTCTGCTTCTGGCGCCTTATTCCTTTACCGTGAATTACATTCCGGGAAGAGACAATGTAGGAGCTGATTTTTTAAGTCGACACCCTATTATTCTGGAAGGACAGACGCAAAATGATTAACTACAGCAGGTGTTTACACTTCAGCTATGACAGGTCACAGCTAGGAAAGGATGGGGCTATGTCGTGGAACGAGTTGTGTAAACCCACTACTTTGTTAAATCCCTATGTCGAGAGCCCAGCCAATCAACGCACAGTTGCTGAGCCGGAATAAATTACAAGAAGTTACGCCAGGAAAAAACTTAAGCCCTGTTTTTTCGAATGTGGGTCGCGGCCATCTTGTTCACGCAATATGGCGGAAGAAAACTGAATAAAATTAGGCTGTACGAACATAAGACGAAACTGCAGGCAACCAATCAGCTTGCTCCACCAGGAACCAACCAAACGCTTTCCTTAACCAGTAGAAGTTACTTTACCTGCCTATATAATCGGGCGAGATTTTATGCTAAAACACGCAACACCAGACACGAAGCCAGAGATACCGACCGACTGAAGAGAGGAGCTGTCAGCTTTGATTTATAGCTTACCTGAGGGCATTGACCTGCAGCCTGCTTCGCTAAGTCGAGTCAAAATCTGACCTGTTTAAATCTTGGAGGTTTTTATTCGTGTCATCAAACCTGAGGACGTATGTCGAGTCAATCCAGCTGCCTGAAACTTTGCAGGAGCACAGAGATTGTACCTGAGCTACATCTTTAGTCCCCCTCAGTCTTGGGTGGGCTAAAGGAACGATCCACAGCAGGTGGTGTGTCAATCGAACTAAGGAGAACAGAACGTTTTGAGAGATGAGTACACAGTAGTACCATTTCCGTCGGCAATTGTGAGCATTTAAGTCAATGAAGAAAACGTGAATTAGCGTAGCAAGAGACAATAATAAGATCATAGTGGATAAATTATACGTAATTAACAGCATAGCTAATAATTGTTATAGACGTAATTAACAGCACAGCTGATACCTGTACTATAATTGAATAACAGCACAGCTGATATAATTTTTGTTCCTATAATTGGAAAACTTGTTGTAATATATTTATATATATCTATATTTGTAAATCATTTGTAAACTTACAAATTCATTACATTCCATTTTTCAACATTCACCCTTCAGCACAAGAGTAGATAGTGTTTATACTAAATAAATAATAAGGAAATTGTATTTGAACGGCTTGTCAATTTTATCATTGTTAAGTAAAATCTGTTTCCTTGTTTTTTAATATCACAGTTAGTTACACAGCGGAGGTGGCACTTTATGTCGGTCTCCTCTCTACTATTGTTTCGAGATCAGATCATTCACAGCAGTAACTAATTTGTGATACCAGTAGTCCTCTCAGACACTGGGACTTCACCATTTTCTGCAGAAATTCTATTTCTGTAATTGTCAGTACTATACTGATCTTAAAGCCAAATAAAACCTCACGCCACACTGTCCACATGTACACATGGCTGAATTGCCAATCTTGAATTTTGTATACAGGTGGCTGCGGAGTCGGTTGTGTCCTGTTCTGAGGCGCAGAATGACAATTTGTTCTGATCTGTTCATAGATTGGTAGTCATCCTGCTTTGGTGTTGGTGGCTTTCTGATTGATTTAATCATCTTTTTCTTCTGATGGTACGTAACTGGTTCATCCGGTTGCTCGTCTGCAGCACCTTCTTTAGCCAGTTGGTCTGCTCTCTCGTTTCCTTGTATTCTACAATGAGACGGTATCCATTGCATGGCGACCCTGCACTGATTGCACAGTTCAGAAAGTAGGGCTTGTATACCTGGCAATTTTCTGGACTGAAGTGCTTGGAGTGCTGATCTTGCATCTGTCAGGAATACCACAGGCTGTGGACCGAGATTGGTGTTCAACAGTTTCTCAGTTGCCACCTTGATTGCCTGGATTTCTGCATCATAGTTGTTACAGAATTTCCCCGTTGGTACTCTGACCGTATCCCTAGTGTTGTTTGGGTATTCTATGTACACTCCTGCTCCTCCATTCTTGACTGCATTCTGTGCTGACCCATCCGTGTATACTCGGACCCAGGGGTCCTGTGGGTATTCATCTTCCAGGAAACTGAGAGTGACTGTCCTACGTTGCACGCTGTTCTGTTCATCCCTGTCGAATATTCCTTTCACTTTTGTCTGGATGTGTATTGGTAGTCCAGGCTCTTCTCTTCAAGGGGTTTGTTCTGGCACAGACTTTAGGGGGATGTCAACTTCAGGCAGGTCTGAGGTTTGTCTACGAAATCGTTTGGCCTGGTGGATGAAGTTGCTTCTTTTCAATCGCCCCATTGCTAGGTTTTGGAATCTGTCCTTCATTAGATGGCTTGGCATACAGAGGAACTTTTCTGCCTGTGTTAGCACTTTCGTGTTGCTGCGTTCTCTCAGTGCTTGTATCCTCCCCATGTTCTCCATCTCCACTATAGGCGTTGATTTCATTGCCCCCGTAATGACCCTAAGCGCCTGGTTTTGCACCTTATCTAGCTCTTGTAATTTGGTGTTTAATGCTGGACACCACGCAGCTGACCCATATTCCAGGTGTGGTCGTATGCCCTGCTGGTAAACTTTACTAAGTATTTTCCCGCTGGCTCCCCATGTGGTTCCACTTAGTTTTCTCAGGATGGCTAACTTCCTGCTGGCCTTTGTTGCTGCCTTGTTGATGTGCTGCTTCCATGTCAGCCTATCATCGAATGTAACTCCGAGATAGGTGGGTTGTTTATCTTCTCTCAGGAGCTCTTCATTTATCTTGATGACACCAGCTTTTTGTTTGGGAGAGAGGGTGAAGAGCGTAGTGCTGCACTTGTCTGTGTTGATGCTGACACACTATCTATTTGCCCACGAGGTAAAGGCAACTATAGCTCTTTGTAGCAGTTTGGTGGCCACTGTTGCATGCTCATCTGTGCACCATATTACCAGGTAATCAGCGTACATTGCCACTTTCATTCCATGTGGTAGTTCAGCAACCAGGTCATTGATGTAGACTAGGAAAAGTGTGGGGGACAGAACCCCTCCCTGAGGGACGCCACGACGCAGTAAAATTTTCTTACTCTTGAGACTATCTAGTTGTACTCGGGCTCTTCTGTTATGCAAGTATGCTTTCACCCATTTGTACATCCTACCATTCACTCTACAGTTTCTCAGTTTCTTCAGAAGCCCTTCTTTCCAAACCTTGTCAAATGCTTTCCTTAGATCTATCCATGCTGCTAGTACCAGTTTCTTATCTTGGAACGCATCCTCAATCTCTTGGGAAAGGTAAGTTGCCTGATCTTCGGTAGAGTAACTCTGCCTAAAGCCCGCCTGCTGTGGTACAAGAAGGTTTTCACTTTCAAGGTACCACTGTAGCCTGAGGTTGATGATACGTTCCATAGTTTTGCAGAGACAGCTTGTAAGGCTGATTGGTCTGTAGCTGGAGGCAGTGGAACTGTCTTTTCCTGGTTTTAGGAGTGGTATCATGATTGCTTCCCTCCAGGTCTGTGGAACTCTGCCTGAGTTCCAACAGATATTGAAGATCTGCAGCAGCTTTGTTTTTGCTGTGGTTCCCAAGTTCTTAATCATTTCATTGGACACTCCATCAACTCCTGGCGACTTTCTCATTTTCAATTTGGATATTGCAAGCTCCAGTTCTCTGAATGTGATTGGTGCCTCCATAACTTCAAGTATGGTTCCATCTCGTCCTGCATATTGTTGTTTCTCACGAGTCTCCTGTTGCTTCTCTGGGCTAACTTCGATGTTGTCTTTAGCAAAGGAGTCTGCAAAGTGATCAGCTGCCTGTTTTCCCATGAGGATGTTTCCATCTTTGTACAGTGCAATCTTTGAGTTTCTCTCTGTACCCTCATCATTAAGTTGTTTTACCAGCTTCCACAGTTTCCTTGTATCTCTTTCGAAGTTCAAGGACTCTGTTTTCTCCGCCTTGCCTGCAACTTGGCCCTTTGGAATTTGACCTTAGCTTGCTAGTAGTTATTGTGGTGTTCTTGGCATGGACTGGTCTCTGCCTGCTTTCGAGATGTTTCCACGTCGTTGTGCAGTTGCTCTAGTTCACTATTCCAATATGGTTTGTAGTGCTTACGAGCCCCTCTAGGTATTGTTTCACGAGCAGCTTGTAATATGCATCTGCTGAATTCATCGACTAACTTATTGATGTCTTTGTCTACAGAGATATCTCTAGCCAATATACTGGTACGATGCTGGTACATTGTCCAGTCTGCCTTCTTGTAGTTCCACCTAGAGAGAGTGCTGCTCTCCTTGACAAGTTCATTTTCCACAATTAGGAAGACTGGCCAGTGGTCGCTGCCTCCAAGTTATTTCCCTACAACACGTGTGGTGTTCCACTCCAGGCCTGGTGAGTGGAATGCCAGGTCTGGTGTAGAGGTGGTGTGCCATGATCTCGAGTAGAAGGTTGGTGGGTCGATTGGCTGGTTAATCAGGATAAGCCCATTGTCATCCTGCCAGTTTTCAAGCTCAACACCTCTCCATAGTGATCATAGCCCCAGCTCTGTGAGTGGCTGTTGAAGTCTCAGCACACAATCAGTCTTTCTTTTGCTGGGATTGTGTCTAGTGCCAGTGGGCGGTCACTCGGACAGTAGTAGTTGAGCAGGTGGAATTCTGTACTTTCTGTCCTGAGATGAAGCATCTGGTATTCCGCCCCCTCCATATATGTTTGAAGCCGACATGCACTGATGTTATTCCTCACGAGTGTCAGTATTCCACCCTTTCGCCTGTCTATTCGGTCGGATCGGTAGCACTGGTAGCCTCTGATTTTGAAGGCTGTCTTTGTTGAGGTGGGTTTCTTGCAAGCAGCATACATTTACTTGCTCTTCACTCAAGATATTTTCGAGCTCTAGTTTTTTGCTGCAGCCATCTTTTTTACTGTTGACGCCTTCAGCATTCCAGTGCATTATTTTAAGTGGTTTGTGCTTTTGCTTGACCAGTAGCTCTATTCTCATGTCCCCTGGTTCCACGGGGCAATTGAGAAGGACCCACAGTAGTAGGGGTTAGGCCCTTTTGAGGCAGAGGGCCCGGCACTGCATCTGCCTGGGTGTCCGTCACAGGGCGAGTGCCATAACGTTTTGTAGATATAGACATATTTCCATTGCGTGTGTGCGTGGCATCCTGATTGCCGTGTTGCGCCCCTTGGCTGGCTGCCTCCGTCTTCAGCACCTTGACTTGCTAGGGCAGACTGTGGTCTTGCTCGAGTGTAGGAGGGCCTGGCCAGTCTTGGTTTTTTGGCCGCTGATGGCTGGACTTGAGCCCCATCTCCACGTCAAGGAGCTGGCCTCGATGGGGTGAATGATTGTTAGATCTTAGGGGGATTGGAAGGAATTTGTAAGCTAGGGAAATTTTGAACTAGCCCTCCCTGGAAAGAATTTCAAAGCCCAGTGTCCCCAGGATTGAAGATACAAGGCAGCCATCACTTTATCAAGAAAAGTCATGCTGACAGACATTTAAAAACTGTTCAGTTGACAGTTGAAACTGATTTTCAACCTAACTCTGTAGACATGAATTTATTACAGTAGATCTCTAGGGAGCTCAGTGTTTCTAAAGTAGATCCATATGGCTCCTGGGTTTTTGCCGTTCTAGAACATTGACCTGCAAGCTTTTATGAGCATATAACTAATGACAAGATATGAGCATATAACGGATCACAAGATATGAGCATATAACGGATCACAAGATATGAGCATATAACGGATCACAAGATATGAGCATATAACGGATCACAAGATATGAGCATATAACTAATGACAAGATATGAGCATATAACTAATGACAAGATATGAGCATATAACTAATGACAAGATATGAGCATATAACTAATGACAAGATATGAGCATATAACTAATAACAAGATATGAGCATATAACTAATAACAAGATATGAGCATATAACGGATCACAAGATATGAGCATATAACGGATCACAAGATATGAGCATATAACGGATCACAAGATATGAGCATATAACTAATGACAAGATATGAGCATATAACTAATGACAAGATATGAGCATATAACTAATGACAAGATATAAGCATATAACTAATGACAAGATATGAGCATATAACTAATGACAAATATGAGCATATAACTAATGACAAGATATGAGCATATAACTAATGACAAGATATGAGCATATAACTAATGACAAATATGAGCATATAACTAATGACAAGATATGAGCATATAACTAATGACAAGATATGAGCATTGTAGTGGTGTTTGATGGTATTGTATGATGATGATATTACTAAATGTAATTGTATGAGGCCAGCTGTGAAGGCTCCTGAGGTAAAATGTAGTTGAGAATTGTCAGAAGGCCTTTCTTGCTACCACTACGACCTCACACTTAATTTTTTTTAATGAATGTGGCTACGTAAAGTGTCTAGGGTTATGATATGTAGTGTGGTGTAATGGATTATAAATATACCCACAGATATTAACAAGACTAATAATATTAATAAATGTTAAAATACACTGAACTAACTCACGTGTGTAAAATTTTTTGATATAAGTATATTACATTTATTTTGTTCTGTGTCAATTTTTTAGGTTGACCAGAACTTAAAAGGATTTAGAGATTATGAAAAGAAATGCATAGAATATTATATCATAAATGCAATAGTGTACATATATATGTACTATACTAGTTAGTTTTATTAAAATGTTCTAGTATTCATCTACTTGGGAGGATAGTACTGTTTGTGCTGTTGGGGTGGCCTCATCACACCTGTCTATATTGACTACACAGTGTCCAGAAAATGGTGGGAATTTTTATGGGGTTCTTAGTAACTAAAGGGCGTTGGTGAAAGTCCAGCAGACCAGAGGCTCACTCATCTGGTAGTTGTCGCTCTGGTGCTGAAATCAGGTGGTCCCACCTCTCCGTGCTGGCGGGCAATAATGGTGGTCTCTGTCACAAATACTGCACAGATACACTCGAGTAAAGTCACCAACTGAATAGACACTGCTTTGTTGACGACAGAAACTCGCAGCTCTGCAATCAAAGTATGGGCCATGTGTCAAAATCTATTCTCTACCCACGTCTGGACACAACAGTGACACAACAACCACATCATACAGACAGGTCAGATCTCTCTGACCAAACAGCACATTTACCATGGTGGTTTTACATCAGATAGATCCTCCCAGACCATAGATCCTGAAAAATGTTTATTAGTTTTCGGCCCTAAAAGAGGATAGGTAATATGTATCATTATTCTCAACACTTGATCTGTCTTGCATAATCCTTGCTGGAGCTTATGTACATTGTTGGTCCCTAGACCCTGACTAGGGCGGGGGGTCTAGAGCAAATCCCTACTTGTTTGTAAGGCTAGATTTCGATATGGCAGTATCAAATCACTCAAACATGAAACAATATTCAAAATATATAAGGAAATAATTTCAATCTTACCAGATTATGAATAAATAACACAGAATTGCTAGCAAAACTCAGCTGAGCTGCTGGCTATAGTATGGCGTCCCTAACTGTCTTTCACTTTCTTTCATATGGAAATCACCACACTTTAAAATCTGTGTCTATCACTGAACAACTGTTGAAGAATGGCCCCACTTTCGCGTCTGAGCGCTAATGATATGATTGTCTGTGGCCAATCACTGCCTCGGTTTATTTTAAATTTCAAATTTCTACACTAAAGTCATTTCAGTCATGCTTCAGTCAAGTATGGATGTTTATCTGTTAGTCTGTCCGTCTCTACTTGTGTTTCTAAAAAAATGTGCTTGGTTTTTGAACCAACCTTTCTCTCCCCTCCAAAATTTTGTCGTTAAAAGTTATATTTAGACACCGCTACCGCTCAAAAACCCTCTCCTCCATACTAAGTAAATTTGAACACCTGCGTCCAAGGTCGTGGTTTTGTGTGCAAATTGCGACACTTTTTTATTCAACACAGTCTGTCGATGATGTGAACTACACTGTCTTTTGTCATTATCTTCAATATTATCTATCCGTCTGTAAAATTAAGACCATCTTAGTTCACTGCTCAGAATAGGCCATCCGGCCAGCTAATTTTTATATTCCTAACATTAATATTAAGAAAAAATTACTTTTTAATTTTAGTAATATTCCTAACATCTGCGTTTTACCGCTCCATTCAAATCAAAAGCTTGGTATCGCAAAACGTCCAATACCGTACCTCGTGTCAATTTGGGGGACGTGATTTTTTTCTTTCCTCCATCCCCCCAATTGCGTCTCCTAGCCTTTCCAGTCATATTTTTTTCCTTTTTGATCCGCCGTTCCCCTCCTGTCTAGCGAGTCAATTATTATGGAGGATGATGACCCGCGGTCTAGGCGATCATGTACTATTCGCAGCCTACGCATTATGTTTTTATCCTTAAATGTTATCTTTGGAGATATTTTACCGTTGTATCTCTGTCAATTTCACTACAAGCATATAACTAATGACAAGATATGAGCATATAACTAATGACAAGATATGAGCATATAACTAATGACAAGATATGAGCATATAACTAATGACAAATATGAGCATATAACTAATGACAAGATATGAGCATATAACTAATGACAAGATATGAGCATATAACTAATGACAAGATATGAGCATATAACTAATGACAAGATATGAGCATATAACGGATCACAAGATATGAGCATATTTTTTTTTTTTTTTTTTTTTTTTTTGCGTACGCCCGCTAATACTCGAGGCGAAATCTCAGGTTATTATTTTATGTCTAACCTGACATTGATTTTACGTGAGTATCCCTTTATTTCTTGTACAGAGACAGGTGTCCCTCGCCATTCAGGCAAATACTCGCCGATTTCGGAGGTACCCATTGCAGCTGGGTCGGCTCAGGAGCCACCAGTCCCTGGTCGACGACACTCCTTCAAATGTCCTCGCCAGGTCTCGAGTTAATCCAGTCCAAATCCCGGTCGACGAAAAATCCTCAAATGCCGTCGCCCGGGTTTGATCCTGTATCACCCGGTCGCCAGAGCGGTGTTGTAACCACTACGCTAGCGCGGCTCCCATATGAGCATATAACTAATCACAAGATATGAGCATATAACTAATCACAAGATATGAGCATATAACTAATCACAAGATATGAGCATATAACTAATCACAAGATATGAGCATATAACTAATCACAAGATATGAGCACTGTTCACTAGAAAGAAATCTGAAAACTTAGGCTGCTCTAATTAGGCCATACTTTTCAACATTAATGACAACTGTAAAAGTGGGAATGATGGAGAAAGGGAAGAAAACAAAAGGTGTATACATTGCTAAACCACTCAAAGGCAGAATACTTAAATGAACAGCAGATGCCATGACAATCATGAGGTGATAAACTGTACTTAAACAGGGTGAGCTAAAAGTTACTTTCTGATTTCTTTTGCTAAAAACTTGAAAGTGTGCAGAAAGATAAATAAAATGACAATGCTATTAAATTCCTGACACTGTAGAGATTTTATTTACATTACTTATAAAAATAATAACCTGCAAATGGCTGCCACCCCAAAATAATTTATTACACAAAGGATCACATGTCCATCTTGCATCACGTTTTCACTTCTTTATGCCCAAGTCTGTAATGTAAACACATCAACATCACACACTAGCAATCTTGCTCCATTCATGCACACAGTCAAATCTTTTAACAAATTTTATGCTGCTATGGTGTGTGCCTAGACATCTTAAAACTTCAGGATATGCCCTTCTAATAAGTTCAATAAAAAAAATTTAACAACAAAATTATGTACATTTAAAACTGGGAAGTAACTTTTGGCCCACCCTGTATAACCCACACATTAAAAAGAATAAAGAAAATCTAAGGAAATGTAATGCCATTCACTTTAAAAGAATGTTCAATAAGAGACCTTTATTTCAGTGAACTTTGAACCTTCACACTTGACATCTTCTCACCTGTCATATCAGGTAGGCCTACACGTTTAGAGCATAAGAAAATAATAATGTACCACACTGACTATACAAGTCTACATCACATGGCAAACCAATGAAGTTATCTTAAGTATAGACTGTAATTGATTAATTCTATTTACGGTGTTGAAAAAAAATCTACCATAAATTTACATACTCCTTCTTCCTCGTTCGTCCTGAAAAGGACGTTGGTTGCGTTGTGTCTGTTTACGCCGGAGCTGCGATATCTGCGCCTTTCGGCCGACACATCCGACTTCAGCACGGCATTTTTTGGGACCGGAATTGCCTTCCCTCTTCGATCCCTACTCTTTCAGCCAGACTGCAGTGATGCAGCCTGTTTCCAGGACCACCACGTGGAGGTGGAGTAGGGTCTTGGTCAGCTCTGGTTCGCTGACCCTGACGCAGGCTGTCAAGCTATGGGTCGCTGACTGAATTCTCTATTGCTGCATCTTTGGTTCCAATTTACATACTACAGTTATGGAATTGCCTTGTGGATGAAGAGAAGTGAGAACAGGCAGATTTTTTTAGTCTTATCTTTGAGGAGGCTATGTCTTAAGAAAGCTTTCTATTTACCAGGGCAGATTTTCGACAAAACAGACCTTGTACAGACCAGATAGCCACACTGAGAATAATAATTGGAACAAAGACTGGAATGGAATTCACCGAAAAAACAAAGATAATGAGAATAAATGCAATTAATTATAACAAGGTCGAACTTGAAGAAACACCACTTAAAGATGGAGAATCTTACACGTATCTTGGCAGCAATATAGACAAAGTTGGAGGGACAGACAATGATATCAAAATAAGAATACAAAAAGTAAGAGGAGCTTTCATTGCATTGGGAAACATATGGAGATCAAGAGAAATCAAGTCCAACACAAAAATAAGAATCTTATGGTGGATTAACACCGGGGAGGTTATTGATGTTATTTAAATGCAAATATATGTGTCTACAGCGTGAGGTCAAGCTATGTAAGACCCTGAGTTTAATAGTTGAAAGTGGTGTTGTTGAGTTCTCAGGGGACCTAACGCTACCTCCCTCAGATCTCACGCTGCGCAATATTTTTATTTCTAATGTGTGATGTTTGTTATATGGCTACGTGTCTAGGGTAATGCACATGTAGTGAAAAATGCCTGTAAAACAAACACAACGTTAACTTAATGAAAATTAAATCAACAAAACTGGGGTTAAAGTTATAATATTATTTTACAATTTTAATTTCCTGTACCGCAAATCTTTTGGGACAGGAATGTTTAAAACTTAAAATGAAGTGTGTTTTATGTACAACCTTAAATAAATATGCAGGACATCTTGTCCATAAATGTCAGTAATAAAATGTTCCTAGTAATGTATCCCCTGCTGCAATTATACTGTATGAAGATATGTCACTATTAGAGGGACTGATGGTCTCATCACGTCACCCGAAATGTTTATTCAGAGTTGGGAGAATATTTTAGAATAACTTGTCAATAGCCCCTAAACACCAGGGCTTATCTGGTAGTCCGTTGACAGAAAGTAGTTCGCTGTAGACACTGCTCACTCTTCTACACAAGAGGGTCTCATGGAGTCCGCTGCTACAATTTCTTTCTAGGTATACACAAAGGACAGATTGCCTCGTACCTAGCAGCTCCAGTTTATGTCTCACTTGTATTTGGCGATTCAACCCGCATTCAATGAAATAATTCACACAACTATAAGGTTAACTGGCAATCAATGGCACAAGTGCAGATCGCTTATCGTCCAGACCGCAAAGGCAATGCTATGCTTCTGATCATAACCAAACGTTGGTAAAAACAAACATTTTCAAGTGGCAGCTTATGCTTGGCAAGCGATAGTTTTATTTCCCCTACCTAAACCAGCACCACCCAATCAAATCAAGTCAAATGGATGTGACTTTCTTTAAAAAAAAAAAAAAAAAAAAAAACGCGTTTCGAAAATGTAACATCCCAAGATTTTCAAAGTTGAGCGGTTACCACTGTGTACGTCTGTCTGTCTTCAATTTTTATTTTCTACGATATCTCCGTTATTATTGAAGTGATTTTAAAAATTGAAAGTAATTATTAACCGGACACTTGTCCTTTATCTAGCCAGTATGTTTTCATTTACTTCTTTATCCTAATTTTCATCTTCGTACTTTTCTTTCTTTCTTTATTCAGAACAACATACTTTTACTCTAAGGCAAGGATTAACATATTATAAGGATTTATATGGGATTTCCATAACAATATTATCGTTTCTGTCCTTTCCTTTTATTTATCCTTCTATTAGAATACAATACACTATATACGTTTTTCTTGCTCCTTTTCTCTGCCCTGCACACAATTGGTTTTTTAGTTTCAGTTTCACAATGCACAAGTTAGGTTAGATTTTTTCCATGTTAATCCGTCTCTCCTCTTCCCCTATAGAACGAGGTGACAACTTTTTTTCTTTTCTCTCTAATGGCTAAATCGTACAGCGGTCGTTCACATTTAATTGGGGGGCTGGTGGAGTTTGCGCGTCTGTGTTAGGGGATGGGACTTACCCCGCGTTTATTGTTTGAAATTCAAATTGTTAGTTGGCGATGGCCCTAGTAACCGTTGCTAAGGCAGTAGTTATTAATAGATTTTCTAACTGTTTATTTCCAAATCTAGTAGTATTGGCCTTCAAACCAAGATCAAACCTAGAATTTCGTTGCAGTTTTTCTAACGTAATAGTGGAAATATTCAAATATTTTCCAATTTCCTCGACGTTCGTTCATAAACACTAAGAAGAGGGGTAGGGTACGGATGTCGGGCTGGGTGGTAAATTTACTTGGCGTAGTGACAAAATTTCAAATCGTTAGTTAAATATTTTTTCACTTGCTTTGTTTTTATGGCCTAGAAAACTTTCAAACGCTGTAGTATTTCTTTATTTGGGCGGAGCGTATCACGGATATCTCACTACAAATCTTCAACTCAAATGTCAAGTCAGTCCTATTGTATGGCTCTGAAACACGGAGAGCAACAAAAACAACAACCAAAAGGCTACAAACTTTTATAAACGGGTGCTTACGTAGAATAAAAGGACTGGAATGGTGGGACAAAGTCACAAACGTGGAACTGATGACAAGAACCAGTGGAACAAGAGTTGAGAAGAAGACGCTGGCGATGGATAGGACACACATTGAGGAGACCTGTTGATAGCATTACAATGCAGTCCTTGTTCTGGAATCCCCAGGAAAAGAGAGGCAGAGGTAGACCAAAAACACACGGAGAAGAGAGCTAGATACAGAAGTGAAAATGATGAGGAAAACATGGAAAGACCTTGAGCGGATGCCACGTGACAGGGACATTTTGGCATGTGTTTCTCCATGTGCTTCTTGGTCTACCTCTGCATCTCTTGCCCTGCGGGTTCCAGAACAATAAATTAATATGAAACAAATATAAAGGTATGTTATCAGGCACTCGCAGGAAATAAAGAAGTAGAACACCAGACAACAGAAAAACAACAGACATGAGTGGCTTACCCAGGATTTGAACACTGGACCTTCCGTGCGACAACGCCGCCTAGCCATGCAAGCGAATCACACTATCCGCTCTGCCATCTACGCATCATCAAAAAATGATGTTTCAATGGCAGGTCAATAGTGCGAACCACAATACACGACACCAGAAGTCCTCCATGGGCAGTTCAGCCTATTAATGACGCAATCACTTCTGTTGTATTTCTATCAAGCAGTATAGGCCGAATCCAACAAGACCCTTAGGACCTTAATACTGTGTCCAGTAAATGATAGTAGACTAGAACAGTGAGAACAGGATAGTGGGTAGGTTTGGTATTGTACAAACATTTATTACAAATAAGGGAGGGAAACCTGAGGCCTGTAAACAGTAAATTAATATGAAACAAATATAAAGGTATGTTATCAGGCACTCGCAGGAAATAAAGAAGTAGAACACCAGACAACAGAAAAACAACAGGTTTCCTCATTGTGTGTCCTATCCATCGCCATCGTCTTCTTCTCATCTCTTTTTCCACTGTCACTTGTCTAGTTCTTGTCATCAGTTCCACGTTGGTAACTTTGTCATACTATTTTAATCCCTCTATTCTACGCAAGCACCCATTTATGAAAGTCTATAGCTTTTTGGTTGTTGTCTTTGTTGTTCTCCATGTCTCAGAGCCATACAATAGGACTGACTTCACATTTGAGATGAAGATTCTTATTTTCGTGTTGGATCCGATTTCTCTTGATCTCCATATATTTCCCAATGCAATGAAAGCTCCTCTTGCTTTTTGTATTCTTATTTTGATATCACTGTCTGTCCCTCCAACTTTGTCTATATTATTGCCAAGATATGTACGATTCCACATCTTGAATTGGTGCTTCTTCAAGTTCAACCCTGTTTTCATTACCTGCATTTATTCTCATTATCTTTGTCTTTTCCCTGTGTATTTTCAGACCCAATTGCTGTGACCTCTCATCGAGTGTTTTCAATTTGTCCTGCATCTGATTACGGTTATGGGACAGAAGAGCCAAGTCATCAGCAAAATCCAGATCATCCAACTGCTTAGTCAGAGTCCACTGGATTCCATTTCTGTTGTGTGTTGTCGATGTTCTCATAACCCAGTCTATTGCTAATAAGAAAAGAAATGGAGACAAGAGGCATTCCTGTCGCACTCCTGTTCTTATCCCAAAAGGTTCTGTAAGCTGTCCTTCATGAAGAACTCTGCATGTCATTTCTTCATATGTTTTCTTTATTAAATTAATGATCTTCATGGGAACTCCATAATGCCTCATCAATTTCCAAAGTGATTCTCTGTCTACACTGTCAAATGCCTTTTCGTAGTCCACAAATGCGATGTCTAGTGGTGAATTCCATTCCAGACTTTGTTCAACTATTATTCTCAAAGTGGCTATCTGGTCTGTACATGATCTGTTTTGTCGAAAACCTGCTTGTTCATCTCTCAGTTTCTTGTCTATGGACTCTTAATCTCTCAAGGATAATCCTATTTAATACTTTTCCTGGCACTGATAGTAACATTATTCCTCTATAATTTGTGCACTCTTGTAAATTTCCTTTCTTAGGCAACTTAACCAGATATCCTTCCTTCCATTCTGCTGGTATCTCTTCCTTTTCCCAGACTTTAGCAAGTAATTTATATAACATCTCTGTAGCAGTGTCGATATCTGCTTTGATGTCCTCTGCTGGAATGCCATTGTTGCTGTCATTTTCGACGGAGTCATCTGTCAAGTTATTTGCTTATGTTTGTATCATAAGTATAATTGTGTCTTTACCTGCGATGTCAGGTTGATTAGGGGTTGTCTTCCCTTGTTTATTCATTCATTGTGTTTGACCTTTAGGGTCAGAGGTTGACAGTTCGGCGTGGGCCTATGGGAAGGTTTTTTAAGCGGGAGTGAGATATACTTCCGGGAAGCCGGGAGGTCCTGTTTTTCTGAAGGGACCAAGAGTCCATTGTTTTTCGGGGAGAATCTTCGAAGTAACTGCTATGGCAGTTTTCCCCAGTGAATCTCTGTGCGTCGGGATGACGACAGAATTCCTTGTGTAGTTCTGAGGATTCATTTACCAGGTAATACCGACCTTTATGCATTATTACGCTTTTCGGTGGCAGAACATGTAAAGGATTACCTAGGGTGAACAGCAGTTCACGGATCCGCCATTTCAGAACTTATATATTTGTGCTCGAGGTAGCCATCCAAGACTGTTAGTCTTATATTGTCCAGAAATCCAGTGACGAAGATATATTGTGGGAGCCGCAGATTGGCGGAACTTCTATCTACAATAAGTATTACTGCAGGGTTGATGATAACCTATTTAACAGAAGTACACGGCCGACGTTAGGACGAGGCCTGTGCTTCCGGCTATTATACTACAGCCTGATATGTGCAATTGGCAGGGAGTGCCAAGTTGCACCTGTGTGTCAAGGTAACTAAGGCATCTGACGCGTTTAGTCAGAGACGCCAAGGGCGACGCTACGAACTGTCATTATTGAAGAACTTTGCTATTGACCATGCACGTCTATTCTGATGTTTACCTTTTTGAATGCCAAATGTATACCTATCGATGTCAGGTCAGCATGACCTTGTTACACTGACTGTTCCTGTTGATATTATGTGTGTTCCCGTCAATAAATGTCTTGAAACATGCCTGCAGTGTCAAAGCATCCTTGATTACTGCATGTGAGAGTATGGGTTGCAGGATCTACATCTATACGAGCCTAAACACATTCGCGTCTTCATTCGCACCCACACTCAATTCATCATACGCTCGCACTACACATCTAACAACATGTAAACTGTCTTGGGCCAGTGATCACCTCAACAAGAAAAAAAAGACAGTTACATTTCTGGTGGACCAGTTACGTGGGCTCTTATGATACATTTCTTGTCGCCAATGTGGCCTAGAAACTTACATTTCTGATGGACCAGATCTGTGGGTTTAAAAAGAACAGAGCGAGCATTTGACATTATTGTTGACATTTATGGATCCAGAAATTTACATTCCTGGTTGGCTGTTACATGTATGATGTCTCCAGTTTTGTCGAGAAAGTTACAAGAAGGACAAGTACACATTACACTTCTGATCTGTGGGTCTAAGCTACACACGGGACAGCCGTAACACACAGCGCTAATTCTACACTTGCAAGTTTTGGCTACAACAGGACAGATATAGGTCATCAACGGTTGACACAAATAAACAGTACGAGCATTTATATTATAATGCTACATAAAGCATAACAAGACAAGTACTGAAGTGAACTACTAGGCATTTGCTACGTGGACCATAACTGCATAGAAGGCGGGTTCCTATTGTAAACAGTACTGCGGGTTGTTACACGTTTCATTCAACAACAGACTTTTCTAGGTCAGAGCATTCAAGCTACATTGTTGGAGGTCAAGTGTCTGTAAACAGTACGTGAAATTGTAAACATTCAATGTGCAAGCCCTAATTTGAGAAGGTCATAGTAACTTTGGTTCGTGAATACCACTTTATGTTACAGTGGATTTGACGTTCAGTGCGCGTTTGACATTTCGTTTCTGTGTTCGCAAGGAGCAAGAAATTTATTTTAGTTTCAGCTGTGACTGAACTTGTTCTGCAACACATTGAAATTGATTGCTATATGTTTATGTCACTTCTACTGTTTTGTGTATTTTTCTGCGGGTTTTTCGGTTGGTGGGTCTTACGGTAAATATGCCACTTGATCGAGGCTTACTGTAAGCGGTCTGTAGGTGCAAATTTTCTTAATTTGGAAATTTGCTAGTGACAATTGGTCGCTATTGATGTTAGCTGTGATGTAATTGTACTTAACGTTGTTTTTGTAATATTTTGTCTGTTTTTCAGTTTTGATTGTCGATTTGTTTTGTTTGTATTCTGTAGGTCTCTCCTTTCTTGTGTATTTCTCTACACATTTTTGGTTAAAACAGTGTTGCCATTTGTATTGTTTTGTATTTTTGTCTTTGTATTTTTTTTTTGGTTGTACTACATTACTGTCATGCACAGTCTACATACACATACTTGGTCATGTTTTGATATTATTGATAAGGTAGACTCTTCATATAGAGTTTGTTAAATAATATTATATAAGATATTTATACAAGTTCTTTGATAAAAGACTTGTTATCTACAAAGATTGAGACAGTAAAATAAAGTGAAGTGAGTATACAAGTCTAGCATTTCAGACTTGTCTCCCATTGAAGTGGGATAAGGTAATTTATTTAATTTTTTTTCAGGTTTCTGATCTCATTAGACAGAATGTCTACATTGGATTTCTTCATCCAGCAAGGGTTGACCCTTGGTAAGTCTGGTAAAGAATTGGAAGAATATTCATCTGCTCAATTCGCCATTGCATTAAAGTCAGAAGAAAAGAAACAAAAAGAGGAAATTAAATTGAAAGCAGAAGCTGAACTAAAGAAGCTAGAAGCTGAGAATAGAAGATTAGAACTTGAAGAAAGAAGGTATCAAAGAGAGGCTGAGGAGAGAAAAGCTCAAGCTGCTGCTGAGGAGAGGAAAGCTCAAGCTGCAGCTGATGAAAGAAAATTCCAGATGGAAATGGAAGACAAAAAACTTCAAGCTGCTGCAGAGGGGAAAAAACTTCAAGCTGCTGCAGAGGAAAAAAAACTTCAAGCTGCTGCTGAGGCTGAAATTAGAAAAATGGAACATGAGGAAAGAAAACAGAAGATGGAACTTGATGAAAAACTCGCAATTTTGGAGTTAGAGAAATTGAAATTGGCGAGTACGGGTGCTCAGCAAACAACTTCGAGTACGACAAAGGAGTTTGTTAGTAGGATTAAATTGCCTCATTTCAATCCTTTAAAGGATGACGTAGCAGATTATCTAGATAGATTCCAATTTTTGTGCGATACGCATAACATAAAAAAGGAAAAATATGTTGAACAACTGATGCCATTTTTTACAGGTGACACAGTGACTACTCTTATGACAATAGACGAACATGAGAGGACTAATTATGATGTTGTCAGGGCAGCATTACTAAAGAAATACCAATTAAAACAAGAAGACTATCGTCTTCGTTTTAGGACAATGTTGCCAGAAAATGGAGTAGATTTCTCTGATTTTGTTACAAAGATACGTCGTACATTTACACGATGGGTTGAGTTGTCTCAGATTGAGAAAACATATGAAGGTCTAATGGACTTATTATTGCGAGATAAGGTTTTGTCATCTGTTAATGATTCTTTTCTTGCATTCCTTCATGAGCGTAAGCCTAAAAACTTAAAAGAAATGGAGGAATACTGTTGTCAGTATGCCACAGCACATCCCCATGCTACAGTTAGCAATTCTAAAGTGAAAGAAGGGTTGCCAGCTGCTTCGGCAACACCATATGGCCCTAATTTCAGAAAAAAATTTCAGGGTGCTCAACAAAATTGGAATAGGGGAAGTAATCAAAATTACACTCAGAAGCGGAGTAATCCAACACATGATGGTTCTTCGTCTATGCAGTGGAGACAAGATGGTAGTTCTCGTAATTTTAGTGGTAATAATTTGAGACACTTTCGTAAAGGCTATCCAAATAATAACTATTCAAATTTTCGAGGTAATCATTCTCGACGTCAAGATTATGACGATGGTGAATTTAGAAACCGGGATTCAAACCGGAATGATGATTACAATAGGCAATATGATAACAATTACAGGGGAAATGATAGTCGAAATAATTACAGGGGAAATGATAATCGAGGTAGACCTAGGTTTAACAAAAAAAGACCTTACCAACAGGCAAACTCTGCGCAACAAGAGTTTGATGGAGCCTGTAATACAGTAAATGATAGTGGTAACTCTAGGGCTATCACTGGTTGTGCTTTCGATTTTGGGAGAGCAACTGAATGCCCCCAATGCTTAACATTGTTTGACTCATCAACTGTATCTACGCTAAGTTGTGGTCACCCTCTTCCTGCTCTACCTGCTACAGTTGCGCATGATGGGAGAGGATCTCTCATCTTACATAAAGGTCTAATAAATGATAGGCTAGTCTCAGTACTTTTCGATTCGGGATGTACTACCGTCGGGGTTAAGGAGTCTCTGATAGATCCTTGCTGTGCCACGGGAAAAACAATCAAATGTGTTACATTTGGTGGTACTATGGAAAGCTATCCTACTGCTATTATTAGGATTGACACTCCTTTCTTCACAGGAGATGTCCATGCATGTCTTCTTCCTAATCCTATTGCGGATCTTATAATCGGTCGTATTCATGGGGTTAAGGAATGCACCCCGCAACAAATTTCTAGTTGGGAAGAAAAAAACATTCAAACGGTCAATGCAGTGGTGACAAGAGCTCAAGCTCTTAATCCCCCAACTTCATCTGATAATAGTAATGAAGTTGATAGCCAAGACGAGCACTTGGTGATTTCCCATGACTCGTTTGTTAAACGTCAAGAAGAGGATCCTTCTTTGAAGAAATACTTCCTTCTTGCAAAGAAAGGGGATCCCAATCAAAATACGAATCACAAATCGTATATCACTATGAAGAATGGTATATTGGTACGAATGGTACAACACTCGGACAAGTCTATGCACTCGCAAATTCTTGTGCCTAAGTGTATGAGAGCCTTAATTCTTCGGCATGCACACGATTCTCAGTGTGCGGGACACATGGGTTTTTCCAGAACTAAAACTAGAGTCCTTGCGTCATTCTTTTGGCCATTCGTGAATAAAGACATCCGAATTTATTGCCGATCTTGCAAAATTTGTCAAGAGGTCAAGTCTAGGGGTCCGAGACATGCTGCTCCTATTCAGGCTGCAGATATTCCGATTCGGCCGTTTCAGAAAATGGCTATAGACATCATTGGTCCGTTCAAAATTAAGTCAGCCAGAGGACACCAATTTATCCTCACTTGCGTGGACATGTGCACGCGTTGGCCAGAGGCTATTCCTCTGAAGAGCATATCAACTGTCGATATCGCTGATGCTCTTTGGCTCGTATTTTCTCGTCTGGGATTCCCCGGAGAAATACTGTCGGATCACGGCACTCAGTTAATTTCGGACGTTATGTCTCAGGTAATGGCTACGCTAGACATTAAAAGGTCTCTCAGTAGTATTTATCATCCAATGTCCAATGGATTGGTAGAACGTCTTAACAGGACACTAAAGAACTTACTTGGCAAGATAACGGAGGATCATCCTGAAGATTGGGACAGGGTTTTACCTGCAGTCCTCTTTGCCTATAGAGAGGTTCCCAACGAGCATACAGGGTTTTCTCCTTTCGAACTTGTCTTTGGCGCGCAACCGCGCGGGCCAATGTCCTTGTTACACGATTTGATAACTTCCGATAATATTGACGATGATACACAATCGTCATATGAATATGTTATAGCTCTTAGAGAAAAGATTATCGAATCGTGCAGGTTAGCAACTTCATCTTCCGAATTTGCGAAAGAAAAAGCTAGGCGATTTGCTAATAAGAAAAGACGCCTACGTCAACTTTGTCCT
Organism: Oreohelix idahoensis; assembly: GCA_024509875.1. NCBI lineage: Eukaryota > Metazoa > Mollusca > Gastropoda > Stylommatophora > Oreohelicidae > Oreohelix > Oreohelix idahoensis. The sequence continues at coordinate 167,139 of JAMPIV010005295.1, read as the reverse complement.
GGAGACAAAGCATATGTCTTACTGCCCTCAAGAGAGAATAGACTTCTCATTTCTTGGAAGGGTCCATACACTATAGTCTCGAAAATTTCTGATGTCGACTATATTGTCGATGTGGATGGAAGGCATAAAACCTTCCATATAAATATGTTAACAGAGTTTATTGAACGTCCAGACTATTTACAGCCTATTTTCCAGGCGACGGACGACTCTCCAGTTCAACATGGTCACATCTCATCCCTGTCCGTTATACAGGATGAGGAAACTATTTTTTCTGACGTGAACTTACCTCTTCCTACGATTCCACTTATTTCAACGGAATCGTGGAGAGACGTTACAGTCTCTTCTAACTTGTCTTTTGAGGAACAACGTCAAGTATCCTCTACGTTACAATCATATCAGGATGTCCTTACCGACATTCCTGGACACACAGATGTCATAGAACATGACATCATACTTACTGATCGTAATCCGATCAGAGTAAGACCATACCCAATACCTATTCATTTTCAAGCACAAGTCGAGAAAGAATTGGATGAAATGATTCAACTACAAATAATTGAACCATCCACTTCAGCTTATTCTTCGTCGATAGTTATTGTTCGAAAGAAAGACAATAACATACGTCTTTGCGTTGATTATCGCAAATTAAATCAAGTTACGAAGTTCGATGCTGAACCTATGCCGTTATTAGATGATCTACTTATTAGACTTTCTAAAGCTAAATTCTTTACTAAACTAGACTTGTCGAAAGGTTATTGGCAAGTCCCATTGACGGAACACGCCAAACCTCTCACTGCTTTTTCGACACCTAGGGGTCTGTTTCAATGGAATTTTATGCCTTTCGGGCTTATGAACGCCCCAGCGACTTTCGTGCGCATGATGCGACGAATTCTATCAGATCGTGCAGATGTCATTGCATATTTAGACGACATCTGTCTTTTCAGCGATACTTGGGAAGAACACTATGTGGGTCTGAAGGAATTGCTATCTACTCTACGTGAGCATAGTTTGACTGCTAAACCCTCTAAAGCTTTTGTTGGGTTTAGTGAAATTTCCTTCCTAGGTCATCGAGTTGGTCATGGTCTGTTGAAGACAGAGGACCAAAACATTTCAAAGATATTAAATATCTCGGTTCCGAAGACAAAAAAGCAAGTGCGTAGTCTCTTGGGATTGATACAATTCTATGGAAGATTCATTGAGAATCTGTCCTCCATTATGGCACCACTTTCAACGTTATTGAAAAAAGGTTCTCCTAATATGGTGCGTTGGTCCCAAGAATGCCAATCTTCATTGGATCAGGTTAAGAATTTGTTCTCATCTCATCCTATCTTAAGACTACCGACGATTGATAAGACTTTTGTCCTTCGTAGTGATGCCTCTTCCACTGGCATTGGAGCGGCACTAATGCAGGAATATTCAGGAACTCTGCATCCTGTAATGTATATTTCTAGGAAGCTGAATGCGGCAGAAAGGAATTACTCGGTTTTGGACCGTGAATTGTTGGCTATGGTTTGGTCCATTCTTAAGCTACAAAGGTTCCTTCTGGGCGCGCATTTCTTTATGGAAACCGACCAAAAAGCTCTTACGGCTATGCAAAGTAAGGATTTGAAGAGCTCGAGATCTACTCGTTATGCTATTGCTCTTCAGCCTTTCCATTTCACGGTGCGAGCTATCCGTGGTTCGGATAATGTGATGGCGGACATATTGTCTAGATGCCCACATGATTCCAGTTAAATCTTGTGTCCTAGTTTTTCCTGATATATTTTCAGACTTAGGTCTGTCCTTAATATCATAATATGTTGTAATACAAATGTATTTGGATGATGTTTAGATAATTTAACAAATTTCATTTTGTCCATCCATCAGTGATATGTTGCTAAAATAGCATTGACATTTGTATATTGCTATGATTATATTATTTAGTAATGTTTGATATATGATTGGTATTGCCAGCAACTTAGGTTTCTTGAATGGTATCCCTTAGTTTGTTTGGCTTAAAGGAAATATTTTCTCCTATGTTGGGAGATGATTTGTACCCTCTTCTATTGTACCTGATATTAGGTTCATTGTTTGCATGAGCACAGAAGTGATACTGGTGCTATCTTGCTCATGAACATATTAAAAAAAAAAAATTGCATTTTTTTTTTTACAGGGGGGTGGTAGTAATGTTGCTGTCATTTTCGACGGAGTCATCTGTCAAGTTATTTGCTTATGTTTGTATCATAAGTATAATTGTGTCTTTACCTGCGATGTCAGGTTGATTAGGGGTTGTCTTCCCTTGTTTATTCATTCATTGTGTTTGACCTTTAGGGTCAGAGGTTGACAGTTCGGCGTGGGCCTATGGGAAGGTTTTTTAAGCGGGAGTGAGATATACTTCCGGGAAGCCGGGAGGTCCTGTTTTTCTGAAGGGACCAAGAGTCCATTGTTTTTCGGGGAGAATCTTCGAAGTAACTGCTATGGCAGTTTTCCCCAGTGAATCTCTGTGCGTCGGGATGACGACAGAATTCCTTGTGTAGTTCTGAGGATTCATTTACCAGGTAATACCGACCTTTATGCATTATTACGCTTTTCGGTGGCAGAACATGTAAAGGATTACCTAGGGTGAACAGCAGTTCACGGATCCGCCATTTCAGAACTTATATATTTGTGCTCGAGGTAGCCATCCAAGACTGTTAGTCTTATATTGTCCAGAAATCCAGTGACGAAGATATATTGTGGGAGCCGCAGATTGGCGGAACTTCTATCTACAATAAGTATTACTGCAGGGTTGATGATAACCTATTTAACAGAAGTACACGGCCGACGTTAGGACGAGGCCTGTGCTTCCGGCTATTATACTACAGCCTGATATGTGCAATTGGCAGGGAGTGCCAAGTTGCACCTGTGTGTCAAGGTAACTAAGGCATCTGACGCGTTTAGTCAGAGACGCCAAGGGCGACGCTACGAACTGTCATTATTGAAGAACTTTGCTATTGACCATGCACGTCTATTCTGATGTTTACCTTTTTGAATGCCAAATGTATACCTATCGATGTCAGGTCAGCATGACCTTGTTACACTGACTGTTCCTGTTGATATTATGTGTGTTCCCGTCAATAAATGTCTTGAAACATGCCTGCAGTGTCAAAGCATCCTTGATTACTGCATGTGAGAGTATGGGTTGCAGGATCTACATCTATACGAGCCTAAACACATTCGCGTCTTCATTCGCACCCACACTCAACTCATCATACGCTCGCACTACACATCTAACAACATGTAAACTGTCTTGGGCCAGTGATCACCTCAACAAGAAAAAAAAAGACAGTTACAGCCATCAAGTCCAGACGCTTTTCCATCTCTTAGAAGCTTTATGGCTTTCTTTAATTCTTCCTTTGTTGGTCTTTCACCGTTAATTTGTAGCTCTTCTTCTGCTGGCTGGATGTCCGGGTGGTTTTGTGGAGCTGGTCTATTGAGGAGGTCCTCAAAATATTCTGTCCACCTCTTCATTTGCTCTTGTATATTGCTGAGCAGTTTTCCATTCTCGTCTTTTAAGAGGCAACTTGTTTGCTTGTATTTCCCTGTTAGCTTCTTTGTGCTGTTATACAGTTCTCTCATATTTTCTTTGGCTGCAGCATCTTCTGCCTCTCTTGCCAACTCCTCAATATATTTCCTCTTATCTCTTTTGATACTTCTTTGTTTGCTTCTGCGTACACTTCTTGAGCCTTGGCTTTGGAACTTCTGGTTTTGCTTTTGTTTAAATCTGCTTTCTTGTTTTTTCTGTCTTTTATCTTATTGATGGTTTCTGTTGTTATCCATGCTTTTTGTTGTCGTTCCCTTTTCCCCAATATTTCTTCACATGTCTCATTCCATACCGTTTTGATTTGCTGCCAATAGTCTTCTGTATTCTCTACATCTTCCAGCTGTTGGAGCACTTGGAATTTGTTGGATATTGTGACCGCAAATTTGTCTCTTGTTTCTTAGATGTCCTGCATTAAATTTTTGTCTATAATTTTGCATTGTTGCATATCTCTTGAGTTTCATTTTTACTTTGGCTATCAGAAGGTGGTGATCTGATGCCACATCTGCTCCTCTATATACCTTTACATCCTGCAATGATTATCTAAACTTCTTGTTTATGCATATATGATCAATCTGATTTTCTGTTCTATGGTCTGGTGATATCCATGTTGCCTTGTGTATTCTCTTATGTGGAAACATGCTTCCTCCTATAGCCAGTTGATTTGAAGCACAAAAGTTTGAGAATAGTTCCCCATTTTCATTCATTATTCCTGGCCCCTGTTTTCCCATGACTTCTTCAAAGCCGGTGTTGACTGTACCTATCTTTGCATTCATGTCCCCCATCAAAATTGTGATGTCTCTTCTTTTTTACTTTTTCCATAATTTCCTGTAGTCTAGTATAAAATGCTTCTTTCACAGACTCTTCTTTGTCATTAGTTGGTGCATAACATTGGATGACATTTACATTCTTTTTAGCTGTTTTAAAAGAAGCTGTTATTATTCTGGGTCCAATGGCTTCCCATTCAATGAGTGCTTTCTGTGCTTCTTTAGATAACATAAGAGCTACCCCTTCACTGTGGTGTGAGCTTTCGTCTTCATGTCCTGAGGACAGCACCAATTCACCTGTGATGAGTTTCTTCTTGTCTACCCCCTTCCACGTTGTTTCACACAGTCCCAGCACCTCGATTTTATATTCCCTCATCTCTGCTGCTAATTGTGCCACTTTCCCTTGTTCGTTTAATGTCCGAACATTCCAGGTGCCATATCTGGAAGTTCTCCTAGAAGAAAGAAGGTTAGTCAGTAACACAGACTCCTTTCAGCTTTCTCTGTGTTGCATCATACGCCTCCCTGCGAGAGGACCTTCCCCTGTCTTGGATGGCTGTGTTTTATTTTCCTTAATTGACTTGTCCATGTTTGTTGAAGTTTTTTGTGGTTTAAATTTTCGACAGGATGGGGTAACCGGCCCCATGCCCAACCCTCCTTAGTCGCTTTCTACGACATGTTTGGCAGGGAACAGTGTTACTATTCTTTGCTCCATTTTCGGGCACCGGTAACACACGGGTGTGTTGGGAGTTACTTCCAGGTAAACTTAATGGATTCGACTTCATTACATTGTGTTTTCAATAATTTATTTTTGATTATTTATCATATTTATTTCACTCATGTGTTACTGAGGCCCGGAATGGGGAGCAAAGGATACTAACACTGTTGTTGTTCGTCCATCACGGGTGATGAAGACCACTCTGTTCATCCAATTATTTAGGAATATGTTAGGTTAGTCTATGGGTACGAAGGTGACTGATGAGCCCGATGCGGGCCTGGAAAGATCTCGGACAGTGTGGGCAGGGAATGTTTGCTTCATGTGAAGGTTTTATTACACGGTCCTTTCTAGCTTGTCTCCGCTGTTCAGCTGCTGTTCTTCTGGATGATTCGCATGCCGCTGCACCTTTACGAAGAGATGTGCGCCAAGCAGTTCGGTCTTGCGCAGCAGCTTCCCATATGTCAGGGTTTATGTCAAAGGTTTTTAATGACGTCTTTAACGTGTCTTTGAAATGCTTCTTTTGGCCACCATGGGAGCGTTTACCCTTCTGCATCTCACCATAAAAGAGTATCTTTGGCAGTCGATGGTCTGGCATGCGGACTACATGACCTGCCCAGCGAATCTGTGACTGCATCAGAATAGTATCAATACTAGGGATACCAGCTCTGTCAAGAACGGCGGTATCCGGGATCTTGTCTTGCCATTTGATGTTAATAATCTTCCTGAGACAGACTGTATGGAAGTGGTTTAGCTTCTTTACGTGGCGCCTGTATACAGTCCATGTTTCACATGCATATAGCAGCACTGGAAGCACCGCAGCTCTGTACACCTTCAGCTTTGTCTGTAGACTAATGCCACTTCGATGCCAAACGTTGGTGTATAGTCTGCCAAATGTGCTGCTAGCTTTGGAGATCCTGGTGTTCACCTCATCATCAATGACAATGTTCTGGGATAGTGTGCTACCAAGGTATGTGAATCTGTTCCCAACATTCAGTTTCTCACCATTAACCTTGATGATTGGCTCAGTATAAACTGTGCCAGGAGCTGGTTGGTACATGATTTCTGTTTTCTTCGTGTTGATGGTAAGCCCAAAGTTGGCGCAGGCTTCGGAGAATCTATCCACACTATGCTGCAGATCAGCCTCTGTGCCAGCATTGAGGGCACAATCATCAGCAAACAGAAGATCTCTGATGGTGTGTGATTTGACCTTGGTTTTTGCTTGAAGCCTCCTAAGGTTAAACAATTTTCCATCAATACGATATCTAATGTCGATTCCTGTGTCCCCGTCTCTAAAAGCATCAGTCAGCATAGCAGAAAACATGATACTGAACAGAGTCGGTGCAAGTACGCACCCTTGTTTAACTCCATTTGAGACGGGGAAAGGCTCTGATAGCTCACCATTTTCCTGAACTCTAGCCTGCATTCCGTCATGCAGTTGCTGCACTATTGTGATAAATTTCTTTGGGCAGCCGTATTTTGCCATGATCTTCCATAGACCCTCTCTACTGACCGTGTCGAACGCCTTTGTCAAGTCAATGAAAGCTGTGTACAGGTCACAGTGCTGTTCTTGGCATTTTTCTTGTAGCTGTCTTGCAGCGAACACCATATCTGTGGTTCCACGTTCTTTCCGGAATCCACACTGACTTTCAGGTAAAAGACCTTTGTCAAGATGAGCCGTAAGGCGATTCAAAAGGATTCTGGCGAATATCTTCCCAGCGATTGATAAAAGAGAGATGCCTCGATGATTGTTACAGTCTTGGCGATTACCTTTACGTTTATATAGATGTATAATTGACGCATCTTTGAGATCGTGTGGGATGGTTTCACTCTGCCACATTTGCTGGAAGATCATGTGAAGTTTCTCTATCAGAACTGCACCGCCATCTTTATAAACCTCAACAGGAATTGAATCGGAGCCGGGGGCCTTTCCACTAGACAGTTGACGAATCGCTTTTTTAGTTTCCTCCAGAGTTGGTACATCATCTAATGCTTCATTTATAGGAATTTGGGGCAGTCGGTTGATGGCTTCGTCGTTAATAGATGATGGCTGGTTCAGAATATTATTAAAATGTTCGACCCAGCGCTGGAGAATTTTTTCCTTGTCTGTAATTAGTGTTTTTCCATCTGCATTAAGGAGGGGAAATGATCCTGATGATGTTGGACCATAGACCGCTTTGAGTGCAAGGTAAAAATTTTTCAAGTCATGGCTGTCAGCAAAGCCTTGGAGCTCATCTGCTTTATTATTCAGCCATGAATCCCGCATCTGGCGTAGTTTATGTTGGACGATTCTACGCATGTTGTTGAAAGCGTCTTTCTTGGATGTAGATTTTGGATCATTTAAATATGCTTTATGGAGATGGTGTTTCTCAGCCAACATCTGCTTTATATAATCTGAGTTCTCATCAAACCAGTCATTTTGTTTCTTGATGGAAGGACCCAGGACCTCTGTAGCAGTGTTGTAGATCTGCTCACTTAGGGCTGCCCAATTTGTTTCCACACTTTGGCCGTCTAGCGAGATAGATTTGAGACGGTCTTCTAAGGTGTCAGTAAATGACTGTTTGATTTTTGTCTTCTTTAGTTTGGTGACATCCAGCCTCTTTTGAGTTTTCTTCCCCTGAGGGCGCCTGGCTGGTTGGATACGAATTTTAAGTTTAGATACAATGAGGCGATGATCAGTCCAACATTCGGCACCACACATGGACTTGGTCACCCGGACATCTTGCCTGTCCTTCTTCCTAACAATTACATAGTCAATTAAGTGCCAATGCTTTGAGCGAGGGTGCATCCAGGAGGTCCTGTTGCGGGTAGAAAGTCGAAAAATGGTGTTGGTGACAAGGAGGTCATGTTCTGCGCAAGTCTGGAGGAGAAGTCCATTGCCGTTACAGCGACCCACGCCGTACCTTCCGATAGTGCCATTCCAGGAGATGTTATCTGAGCCTACTCTTGCATTAAAGTCACCAAGAATGATGAGCTTATCTGCTTTAGGAACTGATGCAATGACTGCATGTAGTTCTTCGTAAAACTTATCCTTGACGTCATCCTGGTTTGTCATAGTTGGTGCATACGCGCTAATGATGGTGGCATGTTTTCTTCCATAAAGCAGGGGGATCTTGACCGTCATCAGTCGGTCATTTATTCCCTTTGGGGGCCCCGCTAACTTGCCGACAATTGCTGTTTTGATTGCAAATCCAACCCCTGCTTCTCGTCTTTCTTCAGTTCCTCTTCCGCTCCACAAGAATGTATAACCTGCACCCTTTTCGCAAAGTTGGCCCTCGCCTGCAAGTAGAGTTTCACTCAGTGCTGCTATGTCAATGTTGTACCTGGCCAGTTCTCTCCCAATCAGGGCAGTTCGTCTCTCAGGTCTGTTTGCGTTAAAGTCTTTGTCAAGGAGAGTGCGCACATTCCATGCGCCTAGAATGAGGGGGAAAAATCTGTCCTTTCTTTTTCTTATATGTCGCCCGCCGAAGTAGGGTACCCACCAACCACGGTAAGCTGGTTAGGTAATGGTGGAGCAGGCAATGTTTAGGGCACCTTTTCTAGCCCCTTCCTCATGCCATGGAGGTGAGCAGTGCTTTCCTAAAGAGGGCTGCTCAGACACTCAGGGGGCTGCCGAATCCCACTGCTGCTCCGATCAGTGGAAGACGACCATATGGCCTGAGCCGCCTGTGTGTAGGTCTGCGACTACGACTGCCAGCGTACCCTCGCCTGCCGCTTCGCCCATCGCCACAGGACTTGTTGTGAGTGGATGGATGAATGGATGAAAGAGTGACTTGCGCGGTGATTTGGATTAAAGTGAGGAAGAGTTGCGCAATTCGTCGACCTCACTCTCTCGCCTGGGTCCATCTGAATCCAGTGGCAAGACAAGTCAAGACGACTGGAGATGAAGTCAGGTGCAGTGGATGACCAGGGCTTTCTACGTGCCTCGCCGTGCTCCTTACGCTCCACAGCGCGTTGCTGGTAATCGCCGTCATGCCCGTTGAACCAACAGGTGGTTTCTTCCGCGCAGTCTATCGAATCCAGTCTTCGCATGCATTGGTAGTACCTCTGGTGAAGGAGCTGTCATGCCCTTTTCAGGGCAGCTCGGCCACCTTTGGTCCAAACCTGGCATCCAGCTCTCACCTGTGGCTCCTCGTAGCTGTCAGCATGCGACAGCGGCCACCCCCCGGGCAACGGCTTTGACAGGCCGGCTAAACTAGGTGAGGGTAGCCGAATGGTTATAAACCTTCGGTGAGTTAGGGTCTGCCTACTAACACTGTACCCTGCAAAGAAAGGGAGAGAGAGAGAGAGAGAGAGAGAAATAGAGAGTTCTTCAGGGTTGTATAGAGCCAATCCTAACATACGAACAAATAGTAAAACAAGCAGGACATGGACCTGGAAGTTACACAGATGATGTGATTTAAAAAAAAAGAATGTTAAGAATACCACAGACTACTAAAAAAGAGAAAAGAGGATGTTCTGAAAGAACAAGAAGCTATTAATAACATTGGGAGGCAGCAATCCACTTTCTTTGGGCATGTTATGAGCAGAAGAAAGCAGGAATAAATCGTGACAATAGGAAAGATTGAGGGAAAAAGGCTGGGGTATATCGTGACAATAGGAAAGATTGAGGGAAAAAGGCTGGGGTATATCGTGACAATAGGAAAGATTGAGGGAAAAAGGCTGGGGTATATCGTGACAATAGGAAAGATTGAGGGAAAAAGGCTGGGGTATATCGTGACAATAGGAAAGATTGAGGGAAAAAGGCTGGGGTATATCGTGACAATAGGAAAGATTGAGGGAAAAAGGCTGGGGTATATCGTGACAATAGGAAAGATTGAGGGAAAAAGGCTGGGGTATATCGTGACAATAGGAAAGATTGAGGGAAAAAGGCTGGGGTATATCGTGACAATAGGAAAGATTGAGGGAAAAAGGCTGGGGTATATCGTGACAATAGGAAAGATTGAAGGAAAAAGGCTGGGGTATATCGTGACAATAGGAAAGATTGAGGGAAAAAGGCTGGGGTATATCGTGACAATAGGAAAGATTGAGGGAAAAAGGCTGGGGTATATCGTGACAATAGGAACGATTGAGGGACAAAGGCTGGGGTATATTGTGACAATAGGAAAGATTGAGGGACAAAGGCTGGGGTATATCGTGACAATAGGAAAGATTGAGGGAAAAAGGCTGGGATATATCGTGACAATAGGAAAGACTTATGAAAAAGACTGGGGTATATCGTGACAATAGGAAAGATTGAGGGGAAAAGGCTGGGGTATATCGTGACAATAGGAAAGATTGAGGGGAAAAGGCTGGGGTATATTGTGACAAAAGGAAAGATTGAGGGGAAAAGGCTGGGGTATATCGAGACAATAGGAAAGATTGAGGGAAAAAGGCTGGGGTATATCGTAACAATAGGAAAGATTGAGGAAAAAAGGCTGGGGTATATTGTGACAATAGGAAAGATTGAGGGAAAAAAGGCTGGGGTATATTGTGACAATGGGAAAGATTGAGGGAATAAGGCTGGGGTATATCGTGACAATAGGAAAGATTGAGGGAGAAAAGAGATAGAGAGCGACAAAGTGAGAACATACTGGACAGTTTAACATCATGGTATGAAAGAAGTTAACAACAGAACTGATAAATAGTTCTGGGAGTTAGGAAACTGTGCAGAGACATAATCACCTATGCCACCAAGCATGGCACTTGAAGAAGCAGCAGAATGTATTATTACATTCACATGTTCAGTAACAATCAGTTCACTATAAAAGTCTTCAGCGCTGCAGTTACCATTTTCACAACAGAATGCCACATATGTAAGATCTCTATCAATATTTTCTGTACACCTTGATGTATCAATGAAAAGAATTCTTAGGACACCACATTTTTATATAGAGGAGGAATGTAATATTTAGTTGCAGCTAGAACTACCAGTAATCATATGAGAGCTGTAAATGGTTCCATTCTCTATGCAAAATACACAGTTTGACTTTGATTTGAGAACTTCAGAATTTCCTCCAGGGACTGACCCTAACACTACTTGTCTCTTAAAGCCGTCTGGTTCACTGACAAATAAGAAATGTCCTGTGTGAGTCCTTTCTTCCGGGCCTCTCCCACTTTTGTCCTCTACATTTCCATAGGTTTTCTCTTTTCTCTGTATGATGTAAGGTTCCATTTCAAGTTCACAGGTTCATCTAAAACTCTTAAAAAGGTTGTCCCCAAAGTCACACCACATATAATTTTGATAACATTATTTATAGAAATCTATTTGAACTAAGTGTGTTATTAACAGGTTACAGAGCTGAATTCTGGATTTAGTTATATATATATCATCATCTCAACCCGTAACCCGTCATGGGTCGTAGGGGTGCCATGGTGGAAGCATCAGCAGACAGGGTCCTCCACTGCTCTCTATCCTCAGCAATGCATACAAATGTGTGGAAAAACCGTGCCCTGCCCATTCTTAATAATAATAATCTGACAGCATTACAAGGCAGTCCTTGCTTTGGAATTCCCAAAGTTAAAGAAATACGGGGAAACCAAAAAACACGTGGTGAAAGAAATAGGAGACAGACCTAACAAAGGGTCAAGAAGACATGGAAAGCACTTGGATTGATGGCACAGGATAAAATGGCACAGGATAAAATGGCACAGGATAAAATGGCACAGTTATTTGGAGGCCTATACTCCACAAGGGAGTCAAAGGGTGATGATGATTAAAATGCAGATCCACAATATAACCTTTTAATGTTACTTCAACCATGAAAAATTCTGGTCCAGGCTAAAGCTGAAGTTCTATGATACAGAAAATGTCAGTGAACTTACATTACCTGGTAAGAACTGTAATATTTTGTTGCTTTCATGTTAATACAATGTAAAAATTAAATTATGGAGTATTTTAAGAATCATCTAATAAACTGGAGATACAAGTACAGTGAATGAAATGGAGAAATATGCTTTTTTGTTTTATTCATTACCTAATACTCCTCAAGTACCTGACATTATGCATACATTCAAGTCATTGATATTGCTGCCTATAGTACGATGCCATCTCACTTCACACTTCTTCTTCTTCTTGTGATCGCACCTTTGATGTTTACACCATCAGACGAGTTCTCATGATGTATTTGACCACTGTCTGGAGTTCCTCTTTAGCTCCATTCAGCTTTGAGTTTAGTGTTGAGTCAATGGAACAGTATATCTTTCTTAACTGGTTGTACAGAGGACAATCCTGTAGAACATGCTCAGCAGTTTGTTCGTTTAATCCACATGTGCACAGTGGTGAAGCAGGCAGTCGTAGTTTGTACGTGTTTATTCAGTTTGTTATGCCCTGTCCTGAGGTGAAGAATGGTGATCTGTCCCTGCCGGCAAAGAGTGTGGTAGTCGTCAATGGGTTGATTCTGCTCTCTTCTGATAACCTGGATAGCTCTCTTTGTCTCACAGTAAAGTTGACTTCACACAATCATCACCCTTCAGCTCCCCAAGGAGCATAAGCCTTCAAGAAACATATGCCAAGTCTTCCTGTCCCGTGCCATCAGCTCAAGGTCTTTCCCTAACTTCTTCATCTCCTTCACGTATGTCTCCAGTTCTCATCTGCATGTGTTCATTGGTCCCCTTCTATCTCTCTTACCCTGCGAATTCCAGAACAAGGACTAATGACAATTTTTAAATGACAGCACGTGTGTCAATACAACACATGAAGCATCGTGGTGACTTCTCTACTTTGTTTCTGTTCTTATACTTAACTGATGTCTCATATTCCTACTCTTATTACAATGAAAGATAATTAAACAAATAAAAAAAAAAAAAAACAAGAAGGGAGTGAAGAAGAATGAAATGGGAACATCATCATTTTGTGCTCCTTCTAGAACATGAAGCTACCACTGCAGCTGGTCCCCTTCCAGGCTGCCTGCAGAAAGCATTGACAAGCTCTTGCAGTAGGGGTTTCTAAGGCAATTTGTTTGACACGCTGAGGTTGCCAGCTTCATGCAGGAAGCCATATTAATTGCCTTGAAAGACGTGCCTGAGGGTACAGTAGTTCTATTCTTGAGCACAGTAAAAATACAAACAAGAAACTGATCTGAAAAGAGTTTTGATAGAAAAAAAACAGTAATCAAACTAAAGAAGCCACCTAAAGAATAAGTAGACAATATCTCTGTGACAATACCGTTTCATGGATTTCACTCAAACACTAACAAGGGATTCAATGATAATATTAAAAACAAAATAAATATATTTACAGACATGAGATCAGAACCTTTACAATGTATAACAGTAAAAACACATTCAAGCAACATTTCTGGATATCAATGAAAGTAGGACCCTGTAAATCGATGTCATTAAGGGACTTCTTCCAAGGTTCTCCATAGATAATCAGTCTGCTGCTATAAGTCAGCTGTCTCCCCTAGACTGATCTCTATATCTTTGCATTTTTTTCTTCAGTAGTGTACCTCCATGTGGTGCCTGATTACTGCTCACAGTTGAAACTTCTGTGCATCCACAGAATATGTACTAGCCAGCGACATCATCTTTCAACTACTATAGTTAAAGGTTTTATCTTGTGTTTTTGCCAACAACATTGATCTAATGATAATTTTTGGCAAGAAAATTTGTTTTACCCTGCCTACACATCTGGTCTGAAAGGAGATGAGTTTGAAGCAATGCTGTGACTCATTCATTTCTCTTTTTGCTCTTTATGGAGCATTGGGCTCCCAATGTAGCTAATCTCTTTGCTGGTAACCTGCACTGTAGCAATTTGTTTTACAAGATGAGGCTGCCAACCTCATCCAAAACCTCATATTTGTCACCTCTTATGACATGCTTGATGGAGCAGTAGTTCAGTTCTGTCTTTGTCCCCTCAGAGACTCCGTGGAACTACATGGGGTAATGCTGTGAATGCTTTTCCCAACACTGACTTTCACATAACAATATTCTAAGTTGTAAAAACATGGGACACAAATTAAGGTAAGACATACTAAAGAAAAAAAAAATTATTTTGGATGGTGAACTAAAATGGGAGAAATTTACTTTGATGCATTGCACCAACTTATAACTGCAGCAGCGAGAATATATCTCTTTGTTTTTCCTTCTAAAGTGAAGTGTGTTTAATGAGTCCCTAATAATGATAGTAATCTGACTAGAGAATATAGAGACAACAACCTGGCTAAAGAAAGAATGGAGACAATTCTTGTTACAGAGAGTTAACAAAATAACAACTTGGCTGAATGAAGTAAAGAGGGCAGTTTTACTAGAGAGAATAAAGAGAGCAACTTCATTCAAGAACTCTGGTCTGTTATTTTTTTTTACATCTGTGAATAAATCTCTAATTCATTGTTTGCATTAATATCACATGTAATGGATTCTAACTGATAACAACACAGTGCCAACACATCACTCGTGTAATTTGCATACAGTGGGAAAGATCTTCTTGGTTAAAGTAAAGTTCAAGAAATTTAAAAATTAGTAATTATTTTTAATATGCAGCTGCCTCTATTGCTGCACAAAGGTCAGAACTGTGTCACTTGAATTATAAGGTGAGTTACAACTGCACAAAGGTCAGAACTGTGTCACTTGAATTATAAGGTGAGTTACAACAGCATGAAGGTAAAAAAAGAAGGTAAAGGAACCCGTTACACGCCTATTGAGGCATATTGGGAATATGGTGTTAGGCCCATATTATCTTGACCGTCGGCACACGAGGGGTGATGTGGTCGGCATCACGCCGGCCGCCTTAACCTTCCCAGAGTAGCTCTGGTACCCATTTGGGGCTGGGTCGACCCAGGAGCCGTTTGTGGCCTAAAAATTTTTCCGCCTCATCTGGGGATCGAACCATAGACCACTGCGCTAGGAAGCCAGTGCACTAACCACTATGCTACCGCATGAAGGAGGACACAAGAATTGAGCATGTCCAAAAATTTGGAAATATTTATTTATTAAAAACAATTAGATAAAAAAATTGCCATCTGCTATTATTTGTCAATATTCTTCTATCAAATCCCAGCACAGCGACAGCAGAAATCAAGTGACTATGTGGCTATTTCACTTAATACGCTCAAGATAAGAGAGCTTGAAATGAGGTCAACAATGAGCTTTGCCTGAAGTTAAATCATAAATGGTTAAATAAATAAAATTAGATTACAATATGTACAAACTGAGGTAAGTTTAACAAAATTATTATGTCAAACATGGCATCAGCAGAAATTAATTGATAAATAAATATAGGTAATTAACAGGCAGATTATATGACCTAATTAATGCACACGAGAAATTAATGTGAAGTGGGATAAAAAATAAGCTTCTATATAGATTGTTTAGCTTACACACTGAAGCATTAAAATTATTCATAAATAATTTTTTTATATCATAACCGTGCACTGCAGAAATATAAATCCAGTGACAGTTCATACATAAAAGCTTTATGACAAGAGATATGAATGAGTATTCCCTACGGAGCATGAGCATCCATTACCACCAGCCCCCTTGCAGAAAGCTTGTGTCAATGGCCCTCTACTGTGGTAGCAGTTGTTTCTGTTGCAGTTTGTTTGACATGATGAGGATGCCAGACCCCAAGTATAACCTCATTTTAGTCACTTCTTACGACGTGTCTGAACAGTAGTCCTATTTTTCCTTTATCTCATCAGAACCGCCAGGAACTACACAGAGGAGACCCCAGGAACTACACAGAGTAGACCCCAGGAACTACACAGAGGAGACTACAGGAACTACACAGAGGAGACCACAGGAACTACACAGAGGAGACCACAGGAACTACACAGAGGAGACCCCCAGGAACTACACAGAGGAGACCACAAGAACTACACAGAGGAGACCACAAGAACTGCACAGAGGAGACCACAGGAACTACACAGAGGAGACCTCAGGAACTACACAGAGGAGACCCCAGGAACTACACAGAGGAGACTGCAGGAACTACACAGAGGAGACCCCAGGAACTACACAGAGGAGACCACAGGAACTACACAGAGGAGACCCCAGGAACTACACAGAGGAGACCCTAGGAACTACACAGAGGAGACCACATGAACTACACAGAGGAGACCCCAGGAACTAAACAGAGGAGACCACAGGAACTACACAGAGGAGACCACAGGAACTACACAGAGGAGACCACAGGAACTACACAGAGGAGACCACAGGAACTACACAGAGGAGACCACAGGAACTACACAGAGGAGACCCTAGGAACTACACAGAGGAGACCCCAGGAACTACACAGAGGAGACCCTAGGAACTACACAGAGGAGACCACATGAACTACACAGAGGAGACCCTAGGAACTACACAGAGGAGACCCCAGGAACTACACAGAGACCCCAGGAATTACATAGAGACCCCAGGAACTACACAGGACAAGTAAGAGATATCAGTGCTTACATCTGCAACTATTAACAATTAGCAAACCTGCCCACCACAAAAATATTTATAGAATGTGTGATTCCTATACATTATATACACACATTGGGATTCTCGCCGGTGCTACGGAGTTCGTGCACTGCGCTGAGATCCTCCTTGTGTGATCTAAGGGAGGAGATCAGAGCACTGATGACGTTGTCCGTGTGCAATGAAGATAGTCCTTAAAAAAAACCAAAGTTGGAACTAATTTATTATTTTTTCCTGCAGCATTTTGACATTTATTAAAAATTATGCAAAAAAATATTCATGTTTTAATTACTTAACAATATTGTTATTTGGTAGTCAAAGTACAGGAACAACATAATAAAATCAAGTTATGAGTTTGTAAAAATAGGAAAGCAATTCACTTTATTCTGCATATTGATGGCCTGGGGAGAACTCGGGAGACAAACATGACAAAAAATATGAAAAGTTTAAAATATTTTTATATCAAAGTTGACACCACCACAACATAATTAAAAAAACATTTGATATTAAACAGCATTTAAACTTGAGATATGAATAATGTACAAGTGGTGAGAACAATGCGTTTTGACATGTTTTTGGTTTTTTTAAATTTGGTAACTATATTAGTATGAAACCAATGTGAAGAAATTACCCAAAAAACTGTTATTTCCAGTTGTCCCAGAGTGTTAATGCTCTTTAACTTTTAATTGTCTATCCAGCAGTAAATGGATACCTGACTCTGTTCTTGAGTTAGGGAAGGCAAAGGCAGCAAAAAAAGGGAAGTGATCACCCCACCTCATAAAGCTAGACCTATTATTGTGAAGTCTCTAAAACTTTACTCCCCTATGATAGTATCTGCTATAAAATATATATATTTTGTTAAAACTGTTAATCACCATTTTTATGGGGACCCATGCCATGCTCTTTTTGCTGTTTTGTGGTGAGAATTTCAATTTCCTCTACCAATGCCTCTAGTATGTTATTCTTTACTATTCTCATATCTGGCTCCATTTTTTTCCAGACTGTTAAGACATGTCATAGAACATAATGTTCAAGACTTGGGGTTGCATACAGTGACGTAACTACACCAATACCTCGACTTTCGTCGCTTCGACTTTCGTCGCTTCGCTCTTTCGTCGAATTTCAATTCTAACCACGTTTCCAAATTTCGTCGCTCGCTTCGCTCTTTCGTCGCATTTGGTCACAACTGCGCGTCATCTTGATTCTTTCGTCGTTTAGTCTTTGAACAGAAATCGTTCGGTGTGCACTGTTTTTTTTTTAAGTTGTCCGCATTGAATCTCTTACATTTGTCATTTAACATATTAATACTACTTATTTTTGTGATTAAAATAACAAAACTATTCATACTATATTATTTTTGTGATTATACTGTAAACAGTTCATAATTATTTTAGCGATAACAGTCTAATGACAGTGTTCATATCATGATTATACGACACGTGTACAGTTTTCATACTGTACTTTTTTGTGTGATTAGGCCTTATACAGTACTACTTATTTTTCTGCTTTAATCTATTCATAATGGGTCCTAAGTGTAGTGACAAAGTTAAAAGAACCCATAAGGTTCTCAATTTGCAAGAAAAACTTAAGCTAATCAAGCTTAATGAACAAGGCATCTTAAATGCTGAAATAGGCCGCAGGCTAGGTGTACCAAGCACTACAGTTAGCACAATTGTAAAGAACAGAGCTAAAGTGTTAGAGGAAATTAAAAACGCTACGCCAGTGCATACCAAACTTATTAGAAAGTGGCACAATTTAATTGGTGAGATGGAGAAAGTGTTAAATGTGTGGATTGAAGACCAAGTCAGCTACAACATTCCTCTAAGCCAAGATCTTATCCAGGCTAAAGCACAAACTTTATTTAATGCAATGAAGGCTGAACAAGGAGAGACATCAGCTGAAGAGACATTTGGAGCTAGCAGGGGCTGGTTTGAGAAATTTAAGAAAAGGTCAAATTTGCATAATATAGCAGTGAAGGGAGAATCAGCTAGCGCAGATACCGCAGCTGCAGGAGCTTTTCAAGTGAAGCTTGAAACAATTATAGAAGAAGTTGGCTACACAAAGCAGCAGATCTTCAACGTAGAATAAATTTCGACAGAAGTTCAAAAGTAAATAGTGGGCTAGAACACCAAATAGCCAGTTACAGAGAACTTCTTAGGGAAAGGAAGAAGACATCAATTAGGTAAACGTCTTTGCTCTCCTTTTTCAAGACGCAACCGCCACAATCAACTTCAGTCACCCCTCCCTCTAACCCTTCAGATTCCGAGCCATCAACATCAGCCCCAGCCCCAGTTAGATCTCCTTCAAAGTGCCCTTCTCCTAAAAGAATTAGATTGAAATCCTCCAGTTCTGAAGATGAGCCACCTCAATTTTCTCCATATGGTTTTCTAAGTCTAGAATCCAACTAAATTACCAACATTCAAAACTGTACATACTGTATATATTCATCGTCTACTTGCTCAAGAATGATTTTAAGGTAAGATGCTATTTACGTATTTTTTTATTTATTACTGTATTTTCTTTACTCTTATGTTTATTTCTGTTTATCTAGGTGTTGCACGCATTCGCAAGCGTTATATAGTTAGTTATTTTCGTTTTTTGGCGGCCATAATGCATTTGTAAGCTAAATAAAGGCTATGCTTCGACTTTCGTCGATTTTCGACTTTCGTCATAGCTCTGGTCCCTAACCTGTCGAAAGAGCGAGGTATTGGTGTATAATGTAAGGGGCTATAGGGCACACATTATACGGGGCCCTACTTATAAAAAAAGGTAGTCCCATAGCAGATACTGCTGTAGGGGATTGATTGAAGTGTTAGAGACTTCACTATACTAGGTGCAGCATTGAGAAGTGGGGTGACCAGTTCTCTTCCTCGCTGCCTTTTTCCTTCCCTAACTCAAATGCAAAGTCAGGTACCCATTTACAGCAGGGTAGACTGAAGCATGTCGATACTGTGAATCGAACCTGGCACCTTTGCCATGAGACACCAGCGCTGTAACCACTCTCTCTATTGAATGCCGCTTCTTATATATATATTTTAAAAAAAAAAATTAATTTTGTCTTGTTTTAGTGAGGCATGCCCTGTTCAAATTAGACACAGGGTCCACCAGTTATATAAGGGAGCATGGGCCAAATATGAAAGACTTTTTTGGTCTGGTTTTTTCTTACATATGCTGGGCTCAACAACTATAATCAATATATGGTATATTGACTTTTTGGTCTGGTTTTTTCTTACATATGCTGGGCTCAACAACTATAATCAATATATGGTATATTGACTTTTATGGTCTGGTTTTTTCTTACATATGCAGGGCTCACAACTATAATCAATATATGGTATATTGACTTTTTGGTCTGGTTTTTTCTTACATATGCTAGGCTCAACAACTATAATCAATATATGGTATATTGACTTTTTGGTCTGGTTTTTTCTTACATATGCTGGGCTCAACAACTATAATCAATATACAGTATATAGACTTTTTTGGTCTGGTTTTTTTCTTACATATGCTGGGCTCAACAACTATAATCAATATATGGTATATAGACTTTTATGGTCTGGTTTTTTCTTACATATGCTGGGCTCAACAACTATAATCAATATAAGGTATATAGACTTTTTGGTCTGGTTTTTTCTTACATATGCTGGGCTCAACAACTATAATCAATATATGGTATATAGACTTTTTTGTCTGGTTTTTTCTTACATATGCTGGGCTCAACAACTATAATCAATATATGGTATATAGACTTTTTTGGTATGGTTTTTTCTTACATATGCTGGGCTCAACAACTATAATCAATATAAGGTATATTGACTTTTTGGTCTGGTTTTTTCTTATATATGCTGGGCTCAACAACTATAATCAATATACGGTATATTCTTCTTCTTCTTCGTACACTCTCAGACGTCCACTTGAATGTTCTCAAAGAAAGCAGTAGTCAGTTTGAGGCTATTTGAATCCCCGTAAAGCTTTTTCACGAAAGGAGCTGGCGTCGGCCATATGCACTTTCTCTGTACCACATATAAGGGGCAACTTTGAAGCAGATGTTAGCAGTCATTTTATCAGTGCCACAGTTACACTGATCGGTAGTTCCTATCTTTAGCTTGTTGAATAGATGGTATCTCAATCTGTTGTGGCCAGTGCGGAGTCTGAAGATTATCACTTGTTCTCTTCTGTGAAGCTGGTAGTAAGCATCATTCTGTGTGTGCCCTGGATGTTCTACATTCCATTTGTTTCTGTAACTGATTCTGATAAAACTCTTTGCCTCCTCAAAAGTTATGCTTGCATCAGGCTGAGGTAGATGTGAACCTTCTTTTGCCATTCTGTCAGCCTCTTCATTGCCGGCGATGTTACAATGAGATGGGGTCCACTGGATCACAACACTTTTGAATCGTTGACAAAGTTTGTGGAGCACTACTCTGAGATCATCCAGGTCTGTATTATTTTGGCTTTTCAACGATGCGATTACTGACTGTGCATCAGTAAAGAAAGCAACTTGTCTCTCTGCCCTTTCTTCTGTCAATATAACCTCTGCTGCAGTTTTCAAGGCCTCTGCCTCTGCTCTGAAGTTGCTGGAGAATCGTCCTGTCGCCACTGACAGCCTTTTTTCTGCACCAGTGCTTAAGGTCAGAAAGACACCCCCACCTCCATTTTCTGATATGGTATATTGACTTTTTTGGTCTGGATTTTTCTTACATATGTTGGGCTCAACAACTATAATCAATATACGGTATAAAGACTTGTTTGGTCTGGTTTTTTCTTACATATGCTGGGCTCAACAACTATAATCAATATACGGTATATAGACTTGTTTGGTCTGGTTTTTTCTTATATATGCTGGGCTCAACAACTATAATCAATATATGGTATATAGACTTTTTTGGTCTGGTTTTTTTCTTACGTATGCTGGGCTCAACAACTATAATCAATATATAGTATATCTGTTTAAAAAATGTAACTACTTACTTCATCATCATCATCAGTACCCTTCAGCTACCTCAGAAGTATAGGCCTTCAGTTCCTCAAGGAGTGTAGGCCTTCAGTTCCTCAAGGAGTGTAGGCCTTCAGTTCCTTAGAGGAGTGTAGGCCTTCAGTTCCTCAAAGAGTGGAGGCCTTCAGTTCCTCAAGGAGTGTAGGCCTTCAGTTCCTTAGAGGAGTGTAGGCCTTCAGTTCCTCAAGGAGTGTAGGCCTTCAGTTCCTCAAGGAGTGTAGGCCTTCAGTTCCTCAAGGAGTGTAGGCCTTCAGTTCCTCAAGGAGTGTAGGCCTTCAGTTCCTCAAGTAGTGTAGGCCTTCAACAAATTTGAGCCAGGTTCTTCTGTCCAGTATCCACTTTCTTTACCCCTCTTATTTCTGCCTCTAGAATCTGGGACATGACATGACAGGAAACTCTATAAGAAAGCATTACAACAAGATGCAATCTGCTCATCAGAAGTGATCCCCCATCGGACAAGTGTTTCTGCCTTTTAATAATATAGCATTTAACTCAAGAACAAAGAAAGTTAAAAATGATATACAAAGGTGAGAGTTCCATCCAATCACTACTTTCTGGGGTGCACTCAGTGCTGGGGCCCTTGGGACGTGCCCGGTTCACCCTGGCGGAAGCTACACCACTGGCTGGATACCCCATACCGTAAAAACTTTCCGTTGAACAAAAACGCCAACAACAATAATTGGTTGAATGCTTATGCTCCCCAGGGAACAGAAGAGAATAATGTTATCAAGACTCTGTAAATTATTGAAATATTTTTACATCAAAGACTGATAATGCTAAAACATTATTATACTAAGGTTAATAAGAATCACCTGGTACACAGGATATAAGAGTACAAGTAGTAAGGTGTTTCACTCACTACCTTCATACTTGACAAGCTCTTGTTGCCATTTGTCCAAAAGTTTGTCCCACATCTTCTTGTATTTAAACATACTCTGTCCATACACATTTGTACAGTTTCCATACCCAGGTTTGTCATTTATAATATCAATTATCGATATTTGGTAACTAAAAAATCACTATACAAACTATCTAGAAGGTCTCTGAATAATACTGGAATCTTATTGAAAAAAGAATGTTTAAATTATCTTTTGCCTTTAATGTCTCTGAGAAACCTGGTTTAAGACAAAGTAATGAAACTTTATTCTGAAATATTCCATTTAACCACTTACAAGCCAAAAAATTTGATCAAACATATTATACACTTACTGAAATCTTAATTTTTTATAGCATGTTTATTTCATATTTAGTTCTGTGTAAGTTGCCAAGAGTCTCTGAGAAAACAAAGAAAAAAATATACAACTATTACTCCCTCTGGCATATCCTGATCATGTAATAACATATTGCTACATAAACCATTGCTGCCATTGCACATGAATGCTGTGGTACAACTTCATGTGAGCAAGCCAGCTGCATTGTTGGCTTCATTCTCTGTAGGGAGTGGAAAGAAGATTTCATATTTGTAAAAATTTGATTTGTCTGCCTTAACTGTTAATACCATATTTTTAGACAGCAAATTTTAACACCTACTTTGTCTATTAGAAGTTAATCACTACTTGCTGAAAATTGCTATGATAATATCCCAGTCATAAGCTAGGCAAAGAGTTATTTACTTCCACAGCTAACAATCATAATGGTAGTATCATGTGATCACTGTGTTTTACTATTTTTTGTTTAAATACATTGCAAGAACATCCTAAATGGATGCTGGTTTTGCCTACTTTTACAAAACTGAGCTTCTTTACTCTCTTTGATACCTGTATTGCTCCAACAAAGATGGTGGGGAATTCCCTACTAATAGTCAATATTAAAAGTCACTGAGTGCAGTAGGACCCCGTTCATACTGCACGTTAAGTTCCAGACCCTGACCAAAATGCAGAAATCACCAGAAAGTTGCAAATAAATTTTTTTTCACTTACAAATGCTTATAAATCCTAATAACAAGCTTGCACTATCATATATTAAGCGGGCAATAAAGCTAGGCTTAAAAAACTATAGTAACGTAAAAATGAATATATAGCAGTTAAAGTAAAAAAAAGAAAAAAAGTTTTTCTCGGATTCAGCTACTGAGCCTGTCATGTTGAAAAATGCCAAAAGAGCAGAACAAGGGCTGAAAATAATGAACATATATATATAATTGAAAAGCCCTACTGTGCTGACCTGAGCATAGAAATAAGTATAAGGTTATCATTTCAACAATTCAATCAATAATGTGTCTCCAAGTTTACAATTTTAAAATAATGTGTAATCCAAAGTTAGATTGTAGATGCATGGAAATAACTCCTGCTTAAAGTTTTTCCCTGATGATAAAAATCATAAAGGAAGCAAAATGAAACATCTTTAACTGTACAAAAATATTGAGCCGTCAACAGTTTATCAGCTTAAAGAAGAATCAGCAGAACTGATCGGACAACAAATAAATAATTCTGAAAGAAATGGGAACTGAAAGTTGAAGACAGACCACCAAGGACTGAGAGAGAAGGATAAAAAACATTACTGCATCAAAAAGTTTTCTAAGAGCAAAGCAACAAAGAAGAGTATGTACTGGAAACATTAGTTCCGACTACAAAACAGATTATAATACACCTATTACTTTTTATTAAGAATTTTGTAAGTTTACTCACAGACAAACATGTAGACACTAAGACTCACTTGGGCTAGACCTGTTCTATGTGGGATAAAAGTGATATCCGGTACATATAAAAAAACACCCTTCAGCATTTTTAGTTCGAGATCTTTGCTGCAAATGCTATTTTTCTCAATCTGATTTGCTCTTCTTCTACATTTGCCCACTTCTTTCATAACAATTTCTAGGCATTCCATCAATCTGGAGTTTGATTTCTGTTTAAGTTGCCTTGTGTCCTTCGCGGGTGAGAGAGCTTGTATGCTGGTTTCCTCAGATGACTGTTTAAGCAGTTCCACAGCAGACAGGTTTCCCAATCTGATTTAATGTGACCAGAGACTAAGTAAAAATACACTGTCCTCCAGGTTGGCAACCATGTTTCCACAAAGCAAGGAACATAGATCTTTATGAAGCAAAAAACTTGTATAATGACTAACTTATGAAATGCTTCCTCACATCTTTTCTGTTATTGATGATAGCTAATATAATACGGTATGCAGGAAAGAAAGCTGTCTTGGTCATTTTGTTATTGTTATTCCACAAAATATGTGACTTGACAAAAAAATATTGTGTCTGCATTATGAGATATCGTATCCCTGAAAGACATTCGCAATAGTGATAAAATATTAACCCCTTTAATTTTAAAATTTTTCGGTGAATTATTTCCCCTTGTTGCATTCATTTTTAGGTTGGACACTTTTGAAGCAACCAAGATAACAGAACTACTTTTGTATTTTGTGCATGTCTAGGAGAGTTGTGACATCATTCTAATCAGCCATACAAAGATGAACACTATTGCTTGGTGATAAGGAGAAAACTGTTATGTTACCATAAGAACTAGAACTAGACTGAATATAAGTAACAAATCAATTTAATGGTTTCTAAAATAAGAAATGCAGCTTGACTGGCTGAGAGCCTAGTCATCAGAAGAAGCGAAGACAGTTGACCATGCTGTGCACTGCACACGCACTAGTGTCAATATCTGGGTGTAGTTATGGGACTATTTGAATGTAATCGTTCGGTATGAAAACACTACAGTTCCTCCCCAGCAAGTTATGAGCAGGGATCAAATCTGATGGGTGGACGACCTGTCCTTTCTGATCGCTTTGGGGGAACTGGAACAACCACTGATCTGTCTTTTGTAATCTGCGCCGGAACAGTAATTCTCAAATTTGGTGCTGCTTTGTTGACTTTTTCCAAGATGGCTCTATTTAGCAGAAAGTCATCATAAGTATTATCAGTGGCTCTGCAGTAGAGATGGCTACTGTGTGTGTGTGTGTCGAAACAATGCTTCGAAACAGCGCCGAGTCCGATAGATCCGAAACACAGCCTGCTTCTTGTTTCGAAACAGTTTCAGTTCCTGTCTGCCTCGCTGTTTTGCAAAGAGGCACACTGTCTCACCTTCCGTGGGCCTTTGTAAAATTTGAGTCAAGCGTCCGGGACATTAGTCGTACATAGATAGTATGGAATATCAAACATGTCATATTTTTCAGGGATGTGTTATGATGACTTGATTTTACAAGTGATATTATTTTTGCTGAGAAGTTATAGACACTGGAAATTGTGTCAGTGCTGCAGTTGTCAATGTTTTAGCACTATGTTAAAGTTGAAAGTGTCCGTGTGTTCGTATAAATGTAATGGACACTTTATTAGCTCTGCTGATATCTGTGTACTTCATGTGGATTTGAATCATTGTCTACCAAAACTAGCTTACTCTACTTTGATATCATGTGTTATTATTACTTTATTATTACTGTTGTTTTTTATTATTTTCACATATACTGCAGCTATCATCATATCTCCGTTTTATTTCATCATAATGAAGACTTGTGTAAAAATATTGAATTGTGGTCACACGAAACGCCATAGATTTTCACACACGCCAGTCCAAGCAGACAGCACGCCAGAAGCGCGCAAGAAAAACGGTGGAGATTGTCTCACACAGTTCATGTATACTCTCTATTGCTAGAGACTTCTTCCGACACGGGTAAAAGTGCCGTTGTGTCGAAACAGTGTGTCGATACAGTTTAAATCACTGTGCCGAATGTCTCGATACATCGGAGTGTGTCGATTTGCCCATCTCTACTCTGCAGTGCTCGAGAATACTACCTGGTCTCATCTGATTCTGATGTTGCCTCACAGTCTGGTGACTGTCCATGCGAACAATGTACATCATGTTTCCAAGTGTGCATAAGACGTGTCCATGCAACCTTTGGTGAAAAATTCTTGACTAATACAGAATCTCCACTGTGGAACTTTGATACCTTATTTCCACTGGGCCTACTTTTTGTTGTTGCCTGTGGCATTATCAGTGATAACTGTGTCCTGAGTTTGACGTCCATGAAGTAATTTTGCAGGTGATTTGCCTGAGACTGCACTTGGTGTTGTCCTGTATGTGAAAAGTAATTCATCTAGCGCACAGTATCGCTCCCCAGCAAATATTTGTCATAGCGGACTTGAAAGTATGAACAAAGCATTCTGCTTCGCTGTTGGATGCCGGATGGAATGGCGCTGTTTTGAGGTGCTCGATTTCGTGTGAAGTACAGAATATATGGAACTGATGAGAAGTGAATTGCATTCCATTGTCAGATACGATGGTATCTGGAAAACCTTCATGGAGGAAGATTTTGCTGAGTGCACATATGGTTGCATCTGTTGTAATAGATGTCATGTTCATGATGTACGGATACTTGGAGTATGCGTCTATGACAATCAGCCACTGTTCATCCATGAATGGACCGGTAAAGCCCACGTGTATCCTTTCCCATGGATATTCGGTATCAGGCCATGATATTTGTCCACCAGCAATGTCGCCGTGCCAACTGCTTCATCCTGACAACTCCAAAGTGACTCTGATGCAATAATTGAAGAATTTTCTTATGAAGCGAAGCAGGAACAATTACTCTGTTCGATTCAGCTTGCCATAGGAGTATGCCATTGTGAACCGAAATATTCATGCGACGATCAAAATATGCTTTAATGTCAGTGTCCTTTTGAGACAGAGACTCAGGCCACCCCTGTAATACATACTGTCGAACTCTACTGAGTAGCTTATCTTTGGCTGTTTCGTTTTCAATCAGCTGTGAGTCCAAAGGAATGTCTACTATAGCATCTTCATTCTTCATAGTTACAGAAAAGCATGAAGCTTCTGACTTGTCAAACCCTGGATCTGCTCCCATTGGAAATCTGGAAAGAGCATCCGCATTAGCGTATTTTGCCATGGGCCTGTATTTTATCACAAAGTTATATGTCATTAAAAGAATAGCCCATCGCTGTAAGCATTGCATAGTTAGGACTGGTAACTTGTGATCTGGAGAAAATATCGCTAGCAAGGGTTTGTGGTCTGTCTGAAGTTCAAAGGTCCTTGAGAGTCTGTACAGGTATTGGTGAAATTTCTTCACACCGAAAATAATAATCAGTCCTTCTTTTTCAATTTGACTGTAGTTTCTTTCAGCTTGAGCCATTGTCTTTGATGCAAATGCGATAGGTTTTTCTGATCCATCTTGGTATCTGTGTGACAAAACTGCTCCTATGCCGTAAGATGATGCATCTGTTGCAAGGATGATCAGAAGATTTGGATCGAAGTGAACCAGCTTTGTTGCATTTATAACACTAGTCAACAACCAAAATGTACCACAAATGAAAATAGCTGATCTTAACTAATTTTGGTGTGCTGAAAACGAAAATGACATTAAAAAATGTTGATTGGCTCTAGTTTTCAAGATATATGCTACTAGTTTATTTAATTACGTTCAATTTATATATATGACGCAACTGTTGTGGGCTTTGCATAATTTTTTTCTAATGACCAATAAAAATGTAACTAGAAGTTGATGATGCAATCCTACCTATGAATACATCACCTTTGTGTATAAATATCTTATCTCTGATAAAATTTTGCCATTAGTTAGTGCATTTGTCCTTATCAAAAGTATCGTAGTTACAAATGCCTAGGACATGTGTGAACAGTGCTAATAATTTCTGTTATATATGTGGTGAGGTGACATTTGTATCATAAAAACGAAATATAACTAAAGTGATTAAGAAGGCGTACAGTTTGTATTTTGGCTGCAGAATAGGAGATCAAGATAAGAGCTGGGCGCCACACGTATGCTGCAATACATGTGCAGCACATCTTAAACTGTGGTTGACTGGCAAGCTATGCCTTTTGCAGTCGCAATGACTTGGAGAGAGCCCACTGATCATCTCAACAACTGTTACTTTTGCATGGTCCCTCCAATTGGGAAAGGCATATCAAAGAAGAAAAAATGGACTCTGGAATATCCAAACATCCCCTCTGCAATACGTCCGGTACCACATGGCGATGACCTACCAGTTCCCAAAGTGCCAGAATCATTTTCAGCTGCTTCCACTGATGAAGAAGAGGACATTTGTGGTCCTGAACCATCAACCTCAAGCGACCCAGATTTTGAGCAAACTACATCCACTAAACCACACTTAATAACCCAAGGTGAACTGAATGATCTTGTAAGAGATCTGAATTTACCGAATAACAAGGCGGAGCTTTTGGGTTCCAGATTGCAACAGTGGAATCTTCTGGCAGAAGATGTTACAATTTCTGTGTATAGGAACCGCCAGAAGCCGCTTATTACATTCTTTTTTAAAGAGGATGACCTTTCTGCGTGCCGCAACATTTCTGGTTTAATGGCAGCCCTCAAAATCAATTACATACCGGAAGAGTGTAGGCTTTTCATTGATTCATCCAAGACGAGTCTTAAAGCTGTTTTGTTGAATAATGGTAATGTGTTACCGTCAATTCCTGTTGGTTACGCAGTTCATATGAAAGAAACTTATGAAAACATTAAGCAGCTTTTGAAGTGTATAAACTACGATCATCATCATTGGTCACTTTGTGGTGACTTAAAAGTGGTCGCTCTTTTGCTTGGACTACAGGGTGGATACACCAAGTACTGTTGCTTTCTCTGTGAGTGGGATAGCCGTGCACGAAGTGACCATTACATCAGAAGACATTGGCCAATTAGGCAGTCATTGCAGCCTGGCAGTAAGAACTTTGATAACCCAGCACTTGTCGATACCAGCAAGATTTTGTTGCCACCCTTGCACATTAAGCTGGGTCTCATGAAAAACTTTGTCAAGGCAATGGAGAAAACAGATGAGGCTTTCAAATACCTCATCAGAAAATTTCCAAGACTGAGTGAAGCTAAAATAAGAGAGGGAGTATTTGTTGGTCCGCAAATTCGAAAACTTCTTCATGATGACGAGTTTCTTTGCGTGTTGCATGGCAAGGAAAAAGCAGCATGGCTAGCATTTAAGTCAGTGGTGGACAACTTTCTTGGAAACAACAGATCTGATAATTATAATGAAATTGTAGAAAATCTCCTTCTGAAGTATAAGAGTCTTGGCTGCAACATGTCTTTGAAAATTCATTTTCTGGATTCTCATCTGGATTTCTTTACGTCAAACTGTGGAGCGGTCAGTGATGAGCATGGTGAACGATTTCACCAGGACATTACTCTATGGAGACAAGGTATCAAGGCAATAGGAGCCCTTCAATGCTTGCTGATTACTGTTGGAATGTGACAAGAGACACCTCATCGATTGACTACAAGAAGCAAGCAAAGAGAGCTCGAACAGCGACTTAATAATGACGGAATGGGTACAAATGTGCCTTTTAAAAACATGATATGTGAACTTTAAATAATGTTTTTATTTTTTCTATCATTTTATGTTGAAATATAAATTAATTGTGTATGTAACCACAATTTTTATAATGCTAAAGTAGAAAGACTAGCTGTTCACCCCAGAGAATTAAACAAGCATACATTATTTGTATTACTGTAATGTAAATTCATCATTTAAAAAAAACCCAGAGCCAATTGGTGAATTTCATTATGGTATCTGAAATCAGCATGTCAATATCAATAAGAAATGGTATATTTAATTTCTGGTACAAATAACTTTTGAAAATTTGTTGACTAGTGTAATAGCTGTTTTAAGAGCTTGAAAAGCTTCTTCCTGAGCTTTGGAGCAAGAAAATGGAGTGTCCTTTTTCCTTAATCTGTTTAGTGGTACACATAGCTTAGAGTAACTGGCAATATATTTATGGTAATAATTTACTTTGCCAAGAAAAGATTGTAATTCCATGAGATTCCTTGGTCTAGGTAGTTGCTTGATAGCTGCAATACCTGATTCTGAGAGAAATAAACCATCAAGTAATTTGCACAACCTTCTAAACCTCCTATAATTTGCTCGATGAAACACTGAAAAATTGCTTCTGATATTGATATAAGCCATGTCGTGTGTTGATAACAACAAGCTCTTTAAATTCATCATCAAGTTCTATTTGTAAATAGGCATCTGAGAGATCTATTTTGGTAAAGTACTTCCCATTCTGCAATTTCTGGAATAGTTCCTCAGGTCAAGGAAGGGGGTACTGTTCAATCTGAATTTTAGAATTTATGGTTACTTTGAAATCTCCACAAATTCTAACAGTGCCGTTTGGTTTTGGTACAACTACAATAGGTGTAGCCCAGTTGCTAGAATGTACTCGTTTAATTATTCCTAAGTCTTCTAACCTTTTTTTTTCTGAATTGACTGCATCCTTTTGTGCAAATGGTACTGGACGTGGCTTGTGAAATTTCGGAACTGCATTCTGGCAAACATGTAAGTGAGCCTTGAATGTTGTGTATGTTCCTAATCTTTTGTTGAAAACATTAGGAAATTTGCTGCAGAGTTCTTTTACTTTAGCGATGGCTCTGACCGAAGAAAAGGGTTCAACCATATTAATGACTTCTGGAGGCACTTCGTTTCATTCTGTTACCGTAAATCCAAAGGCATAGAACCATGGTATACCAAAAAGATTAGCCCATGAGGTGTACCTGCAACCACTAGCCTTAGTGTGCGTACTTTGTCACCCAATTTGACCTCAACGTTGGTCCATCCTTTGATTGGGACGTTAACAGCTCCATAACCTTTAAGCAGAGAATTAGGTGGTTTTAGGCGTGGTGATCCGATATCAGCGTATCCTTTCAAACCAACTAAGGAGCATGAGCAACCTGTGTTCAAGAGAAATTTTACAGGTTTGTTATTGACTAGGACATTAAGGAGAAACTTGTCCTTGTGTTCTTCCATATCAATCAAGTTGACATCTGTACTTGATCTGTCCTTTGTTTTGTTTGACAACCTGTCTGTGCTGGAACTGCATCGTGAGCTGCTATCGGCGGAACATACTGAATTCATTGAGTTGCATACTGAGGATAAAAGACTAAGTTTTCCACAGACATTGCAAGTAGCCTGTGTGTGTTTACACACTGATCTTTCATGCTTCACGTAACACGCTGGACACGACTTCAGTTTATTGGTAGCTGAAGAGTCTTTTGGTCTGATCTGTTGTGTAGCTGAACGAGTCAGTGATTGTGACCTTGTCTTTCTATACTTGGACTTCATTATATGAATATCTATCTGAATTGTGTCATCTCCTCTGAGAATTTAATTGGCAGAACATGTAGTTTCATATAAAGCTGCTATATATGAAATCTTCTCCAGAGATGGTTCTTCATATAAAGCAGCTCTACGTATAAATTCATGAGGTGTATGTTGTAATACCATATCACGAATACTTTCATCTACCAGTGACTGGCCACATCCATCCTTAGGACACATAAATTTACAATCATTTGCTAGACCTTGTAATTCTGCAATCCACTGTAAGTTTGGTCAGACTTCTTCCTTGATTGTCAGAATTTGTCGGGCAATAATGAGATGAGTGTGCTGTTTAAAATGTGTGGTAAATTTAGCAATGTGCTCATCGTATGAGAAACTAGATAGATCCTCGGTTCCTATCCAAGATAGAAAAAAGTGGTATTTCATCTTTCTGTTGATCAAACCATGTGCATCAAAATGATGAGTCAGCCTCTTTAAATATATGTCCCAGTTATCCTTCTCCAAAGCTAATTCTGGGAAAGGAGGAATATGTGGTTTTAGTACCTGTGAGGAGGTACTTGCTTCTGAGATAGTCGTAGATCTAGCTGTTTGCTGATCCAATAAGAACTGCATGATTTGTCTTTGCTGTTCTCTTATTTTGTTCTGTTCTTTGCTCTTTTTGCTGCTCAATTTGTTGATTTATTTGCTGCATAAGCAATTTGAGAATCATAGACATTTCTGACTCTTGAGTTGCCATCGTATCAAATGTGGTGAATGGACAGCGAAATTGATATATGGGTATAGTCCAAATTTACGACAAGTGGAAGTGCTGAAAACATGACAAAAGACTGGTTCAAACGTGTTGTCGTGTCTCTGTCCCATCCAGTGCGTAACTAGGCCTATTTGTTTCATAAGTACAAAATTACCTGTGTCGTAAGCGCAAACTATGTCCGTCGTAGGTGTGAAACTCCTCGTCGCCAAATGTTATGTTACCGTAAGAGCTAGAACTAGACTGAATATAAGTAACAAATCAATTTAATTTAAAATCAAATGGTTTCTAAAATAAGAAATGCAGCTTGACTGGCTGAGAGCCTAGTCATCAGAAGAAGTGAAGACGGTTGACCATTGCTGTCCCCTGCGCAAGCACTAGTGTCAACATCCGGGTGTAGTTATGGGACTATTTGAACGTAATCGTTCAGTATGAAAACACTTCAAAAACAGGTAGAAATTATCTGACAGGTCCACAAACTAGTTAACTATTTGACTGTGGAACAAGGCTCTGACAGCTGGTCAGTTTTGATGCCCGTGCCTAAACAACAGTGAGAGTGTTGCTCTTAGTTTATCAATAATAAAATCCCAAAATTCACCATTTTAATTCAGTCCATGTTTTAAAATGCACAAGATGACTTCCGTTAATATTTAAACCACCAGTCTGAATTGAGATAAGCAGTATGTGTATGTGTTTTGATGTTATTTCTACAATTTGTGTGACCATTTGTTTGTTTTTCTTTGTTATTGCTACAAAAATTACAAGAACTATATCTACACATTCTTAGCCTCCTAAGCGAATAATTGTGTCAATCCTGCTTAAAAGCATTGTTGACAGTGACAATGATTTGTTATAGTTACAATTTGTTGTCAAATGATGGGATCTAGGCACACATGTTAGACAAAATAGATTTAGCTGAAGAATGGGTGTGGCTCTAATCTGGCCCATCAAAAATCAACAGAGTTAGACCTACAGTTACATCTAATAACTGTCATAGGTAGAAGATGAAGATATAGATACTGTTAAAACTTGAAACAAGTGTAATAAGTCTAGTTTATTTGTTTGACAATTACATAATGCAATATTGTATAAATGTTGAGATTTTTATAAGGAACCATAGTAAAAATGGTGTGATTAACACTATATATACTAAATGTGGCCATATTCGACGTTTTAGTACTTCGTAAATGGATTACCTAGATACTTTTATTGTCTGCAACAATAAATTATGTTTGGTAAGTTCATATTATACTGTGAACTTTTTAAAATTTACATGTTTTTTATGTATATCAAATGTACTTGGGTTAAAACTAACAAAGAAACTGTATATTGTTACTCTCTATCCATTTACCTACAGTTTTATGTTTAATATATGTATGTTCACAGAAAAGATTTATATAAAATTTACACTAAAAATGGTATACTTCATTGTTTAGTATTATAAAAAAAAAAATTCCGGCACAGGGTAGAAAATAATTACGGAATCAAAGAGTTAAGAATTGTTTATTGTAATTATGACAGTGACATCCCTTGATGAGCCTAACTTTTCCATTTGATCAAGAGTGTGAAAACTGAAATATTTGATGATAAGGTATGCATTTGTGAAGATAAAATGTTAAAAATATCAAATTATGGGAAAATAGGTCTTAAGTCATGTTACAATGCCGTTTCAGAACAGATCAGCTACATTTTAAGCATATTTATGATCACTAATGACACATGCAACCTGTATCTTTTGAGAACAGAGAAGCTAAATTTTCATTAAATATAAAATCTCAAAACTCATATTTGTAAACCAACTGTCTATTATTCAGTTTTCTCTGATGGAAATTGCTGATTTTCTGAGGTCACATCATAAAATGTTTTACTTGTTTGTGTTATAATTCCTAATATCTTCTATAACCTTAAGCAAATTTAGGTAAATTTAAGAAACCAGGGTGTCACATAGCTGAAAGTTTGTCCTAGTTCTATCAATTACCCTGGCACTTCCAAAGGGACATAGTCCTTCAACAAATTTATGCCAAGCCTGTGCCATCCGTTCAAGGTCTGTCCATGTCTTATTTATCTCTTTCATGTCCATATCCAGTTCCCTTCCTGTGTTTTTGGGTCTCTCTTTACCTCTTACCTGGGGATTGCAGAATAAGGGCTGTCTTTTTATGCTATCAACAGGTTTCCTCAATGTATGTCCCAGCAACACCAGTATCTTCTTCTCACCTCTAGTTGTTTAGTGTTTTCAAAAAGGATTTTGAAATCATGAACACTGAATGATCAGCCAGATCTCTAGCTGTTTAGTGATTTCAAAAAGGACTTTGAAATCATGAACACTGAATGATCAGGCAGATCTGTAGTTGTTTAGCGTTTTCAAAAAAGATTTTGAAACCATGAACACTGAATGATCAGCCAGATCTCTAGCTGTTTAGTGATTTCAAAAAGGACTTTGAAATCATTAACACTGAATGATCAGGCAGATCTCTAGTTGTTTAGCATTTTCAAAAAGGATTTTGAAATCATGAACACTGAATGATCAGGCAGATCTCTAGTTGTTTAGCGTTTTCAAAAAAGATTTTGAAATCATGAACACTGAATGATCAGGCATATCTCTAGCTGTTTAGTGATTTCAAAAAGGACTTTGAAATCATGAACACTGAATGATCAGCCAGACCTCCAGTTGTTTAGCGTTTTCAAAAAGGATTTTGAAATCATGAACACTGAATGATCAGCCAGATCTCTAGTTGTTTAGTGTTTTCAAAAAGAACTTTGAAATCATGAACACTGAATGATCAGCCAGCGTTCTATATTTTAAATATTAGGTACCAAACAGTAATTCAGTCATTCTTGTGAAATATTGATTGCCACCAGAATTATGGAAGATAACCATTATATAAACCATTTTAATGTTCACCAGGTTTCTACACATTACCATTTGTGCTTGAAATTTTCAGCTCTCTATTATTTATGTTAAATCCTTCCATCATTGAACTATGTAAAACCTCAATGCTGTACACATCAGAAAGACAGCACTTGGAGAAACACCTCTATAGGTGAGAACCCATGCACACATCTTGGCAGCAATGCATGTTGGAGGAACAGATAATGATACTGAGAGAAGGATTCAGAAGTCATGAGGAGTTTTCACTGGCACTGGAAGATATAGTGAGGAATAATGAGATGGTCACACACACACACAAACACATAAATGTCAACTTAATGTGAAGTCAAGTCTCATTGAATGGTTCTGAAACAATAGCAACAAGAATGATACTCAACAAGTTATGGACTTCCTTACTGGGTACAATAAAGTAATTTGTGATACTGACATTATTGCCAGTGTCAGTTGAGGGAAAGAACCAGGCAAATAAAGTAACACGAGGCAACAAAGATGTCACAGGTGGATATGACATACATTAAATAAGTCATGTATAACATCACAAGGCAGTCTCTGTTCTAGAATCTCAAAGTAGAAGAAATAAAACAAGAGACCCTAAGAAATATAAAGAAGAGAAATGTATACAGACATAATGTTATTGTAGACGCTAAAAAGAACTTGACTGTCCGAGACAGAGGGTTTAGAGAGAGCGTTGTGGTAACCTATGCTGCACAGGCACTTTAAAGTCAAAGAGAGAGAGAGAGAGAGAGAGAGAGAAAAAGGAAGAGAGAGAGAGAGAAAGTGAGTGAGAGAAAGAGAGAAAATAATACAGACAGTCACATAAATGTTCTGATAAACTTTTATTTTTAAAATATGAATGAGCCATAAACTACATAACTGCTACTTATGGGACTAAATTAAGAAGGATCAGCCAGATTTATATTATCAAATTCTGTTACATTATTTTGTGGTGTCACAAGTGTACCACTGTGTTAACAGATATGCAATGTATACAGTAAATGATGATGCATTACACACATTTTCAGTTATTCATCTCTTTTTTCACTGCTACTTTTTATACTTTGTCCCCCTTAAAACTTTTCACACTCCAGTGAAACTACTCTTAACTATCATTTCAAAGTGCTGAGGCAGAGGCACTCAACCATGGAAAAAACAAGGATGATGCTATAGCCATGACAGTTGCCCACAAATTCCCAACCAGTCATAACTGCCTTAGGGAACCATAGAATCAAGGTCATCAATGAATTAGTCAACCTCTCAGAAGCACTAATGAAATCAGCTCAAGTTCAACAAGAAGAGACTATAGTGGATTCTCGCTCACTGGGGGGTTGGTGGCTAAGAGGTATGGCGTCCGCCTCTAATTCTAAACCAGGTTCATATCGCAATACAAGGAATATATTTGATATAATTTTTTTCTGAACCAGTGGGCCCTAATAATGTCATACTCCACCCTGATCTCCTGGATAGTGAGGTTGTATGCCTAGCCTTCTCGTATAAGGGCGAAAAAATAGGAGGTTCTGTGTGCATGTTCCACGTTAAAAATTCTTTGGCAGTTGGAAATCGTAAAGAGTAGGCCGTGAGGCCACTGCCCTGGCAAAATTTACAAAATTATGAAAACCTACCCACCACAAACATATTTATAGACCATTAACTGTAGGACAGAAATCGATGCAACTATGTGAGAGCACAAGAAGAACAGAATTCAAAGCCCCTTAAATTTCTTGATAACATCCATAAAAAAAAATGATACAACAACAAAATGGAGGGCATTCAATGAAACTGAAATATTATTCTAATAGGCCTACCTTGACCAAATGTTTACCTTTCCCAGCCACCCTGACACAAATATACCTGTTTCTCTGTTGCACATCAATATGGATAATATAAGCAAGCTAGCATTTAGCAAAGTCTATAGTTCTGCTGACTGTGATACACCTTGTATGTGTCTAGAACAAGAAGAAGTTGTTGGTGCCAATGTTAACAACATTATTATTGAAATTAAACATATTTTGTGATACTAATGGCTAGCAGTGTCTACCCCATCCTGCAGAAACCACTAAGCTACAAAAATGTCAACAAATAATACAGATAAGTCAATTAAAGACAATAAAACTCAAATCATCCAAGACAGAAGGAGGTTGTCTGGCATAGAAGTCCAGGCAAGTCCTTGTTTCTTGGTTAAGAGAACCAGAGGTAGACTGAAAAATGGACGGTGAAGAGAACTGAAGGCAAATGAAAATGATGTTGAAGACCTTGAGATGACGGCACATTACAGGAGGACTTTGCTCTCTTGGCAACAAAAGGGTCATGAATGAATGAATAACTATTAAAAGGAGGTGCCCACGGCACAGACTTGTTTATGTTAGCACAAGTTATGTATTGAAGAAAAAAAAACCTTTAATTTGGGAGTTTATCTCAGATTTTTAAGCAATGATATTTTGTAACCTCAATTATGCCCTTTTAAATATTATGCTTGTCGAGGAAGATCAGCATTTTGAATCAAATATGTTCCAACAGCAGAAAGCAATTTTTCTAAATGATCTAGATCACAGCATCAAGAAATAACACACTCTAAATTATTTGTTCCATGGAATTTAAATAAGATTGTTATTTTAAAAAATAACTTCACTGCTACTGGAAATATTCAAATTCTATCAAATTAATTTTTCATTGTAGACAATACAGATCAACATTCTCACAAGCACGTCTCACAGGTTATTACAATCTATTTCACGGGTTCTGTGCACTGCAGGTAACATGTATCCTTATTAAAAGAATCACTATGGTTTGGGTAAATTATGATCATCATGAGACAAATTAACAGATGAAAGACACTGGGGGTAGTGATGGCTACTGTTGTTATTGTTATTTTGATGATGCTCTGGACTGTTTGCATCCACAGGACTGGCTGGAGATGGGTCGATGTTTTCTCTCTCCCCACTACTTAGTTCTAGGGATGAGGTGGATATGTGATGAGAGTGGAAGTGGTCATCAGATGGAAAACCTGGACTGGATTTGTTACTTATGGACTGTGTTGATGAGACAGAGGGCGTTGCATGAATCTGAGTTGAGCCGTTTGTCGTGCTTCGTTTGGCCAATGTGGGCCAACTAGATGCCAGTCCTGCCACAGGATGTTCTTGACTGGGTTTACAGTTCTTATATGAAGGAATAACAAGGTCAGAAGCTAAGTTTGAGTGTGTGGCTGATTTGCAGTGTTCAGTCAAAGATGGCCCACAGCTGGCCCTACGTGAATTTGGATTACTTACAAATCTGGTTAAGGATCCACCATGCAGCATCAGAGTCTGATGTTTGAGAGGGGTAAAACTGAATGGATCATGACCACTTCCCATAAAACTCAATTCCAAACTAGGGCTCAAGTTGCTAATTTTTGGACGAGTCAGGAGAGCATCCATAGACAGACTGCGAGGACTAGGAGAAATGGAAGCAGGGTTTCTACCATATAAACTGTGGAAGAACATGACCGTGGTGGGCAAGCTCTGCCGCCGATGCATCTGGATAGGGGTTACATTAGAGTCCTTTCTGAGGCCCAAGTAGAAATTGAGATCTTTGCGTATGACGTGTGGTAAACTAAACCTGCGAATGCTGCCTACTAAAGGTATGCCATGTTCACTGTCCTCACTGACAGGACTCAGGCACCGCCCACTCTCCTCCGACTCTGGTGGATAGTGGTACATTAAGTTAACGTCATTCTCCACCACATCATCCTCTTCACTCTTTCCCTCTTCTTCTTCTTGTTCTGAGTGTATATGTTTCTCTTTAATAATAACTTTTCGTTGTGAAACCTCTGCACCATTTATGTCAATACACACACTCCCAGCCACTTCTAAATCACTAGTGATCAATTCTTTGTCCTTCACTTCTTCCTTCTCTTCATGATCTGCTTCTGTCTCCTTCTGAACTTCATCAAACTGCCCTTCCCCAGAGTCTGAATCTACTTCAGAGACTTCCTGCCCACTGTCCATGATGGACTTCCACTGGGACTGATTGTGGGACAGATGAGACATCATAAGGGCAGTTAAATCAGTGCCCAGAAACTTGTCCCATGCCTTAAACAATGGGCTGACCACAAACTGCATGAAACCTGGGGATACACAGGATTAAACAGAATCAAACAGGCAAAGAATAAAATTAACATAATTTAAAACAGAAGACATACAATGGTGTCAGGAAACAAAAGAACCATAAAAGAAAAAATCAATCCAATCTACATTTTGCAAATGTTAAATATGAGGACTATTCCAAAAACAACAAAAGTAATCAAAAATAGAGAAAAAAAATCTTATTTCATACAAAACTTACATACATAACTGCATTACTTTTCCACATAGTCGCCACCCAAATTCAGGCCCTTGTCATACCGTGACACCAGCTTTTGCAATCCCTCGTCAAGGAACGGCGCAGCCAGGGTACCCAGCCAGTTGTTGACTCCATCCATGAGCTCCTCGTTGGTTTCGAAGCGCTGGGTAGCCAACCAGACCTTCATCTTGCCGAAGAGATGGTAATCGCTTGACGCCAAGTCCGGGCTGTAAGGGGGGGGGGGGGGGGGGGGGGGGTTGGTTGAAAATCTCCCAGTTGAACTGCTCGAGTAAAGCCTTTGTGCAGGAGAATGACGCGATTGGTGAGCATTCCACGCCTTTTGTTTTGGATTGACCTCTGAAGCTCCTTCAGCGTTTCACAATAAACTTCTGACGTTATTGAGGTCCCTAGTGCCATAATTCCGTCAACAAAATTCCCTTGCGGTCCTAGAACACTATAGCCATCATTTTTCGAGGCAAAAATGTTTGAATGTCTTGGGCTTGTTTGGAGAATGAGTGTGCATCCACTGTTTGGACTGTTCCTTCGTCTCTGCATTCCTGAACTAAACCCATGTCTTGTCACCAGTCACGATTCTGTTGAAAAATTCATCCCCCTCTTCCCAGTAGCGCAGAAGGAACGTCAAAGCTGAGCCCATTCTTTGAGCTTTGTGAACGTCGTCAGTCAGTTGTTTTGGTACCCACCGTGCACAGAATTTGTGGTAACCCAATCTCTCTGTGACAATTCGAAACAGACTAGTCCTCGAAATTTGAGGAAATTCAGCAGAAAGATCTGAAATTGTGAAACAACGCTTTTCACCCATGACTTGGTCGACTTTTTGAACGAGTTCATCAGTCAAAATTGAGCGTCGTCCTTGTTCCCCCTCATCATGCACACCTGTGTGCCCATCCCTGCACCAATCCCTCACAGAACTGTCACTCATAACGTTATCATTGTACACACGACAGAATCGACGATGAATCTCGGCGGCGCTGTGTCCTTCTACCTGCAGAAAACGAATCACACCACTGACCTCACAGCTGGCGGAAGTGGCGATGACAAGGTCCTTGTTTACTCAGTCACTCCTCATGAACAATTGGGACTGTGGGTTTGCGTGTAGCGAGATAACACAATATTGATTGCTGCAGGCAATGTGCCGTGTCGCTATGGCAACCAGTTTATTTTTACCAGCCAATTGGAGGTTGATTTTGGAATAGCCCTCATATAGAGGTGTCAGGAAACAAAGGAACAACAAAATAACACAAGAGCAAACCAGTAAAATCTACATTTTACAAATGTTACATACAATGGTGTCAGGAAACAAAAGAACAACAAATGAACAACACATGAACAAACCAGTACAATCTAAATTTTACAAATGTCACATATAATGGTGTCAGGAAACAAAAGAACAATAAAAGAAAAAAACCAGTACAATCTAAATTTTACAGACTTTACATACAATGGTGTTGGGAAACAAAAGAACAACACAAGAACAAACCAGTACAATCTACATGTTACAGACTTTACATACAATGGTGTTGGGAAACAAAAGAACAACACAAGAACAAACCAGTACAATCTACATGTTACAGACTTTACATACAATGGTGTTGGGAAACAAAAGAACAACACAAGAACAAACCAGTACAATCTACATGTTACAAATGTTAATGATGTCTATAGCTCTATGTAGTTCCTAGGGGGTCTCTGTTACGCACAAATAATTACTTTTTCCAAAGTCTTTGTATGATCATTTTTCGTATGTATGATCATTTTTTGACTGAAGTGTGTATTATGTTTTTTACAGTCAAAGGGACATAACCCGAGTTATTGAGACTACAATTTTTTAGGAGTTTGCCTTCTCTTGTATAGAGACACGTTCGGTCTATAATTTCTTGAACGAAGCGTGACCATATCTCCTTATTTGGTAGTATCAGTCAACTGTTGTAGATGTCTGAAACCTGTCTTAACGCTTCTGTTCATGACCATAAAAGGCGCGACTGTGTAAGACTTTTATCTCGAATGTTCTTAGAATTGCTTTGTGTGAATTGATACTCACGTAGATGAGTTCTGCGCATGTCAAAAACTGGGAGTTCGTTCTGTGTGTTCCGCCCAGCTGGGCAGTTTAGAAATGGTCTGAGTAGCGAGCGGACGCAACCTGCGTCTTGTGATTTTCTGAGGGAAATATGTTGTCTTTGTGAGTTAGTTAGCTAACTAGACTATTTCCCAGTATTATTCAAGCCTGCCTGGAGGCATATGTTCGTGGTTGATTTCCGAAGAAAGGTAATTCCTCTTGTATCGAACTTTTTGCTATCATCTAGAAGTTCGTCATTTTGTCGCTCCTTGCTCGCCTGTGTGATTCAAAATGGAGAGGTACTTTGACTAGGTTTTTCGCCACCGGTATCTTTATACCTGAACTAGTTATATATATGGGTCGCTCTAGACCAACAAGACTATTGTCTGTGTTCCAGGATTCGTTATATCAGAGATCACGTCCAAGTCAGATGGTTAGACTTAGAAACGTTATAAAGGTCAGTTTGACCTGTATGCCCAGTATGCTATTCAACGTGCTTTATCATTTTTGGTGGCCATATGTTGGTTTACTCTGATACCAGCTATCAAGGGGGTCAACAAACCCAGACATCATCATCAAGCTTTCAACATTACAGTTTCAACTCATCACCTCAATGTTTGATGAAAGATTTTGAAAGTACCCGGCGTTGCTGAAAGTTGGAAATTGTTTCAAAATACCCGGCATTGCTCGTCAAGTTGGCAGTTTTCCTGATCTGTTGGGAAGAAGGACAAGTGCCGTAACAACTGTTCCGGTCTCAGAGGTACTGTTGCAGATTCAGAAGGTCAAGTGCTCAAGTCAATTTGTAGAATTCAGAAGGTCAAGTTCAGAAGCTGTTTCCTGTCAGAAGCTCATTTCCTTCGTCATGGCAGTTTACGAGAGCAGATATGGATCAACGTTGGATCATTGTCCTAAGAATACTGATCA
The DNA here is from genome assembly GCA_024509875.1 of Oreohelix idahoensis. Lineage (NCBI taxonomy): Eukaryota > Metazoa > Mollusca > Gastropoda > Stylommatophora > Oreohelicidae > Oreohelix > Oreohelix idahoensis. Next base: position 124,731 of record JAMPIV010005295.1, on the reverse strand, counting down.
CATCCTGTTCTGAACTGTGCTGACGTTTTGGATACATAGAAGTTAAGTGGCCTGTTTTGTTTGTGAACTGTGCCCTTATGTTCTAGCTGAGCCTTCTAAATTCTTTCACACTTTTTGCTATTGGTTACATGTTATATGTTATTTGTATTTGTATATTTATATGTTTATATTCAGCGGGTTTTTTTGGTTGGGCGGTGTCTTTCAGTAGAAGATACCACGTCACAGAGGTTCTACTGTTAGCGTTTCGTTAGGGACTGTGCGAATTTCCTACTGTGAAATTTGCTAGCGACAATCGTTGCTATATCTGTTTAGTTGTGACGAGTTGTGCTTTATTTTCGTTTTTTGTATATTTTTTTCCTCTCTTTCTTTCTGTTTTTTAGTTTCAATTTCAATTGTTTGTATTTGTAGGTCTCCTCTTTTCTATTATTCAGTTCTTTACATAAATTTTTGTGTATACACTGTAGCGTCATTTGTTTGTCATATCTTCGCATTTTGTCATCACATTCTTTGTGATATTTCTTTTTAGTTTCGCTGTTTATTTATTTGACTTATGCGAATGTTTTCGTATTGTTTGATCTTTGTTATTGTTTACATTGACTCTGACCTTTGTTATTGTTTACATTGACTTTGATCTTTGTTGTTGTTTACATTGACTCTTATCTTTGTTGTTGTTTACATTGACTTTGATCTTTGTTATTGTTTACATTGTTGGTGACCTTTGTTATTGTTTACATTGTCTTGTTATTGTTTGCATAGTTCTTGCATAGTTAGCTTTCACTATTGTTACATATATGCTCATGCACTATTGGTCTATAGTGCACTTATCATAACTAACTGGTGGTTTTTTGCTTATGCACTATTGTAGTGCAGTTATGATAAATAACTGATGGTTATGCACTGATTTGTGTAGTGCACTGATAATTAAGAGGTGACTTGTGATATTATTATACATTTGATAATACAAGTTGGTGTCAAGTCTTGTTTCCCACAGAGATTGGAGTAAACATAGTGATTATACAAGCACTTTATTAAGTCTTGTTGCTATTAAGATTGAAATAAGATAATTAATTATTTCAGGTTCTGTACTCACATTTTAGACATCATGTCTACATTTGAGTACTTTATTGAGCAGGGTAAAGCCCTTGGGAAGACAGGTGATAAATTAGAAGAATTTGCGACTGTTCAATATGCCAAGGCATTGAAGTCGGAAGAAAAGAAAATGAAAGAACAAACAGAACAAAAGAGAATAGATGCTAAGATAGAACAAAAGAAACTGCAGATGCAGGTGGATGAGAAAAGATTACAAATGGAAATACAAAAAAGAGAAGCTGAATCTCAGGAGAAGAGACTTCAGGCTGAGGCTGAAAATAAGAGACTTGAAAAAGAGGCTGAAAATAAGAGACTTGAAATAGAGGCTGAAAATAAGAGACTTGAAATTGAGGCTGAAGAAAGAAAGTTACAGGCTCAGGCTGAAGAAAGAAAGTTACAGGCTGAGGCTGAAGAAAGAAGGTTACAAAGAGAAGCCGATGAGAGAAAAGCAAAAATGGAGCATGAAGAAAAACTCATAGCTTTAGAGTTAGAGAAGTTAAAGTTATTGAACGCTGGTAACGCTAATGATGCAAATAAGGTGTCAGATAAGACTAATGCTAAGGATTTCAAGCTTAATCTACCAGCATTTAATCCCTCAATCGATGATATAACATTTTATCTAGATAGATTTGAAAGTGCATGTAAGGTGCATAATATAGATAAAACATTATATGTTTATCATCTGTCCAAGATACTTAGAGGTGATGCTTTGACTTTGTTGAGTATGGTAGATGTGCCTGACAAAAACAACTATGAGGTTGTCAGGGCAGCATTGTTAAAGAAGTACCAACTTAACGAGGACGGATATCGTCTTAAATTTAAAAACATGTTACCAGAAACTGGAGTTGAATTCTCTGAATTCATCTCAAGCATACGTCTTACTTTTTTACGATGGATTGAGTTGTCTAAGACAGAAAGTACATTTGAAGCCCTCATGGACTTACTACTTAGAGACAAGGTCATGTCTTCTGTTAATGAAGCTTTTCTTTCTTTTCTTCATGAGCGTAAGCCTAAAAACATAAAAGAAATGGAAGAATACTGTAGCCAGTATGTTACTGCGCATCCGCACATAACCATTAGCAACTCTAAGGTGAAAGAAGGTCTGCCAGTTGCTTCGGCAGCACCTTATGGCCCAAATTTTATGCGTAAATTTCAGGGTAGCCAGCAAAATTTCAATAAAAAGAGTAACCGTAATTATGCCCAGAATCATAGTAATCAATTCCAGGGTGATTCTTCTTCCCAGAACTGGAGACATCCTAATACTACACGTTATTCTACTCCGGTTAACTTTAGAAATTTTGGAGACTATTGCATATGGACCTTTCCATGCAATTAGAAGTCTGTTCTCCCTTGAAGGAAGTAGAACGAGAGCTTTGTCACCTGGACAAAGTTGTCGTAGACATCTATTCTTATTTGCAAACTGCCTTGCCTTTTCTTTAGCAAATTCGGAAGACGAAGTTGCTAGTTTGCATGCCTCGATGATCTTTTGCCTAAGAGCAATGATGTACTCATAAGAAGATTGAGTCTCATCGCTAATATTATCGGCAGTGATTAGATCGTGAAGTAAAGACATAGGGCCGCGCGGTTGCGCGCCAAAGACAAGTTCAAAAGGGGAAAACCCCGTATGTTCATTGGGGACCTCTCTATACGCAAAGAGAGCCGCGGGTAAGACCCTGTCCCAATCCTGAGGATGATCCTCAGTTATTTTACCAAGTAAAGTTTTCAGAGTCCTATTTAAACGTTCGACCAACCCATTAGACATTGGGTGATAGATACTGCTGAGAGACCTTTTAATGTGTAGCATAGACATTACCTGTGACATAGTGTCTGATATAAGTTGAGTGCCATGGTCTGACAATATTTCTCCGGGAAAACCCAAGCGAGAAAATATCAGCCAAAGAGCGTCTGCGATATCAGCAGTTGAGATGCTCTTGAGAGGTATTGCCTCTGGCCAACGTGTGCACATATCGACACATGTAAGAATAAATTGATGTCCTCTAGCCGACTTAATTCTAAAAGGACCGATAATATCTATTGCCATTTTTTGAAAAGGGCGAATAGGAATGTCAGCAGCCTGGATAGGCGCAGCATGTCGTGGTCCTTTAGATTTGACCTCCTGACATACTTTGCAAGAGCGACAGTACATTCGTATGTCCTTGCTCACAAATGGCCAAAAGAAAGCCGCAAGAACCCTCGACTTTGTACGGGAAAAACCCATATGTCCAGCACATTGCGAGTCATGAGCATGTTGCAATATTTGCAATCTCATGCTCTTAGGCACAAGAATTTGTGAATGAGTGGACGTAGTCGAGTCTTGTACCATACGTACAAGTACGCCGTTCTTCATAGAAATCCAAGATTTCTATTAGTATTTTGATTAGGATCACCTTTTTTTGCTAGAATGAAGAATTTTTGTAAAGAAGGATCTTCTTCTTGCAATTTGATAAATGAGTCACGTGTAATAGTCAAGTGACTATCTTGGTCATTTACTTCATCATTATTAGTTAATGAAGTTTGAGGTGGATCCAGAGCATGTGCTCTTGTGACCACCGCATTGGTAGCTTCAATGTTTTGCTCTTCCCAAACAGCAATCTGCTGTGGGGTACATTCCCTAACTCCGTGAATACGACCAATAATAAGGTCCGCAATAGGGTTTGGAAGTAGACACGCGTGGACCTCTCCCGTGAAGAAAGGAGTAGCAATATGTATTATAGCAGTAGGATACTTTTCCAACGTGCCACCAAATGTGACACATTTGATGACCTTTCCTGTAGCACAGGATGGATCTACAAGAGATTGCCTAACGCCGACAGTAGTACATCCAGAATCAAACAACACCGAGACTGGATTACTATTTACTAGCCCCTTATGTAATATAAGAGAACCTCTCCCGTCATGAGCAACATTAGCAGGAAGAGCGGGCAAAGGATGACCACAGCTTAGAGTACTAACGGTCTTCGGATCAAATAAAGTACTGCATTGGATACATTTATTTGCCCTACGAAAATCAAAAGATGAGCATCCGATAGCATTATGGCACCGCTTTCTACTGTATTGAAGAAAGGGTCGCCTAATCTGATCCGCTGGTCTAAAGAATGTCAATCCTCATTGGACCAGGTTAAAGCCCTATTTTCATCTCCACCTATTCTTAGGTTACCTACTATTGAGAAGACTTTGGTTCTTCGAAGTGACGCCTCGTCAACTGGGATTGGGGCGGCACTAATGCAGGAGTATTCTGATACTCTGCATCCGGTGATGTATATCTCTAGGAAATTAAATGCTGCAGAAAAGAATTACTCGGTTTTAGACCGTGGGTTATTGGCTATGGTATGGTCTATTCTGAAGTTACAAAGATTTCTTCTAGGCGCACATTTCATTGTGGAAACCGACCAGAAAGCGCTTACTGCTATTCAGAGCAAAAACTTGAAGAGCTCGAGGTCCACTCATTATGCCATAGCTCTTCAACCATTTCATTTCTCGGTTCGAGCTATCCGTGGTTCGGACAATGTAATGGCAGACATTCTGTCCAGATGCCCACACGATTCCACATGATTCTTCTGTCATATATATATATTTCCTGATATACAGTCCAATATTATAATGACATGTTAGTAGATTTTTTTCTCACTTTTTTTTGAGGGAAATTTATAACATTGTACCATGTAATTATCTAAGAAGGCTTAGTTAGTGATATACGGGCCAAAAGATCACTCGGCCACATTTAAATAATATATTTGCATAATTGTATTAAGAGATTTACCAGTTGTCTTTAAGATTTGTGTTATTGATATTTTCGCAGCACATCATTGAAGTCTGCGAGATTATGTCCATTGTGGAACTTTGAGGATATCTAGTCCTGTCCTAGATTGGGAGCGGATGATGTCCACATCTTCTATTGCTTGTTTATGTCAACAAAGAACAACATTGTATTACTTATTAATTACTGATGCATTATATAATGTAATAAAATAGTGCGGTATATTAATATATTACACCGCTGTTTGCACAACACATTATATGATATCATAATAATATATTTAATTTCATATATTGGTATTAGAATAATTTGACTTTTATTATGATGTTGCCATTATTGTGGCGTGTGTTGGTGGCACCTTCCTGGATATACGCGAATACTTAGATAAATTTTTTCTCTAAGGACCTGGGATATGATCTCAGTTTCGCTCCATGTGTTGAGCTAGTTTGTTAGGTATATATCCGCGCATCATACGTGCGTTAGGAGCCTAGATTTTTCCGGCTCCAGGATTTAAAAAAAAAGTTTCATTTTTTTTTCCCGGGAGGGTGCGGTAATGTTACGCACAAATAATTACTTTTTCCAAAGTCTTTGTATGATCATTTTTCGTATGTATGATCATTTTTTGACTGAAGTGTGTATTATGTTTTTTACAGTCAAAGGGACATAACCCGAGTTATTGAGACTACAATTTTTTAGGAGTTTGCCTTCTCTTGTATAGAGACACGTTCGGTCTATAATTTCTTGAACGAAGCGTGACCATATCTCCTTATTTGGTAGTATCAGTCAACTGTTGTAGATGTCTGAAACCTGTCTTAACGCTTCTGTTCATGACCATAAAAGGCGCGACTGTGTAAGACTTTTATCTCGAATGTTCTTAGAATTGCTTTGTGTGAATTGATACTCACGTAGATGAGTTCTGCGCATGTCAAAAACTGGGAGTTCGTTCTGTGTGTTCCGCCCAGCTGGGCAGTTTAGAAATGGTCTGAGTAGCGAGCGGACGCAACCTGCGTCTTGTGATTTTCTGAGGGAAATACGTTGTCTTTGTGAGTTAGTTAGCTAACTAGACTATTTCCCAGTATTATTCAAGCCTGCCTGGAGGCATATGTTCGTGGTTGATTTCCGAAGAAAGGTAATTCCTCTTGTATCGAACTTTTTGCTATCATCTAGAAGTTCGTCATTTTGTCGCTCCTTGCTCGCCTGTGTGATTCAAAATGGAGAGGTACTTTGACTAGGTTTTTCGCCACCGGTATCTTTATACCTGAACTAGTTATATATATGGGTCGCTCTAGACCAACAAGACTATTGTCTGTGTTCCAGGATTCGTTATATCAGAGATCACGTCCAAGTCAGATGGTTAGACTTAGAAACGTTATAAAGGTCGGTTTGACCTGTATGCCCAGTATGCTATTCAACGTGCTTTATCAGTCTCTTTTGAGATAAAGAAAGAATATGGCTGCTGCTTCCACAGGTATGCTGTACAAGGTGACTAATATGAGATTATGTATGGGGTGGCAACCTCAACATGTAGAACAAACTACTATAGAAACCACTGTTGCAAGAGCAAGTCAACTGTTTGTGCAGGCTTCCTGCAAAGGTGGCCAGCTGTAATGGTGGCTCCAAGCTCCATGATGAATAATGTCTACCATCCTGCAGTTATCTTCTTGCTATAAGAAGATTAAATGATTGATCTCAAAAACTTAATCTGCTTGACAAACATACATTTTGTTTTTTAAATGTCTGGTTCATGATGTCAAAGAAATAAATGTCTCCACTGTCCACGTACAATTTAAAAATAAATTATTTCCATACCATTAAAAAAATGTAATTTTCTATCTTCCCAATACTGACATATTCTTAGGCCAAAAATTCTTCCCAGAAATCAGCAGACAGAAGTCTGGAGTTTCATTACAGCTATATTAGTTGTTTGCCTCACATGGAAACATTTCACTGACATCTGAACTCGAAGAACAGTTTATTCTTGAAGGATCTACATGTCAAACTTTTCAGATGATGTGTCAGCTAATGAAAGCCACCCTGTGTGCATGGATATCCTCCACTATCAGTTACATCAGCCATGAAAAATGGCTATAATGTAATGCTAACACTTTTTATATATATGGCATGTCTATCCTATTATATGGGTCATGTGCACATACATATATATACAAGAAGAAAGTGTATGCGTGAAACTGAGTGAGAGTGTGTGTGAGCTTAAGAGTGTGAGAGTATGTAGATGTGTGAATGTGAGTTGGAATGTGTGTGACTGAATGTGCGAGTGTGCCTGTGAGAGAGTGTGCATGAGAGTGTGAACATCATATCTATATATACATACATATATACACTCACAACGAGGGTGGAAGTGATCAACAGATGGAAAACTTGGGCTGGATTTGTTGCTTATAGACTGTGTTACCCACTTACCTTCAACCAATTTTCTGAGTGTGTCCAATCTAATGCCAGCTTGTTCTCCTCACTTCATCAACTGGTATTTGATTCTTCACATCAGTTCTCCATTAGTCATCTTGTCATATCAATAAAATCCTATTCTGAGCAAGCACCCATTTATGAAAGTCTGTCTTTCTGTCTTTCAAATTTCAGCATAAATATAATTATCATTTATCTTCATTTCCTTGGATCTTTGTTGTCCTATATTTTCAGACTCCCAGCTCTGGTGATTCATACACTGCTTTTGAACACCCTCTCTTATGTTTTAGCAGTGCCATATTATCATGTATTTCTCAGACATGCAAAATTGTTTACTTTTTCAAGTGCTTGTAGAGGATGACTGTTTTTGTAATCTTTTAGCAATTCCTTTACCACAGCTTCATGCATCTTTAAAGCATGATGCCAAGAGATGCTGTAGAGTATTTTACGTATAAACAACAATGTAGGGTATATAAATAATCTTTGAATTAGAATGTAAAGTAAATTACACCTTTTCTCACCATGCTGAATGTTGGCTATGGTGTTTCCATAGCGATCACAAAGAGGTGTGACAGCTACATTGAGAGCTCTCTCCATGTCACCTGCAACACATGAAAAAATGGAGATCAAAACTTTTAACAGAATTATGCTTTAATACATGTAAAAATATCTTCTACTTTCATAACAATATAATTATTTACTTCTTAAGTTCAAGTGATAAAGAGCTTTGATACAGTGTATCAAATCATAATGAAGATCACATGAATTTGACATAATATCTTAAACACATGCAACTTTAAGACAATGCATTTCTTCGTGTCCCTTTCTTGCTCCTTGCAAGAAGCCAGTGTCAAAGTTCTTAATACTCTCTTGAATTGGTGGTTCCTGTACCAACTTATTTTAAATGATTATGTTTCAAGTCACATGTACAAATCTCCTTAGCTGCCTTTTACTGGCATGCCAGGTAATGGGCAGAGGTCTCATTCTTAACTCGATAATTACTGGGCCCCAGGATCTACATCATCATCATTTCTTTTTGATCAGTGTGGAACATATGGCAGCAATTGTTGCACGCCACCAATTTCTTTCTTCTACTTATTTCTTTAGCTCTACCCACGAGACAGCTGTTGCTTTGACTTCTTTTCTCTTCCTCAGCCGGGGTCCAGCCAATGGATGTGTCTAGTTATACTGTTTGGTTGTTTCCTGCGAGTGTAGTTTATCCTTCCCATCTTTCTCTCTTATATTTCCAGCTGTACTGGTTTTTGTCTGGTTCTGTTTCACAGGTCTGTGTCTGTTTTACATCTGATAAATGGGGGATGGGGTGCACTAGGGGAGTAACGAATGACTTGAATTAGAACATTATATGGTGACATGCCATGTTTTTAAGCTCTAGAGTAAGACATATTTTGTCTGTGTTGAAGAGCCAGAGTAGATGTGTTCCACACAGGATGGTGAGAGTGGAAGGCAAACCTAGCTTTATTTATCTTGGCACTGACATTCTCATTTGTTTCTCCTTTTTTGTCAAGTGACTTCTCTAGTTTTGGTTGAAGATTGAAGATATTCAATCCAACCTCCTAGTCTGGAAGGAAGAGCTGGAGAAGAGAGGGATGGTCATCAGCAGCTCTAAAGCAAAAACCATGGTGATATCACAAGAGGAAAGAATGCATCAGATTAAGCTGGGAGAACAGGTGCTGGAGCAGGTCAACCACTTTAAATACCTTGGAGCTGTCATAGACCTGAAGGAAGGCATCATAGAAGAGTTGGCTACCCAAAGAGCAGCAGCTGGGAGACTTTTTCAGGCCATAAATCAAGGATTCCTCAGCAACCGAGAAGTTGGTAAGAAAACGAAGATGGCTGTATACTGCTCCACCTATGTCCCAGTCTTGACATATGGATGCGAGTCATGGGCAATGACTACAACCCACAAAAGCCAGATCCAAACCTTAGAAACAAGGTATCTGAGGAAGGTGATTGAAGTAACAAGAAGAGACATGGTCCGCAACCAGAAGATACGTCAAGGCCTAAAATCCCAACCCCTGCAGACCCAAGTAGAACAGTCCCAACTAGGATGGTTTTGCCATGTCTGCAGAATGGGACAAGATAGGCTACCATGACAAGCATGGGAAACTAAGAGCCAGGGATTCAGACCTCCAGGACGACCCAGAATCCACTAGGTGGACAACATTAGACAATCTTTGAAGGACCAAGGACTAGAATGGAACCAGGCCAGGAGGAAGACAGCCGATAGGATAGTATGGTGCTCTCTCTTCCAAACCACTACACCTCACGGTAGAAGAGGAACAACTAAGTAAGTAAGACTTCCCAAGTGTGTAAAGTCATACACATTTTAAAATATCTGAGCACTGATCTATATCAGATCTTTTTATTATTTATTCTAATTTCCATGTTTACACTCTGATGCTTAGCCTCATGTCTATTGTAAACCTATTTGACTTTTCCTGCATGTCTTGTAGTTTGTGTGATTGAAGATATAGACCGTCTGTAAAATCAACATCTATGTTAAATGTCCATCGTATTTTTTCCTTCTCTTGTCTGTGTCATCACCAAATCTATTGAGTATGTACAATTTCTTGAGTGGAATGATGGTTCCTCCCAATGACCAGTTCAATGAAATCACAGAAGCTGACAATTATTTCTTTATTTTCATTTCTAAACCATTCTTCTCCATAATCAGTCTATAATTGCTGTTGTCTGTTCAGAGTTCTGCATTTATATATCCCCTGAATAACTTAATATCTTGCCTTGGCTCTTTGTCAAAATGTCTTGAAGTTTATCATAGCAGTCATGATTAGTTGTATCATCTGTATTGTTTGTTGGTGCCTTGCACTGAATTAGTGATTTGTTTTCCCTTTTGCTTGGAATCTTGCCGTTATAATACTGGGTGATATTGCTTCTCATTCTATCAATAAACTCCTTGTTTCTGGCAACATCATAAAGGCAACACCTTTTAAGTGTCCTCATGTCCTGAATAGATGACATTTTCTCGAGTATTCGGTTTGGTGCATCCTGCTCCATTCAATCTTGTCTCCATTTATAACTCATAGTATCAATAAGGCAAGCACATTGTCAAATAACTTTAAGGCGAATGATCCACATGGGCAAAACAAAGTATGGCATCTGTTAAAATCAAGATGATAAAACTGTCATTTCTTATATATTTTCAGGTCTAACAGATAGAAGCTTGCGTAATATGGTCATTAGTGGCTCACATAACACTGTAATTAGTAGCTCACATAATATGGTCATTTATTATGATATAAAGTCTAACAGATAAGTAGCTAACATAACATGGTCATTAGTAGCTCACAAAGCATTGTCATTTCTTATGATATCAAGTCTAACAGATAATAGCTCACACAACACTATCAAATCTAACAGATAAAAGCTCACACCACACTGCCATTTCTTATATGATATCAAGTCTAACAGATAGTAGCTCACATAACAGTATCATTTAAAAAAAATATAATACCAAGTCTAACAAACAGAAGCTCACATAACAATATACATTTTTATATGATACTAAGTCTAACAGACAGTAGCTCACATAACATTGTTGCTTATTATATAATATCAAGTATGATAGAAAGCTACAACAGCTCACATAACATTGTCATTTGTTATAATCATGTCAAACATTACAGATGACTACAGTCAGTTATATAACACCATCAGTGCTTATAATGACATCATGCCTAACAGATAACTATTCTTCTTCTTCTTTGATCCTTAGCCACTAACTGTCAAATAGCTATAGATTGCTTTATCAGTGCATAAACCTGTTTAATTTAAAATGTCCTTTCACAAGCCTGAAAGAAACTCGACTTTTATGTTATTAATTTTTAATATTACTTTTAAAACATTATTGATCACAAGTTCATTCTTGTGATAGACATCTATTCCCCCTCTCATTCTAACAGCCACCATCATGATGTCAGTACCTTGCAAGAAAAACTCATGACAAATCCTCCGACTCCAGCGTTGGCTGACTCTCCAAGGTCGGCAAGGATTGGAGATATCTGCACACTTGAGAGCAATCTGAGGAAGAGACAATATGCCCAATAGCAGTTTTGGCTTACCTAACATGTATACACTATGTAAAAATACTCGTATCAACTTCCATGCAGTGAGAAATTTCAGACTGTGTTGATATCAACAGAAATTACCAAAAACACAACCGCCATATTGTTAACTTGGCTTATACTTTTGTGAAAAAATAAATCTTTTCTTGATACACTCAATAAGACCAGTGTGTGAAATAAAAAAAGTGAACTCCAACTAAGTATTCCTGACAGAAGAACAAGATCTGTAACCACTGTACTAGAACACATGACTATATTACTCTGCCACATCATGTTATTCACTTTGTTCCATGATATTTTTTATACCTTCCCTTCTATATCCTCATACTTCCTTGGTTGATATTTAGCCTTTATTTTTCTTTTAAATCCAGGCTTCTTCGTCACTTTTCTTTTGTGGGTCTTCATGAGATGACGGTGTATACAATTTCAATGGCTACAGAGTCATGAAAGCTTTATGTATTATGATCCACATTTTCTGACTATTTGATTTTTAAGATGCAACAGGGAGCCGCGCTAGCGTAGTGGTTACAACACCGCTCTGGCGACCGGGTGATACAGGATCAAACCCGGGCGACGGCATTTGAGGATTTTTCGTCGACCGGAATTTGGACTGGATTAACTCGAGACCTGGCGAGGACATTTGAAGGAGTGTCGTCGACCAGGGACTGGCGGCTCCTGAGCTGACCCAGCTGCAATGGGTACCTCCGAAATCGGCGAGTATTTGCCTGAATGGCGAGGGACACCTGTCTCTGTACAAGAAATAAAGGGATACTCACGTAAAATCAATGTCAGGTTAGACATAAAATAATAACCTGAGATTTCGCCTCGAGTATTAGCGGGCGAACGCAAATAAAAAAAAAAAAAAAAAAAAAAAAAAAAAAAAAAAAAAAAGTCACTGTCCAGAATATAATGTCCTCATTTTTGTTGTTGTTGGTACTCTGTGTCTGTTAACACACTTAGACAACAGGATACAAACACATTGTGGTCATCAACATTTTCAGAAAAACAGGATATAAATGATACATTCTGTGTCTGTCAATACTTTCATACAACAGGATACAAATAGTAAACTCTGTGATCGTCAAAATTTTAAGAAAAACAGGATATAAATGATACATTCTGTGTCTGTTAATACGCTTAGACAACAGGATGCAAACTGGTACACATTGTGATCATCAACATTTTCAGAAAACAGGATGGTACACTGTGTCTATCAATACTGTCAGACAACAGGCTACATATGGTGTAATTTGTGTCTGTCAACATTTTCAGACATAATATAAATTGTAAACGCTATCTTGTTCAGACAACAGAATACAAATGATATAGTGTGTCTGTCAACACTCTGAGACAACAGGATACAACTGGCATGCTGGGTCTGTTAACAATTTTAGATAACAGGATACAACTGATACAGTTTGTCTGTTATGTTCAGGCAACAGGATGCAACTGGTACACTCTGTCTGTTATGTTCAGATAACAGGATACAACTGGTACAGTCTAGCAAAGACCTGAGCTGGACTTACCTGCATTAGAAAATGTCTGTGCTCTTCATTTCTCCTGTACTGAAATTCTCCACCCTCGATGTAACGCTAGTGAGAAAGGGGAAGAGAATCACACTCAATGACTGAAAGCAATGTTCTATTTTTTTGTAATGATGCATATATGTTGGTATAATTCTTATGTTGCCATTGGCAACAAAGTTCCCAGTGATCTCTGAAAAGACAAAGAAAGAATAGGTCGACTGCACCCTGAGGCATGTCATAGAAGCTGATTAATTGTGCATGGGGCGGGCAACATCATCATGTAAAAAAAACTTCTACAGAAACCACCCCTGTAAAGTCTATTGACTGATTTGTACAGGCGTCCTGCAAGGGACCAGATACAGTGGTGGTTCCATGCTTCGTCAGGAGTGCAAAGGAAGTTGATGATGTTGCTTAGATTCCCAGTACCTACTTATCTCTTGTTCCACTGGTAGCCGGCCCCATATCCAATCCCCTCAGTCACCCCCTACCACACACATGGCATGGTACAGTGTTACTATTCTTTGTTTTCCATTGAGGCCCCAGCAACACATGGGGGAACAGTATTGCAACAACACATGGGGGAACAGTATTGCAACAACACATGGGGGAACAGTATTGCAACAACACATGGGGGAACAGTATTGCAACAACACAAACTAAAAAAAGTTTCTGCAACAATATAATCACTACCAGTAGCAACATCACTAATCCTGCAACAACAGTATCACCAAATACCAACAACATTGTTGATTACACACAACAACAATATTATCATCAGCAGCATCATTATCACTACCAGCCATTACACAGTTACATTACCAGCACCTACATCAGTGCTACCACTAACATCTGTTACAACTCCAACATTACAAGCACTTACAACATTTGCATCAATAATACTTTGCTATCATCGCTAACAGAGTCTCTCGGAGCAAAGGTGCCGGGTTCGATTCACGGCATCAACACGCTTCAGTCTACCTAGCTGTAAATGGGTATATGACTTTGCATCTAAGTTAGGGAAGGAAATGGCAGCGAGGAAGGGAACTTGCCACCCCACCTCTCGATGCTGGACCTAGTATAGTGAAATCTCTAACACTTCACTCCCGACTTATGACAGTATCTGCTATGGGACTTCTATTTTTTATCAGCACTAACACTTTGTGTAGTTCCTGGGGGGGTGTCTCTGAGGAGACAAAGAAAAAATACGACTACTGCTCTTGTAAGCACCATCATTGTGCATGGCGTTGGTAACCTTATGTAAACAAATGACTACAGAAACCATGACTACAACAGTTTGTGCATGGCGTTGGTAACCTTATGTAAACAAATTACTACAGTATCAATCACTACAACAGTTTGTGCTTGGCGTTGGTAACCTTATGTAAACAAATTACTACAGAAACCATCACTATACAGTTTGTGCATGGCGTTGGTAACCTTATTTAAACAAATGACTACAGAAACCATGACTACAACAGTTTGTGCATGGTGTTGGTAACCTTATGTAAACAAATTACTACAGAAACCATCACTACAACAGTTTGTGCATGGCGTTGGTAACCTTATGTAAACAAATGACTACAGAAACCATGACTACAACAGTTTGTGCTTTGCAGTAGGATTCTTGAAAGGGGGACCATCATCAGTGGTGACTCCAGGCTCCATCATTTTCTTTTTTCACTTCATATGGAGCATGTAACCACCACTAGAGTTAGTTTCCTTTACTGGAAGCCTGCCCCAAGCATTCACATGCCCCAGCAGTGGTGGGTTCTATAGCAAGTAGGTTTATTTGATAAGGATACCAGGCCCCATGCACAATCTCATTAGTTGCCTTGCATGACATGCCTTAGTGAGTAGTATTCTTATTCTTCCTTTACCTCATCACAGACCTTTACCTCATCACAGACCTTTACCTCATCAGAGACCGTTACCTCATCACAGACCTTTACCTCATCACAGACCTTTACCTCATCACAGACCTTTACCTCATCAGAGACCGTTACCTCATCAGAGACGGCCCTGTCCTTCCCCCACCAAGGAACTACACTCCATGCTCCATAGTGAACACAGATGATCAGCACTAACAAGATAACCAGCAGCAGTAGTGCTATTATCTCCCCTACATACATCAATAACAGTAGAGTATGGAGATATATATAGGGTTGAGTCATCACATTACTATCACCATTACTACCTCCACTGCCAACAGTAACAATACTGGTTCTGACAATCCTGGTTATATGTACTCACACAAAACTTGAGTAAAAACTCTTGCTGCCTGGTAATATCAGTAGCTAATATCAATGCTTGCAGCTGTTGAACAAACCCTTCCCTGCAACAGAAAGAATATAAATTACAAACAACCTATAAACCCTTCTCTGGAACAGCAAAAAAAAAAAACCTCAAAACTTGCAAGAAAATCTTCACTGCAAAACAAACAGTAAACCAGTGCTAGAAATGCTTTGTAAGAATCCTTTCTGGCAACAAAAAATATTGATTCTTGCTCATTAATTCATTCATTTACCCTCTGCTCCCAAGGAGCATGGTTGTTCGTCCATCACGGGTGATGAAGACCACTCTGTTCATCCAATTATTTAAGAATATGTTAGGTTAGTCTATGGGTACGAAGGTGACTGAAGAGCCCGATGCGGGCCTGGAAAGATCTTGGACAGTGTGGGCAGGGAATGTTTGCTTCATGTGAAGGTTTTATTTCACGGTCCTTTCTAGCTTGTCTCCGCTGTTCTGCTGCTGCTCTTCTGGATGATTCGCATGCTGCTGCACCTTTACGAAGAGATGTGCGCCAAGCAGTTCGGTCTTGCGCAGCAGCTTCCCATGTGTCTGGGTTTATGTCAAAGGTTTTCAATGACGTCTTTAACGTGTCTTTGAAGCGCTTCTTTTGGCCACCATGGGAGCGTTTACCCTTCTGCATCTCACCATAAAAGAGTATCTTTGGCAGTCGATGGTCTGGCATGCGGACTACATGACCTGCCCAGCGAATTTGTGACTGCATCAGAATAGTATCAATACTAGGGATACCAGCTCTGTCAAGAACGGCGGTATCCGGGATCTTGTCTTGCCATTTGATGTTCATTATCTTCCTGAGACAGACTGTATGGAAGTGGTTTAGCTTCTTTACATGGCGCCTGTATACAGTCCATGTTTCACATGCATATAGCAGCACTGGAAGCACCGCAGCTCTGTATACCTTCAGCTTTGTCTGTAGACTAATGCCACTTCGATGCCAAACGTTGGTGTATAGTCTGCCAAATGTGCTGCTGGCTTTGGAGATCCTGGTGTTCACCTCATCATCAATGACAATGTTCTGGGATAGTGTGCTACCAAGGTATGTGAATCTGTTCACAACATTCAGTTTCTCACCATTAACCTTGATGACTGGCTCAGTATAAACTGTGCCAGGAGCTGGTTGGTACATGATTTCTGTTTTCTTCGTGTTGATGGTAAGCCCAAAGTTGGCGCAGGCTTCGGAGAATCTATCCACACTATGCTGCAGATCAGCCTCTGAGAAGGAATTGAGGGCACAATCATCAGCAAACAGAAGATCTCTGATGGTGTGTGATTTGACCTTGGTTTTTGCTTGAAGCCTCCTAAGGTTAAACAATTTTCCATCAATACGATAACTAATGTCGATTCCTGTGTCCCCGTCTCTAAAAGCATCAGTCAGCATAGCAGAAAACATGATACTGAACAGAGTCGGTGCAAGTACGCACCCTTGTTTAACTCCATTTGAGACGGGGAAAGGCTCTGATAGCTCACCGTTTTCCTGAACTCTAGCCTGCATTCCATCATGCAGTTGCTGCACTATTGTGATAAATTTCTTTGGGCAGCCGTATTTTGCCATGATCTTCCATAGACCCTCTCTACTGACCGTGTCGAATGCCTTTGTCAAGTCGATGAAAGCTGTGTACAGGTCACAGTGCTGTTCTTGGCATTTTTCTTGTAGCTGTCTTGCAGCGAACACCATATCTGTGGTTCCACGTTCTTTCCGGAATCCACACTGACTTTCAGGTAAAAGACCTTTGTCAAGATTCAAAAGGATTCTGGCGAATATCTTCCCAGCGATTGATAAAAGAGAGATGCCTCGATGATTGTTGCAGTCTTGGCGATTACCTTTACGTTTATATAGATGTATAATTGAGGCATCTTTGAGATCGTGTGGGATGGTTTCACTCTGCCACATTTGCTGGAAGATCATATGAAGTTTCTCTATCAGAACTGCACCGCCATCTTTATAAACCTCAACAGGAATTGAATCGGAGCCAGGGGCCTTTCCACTAGACAGTTGACGAATCGCTTTTTTAGTTTCCTCCAGAGTTGGTACATCATCTAATGCTTCATTTATAGGAATTTGGGGCAGGCGGATGATGGCTTCGTCGTTAATAGATGATGGCTGGTTCAAGATATTATTAAAATGTTCAGCCCAGCGTTGGAGAATTTTTTCCTTGTCTGTAATTAGTGTTTTTCCATCTGCATTAAGGAGGGGAAATGATCCTGATGATGTTGGACCATAGACCGCTTTGAGTGCAAGGTAAAAGTTTTTCAAGTCATGGCTGTCAGCAAAGCCTTGGATCTCATCTGCTTTATTACTCAGCCATGAATCCCGCATCTGGCGTAGTTTATGTTGGACGATTCTACGCATGTTGTTGAAAGCGTCTTTCTTGGATGTAGATTTTGGATCATTTAAATATGCTTTATGGAGATGGTGTTTCTCAGCCAACATCTGCTTTATATCATCTGAGTTCTCATCAAACCAGTCATTTTGTTTCTTGATGGAAGGACCCAGGACCTCTGTAGCAGTGTTGTAGATCTGCTCACTTAGGGCTGCCCAATTTGTTTCCAGACTTTGGCCGTCTAGCGAGATAGATTTGAGACGGTCTTCTAAGGTGTCAGTAAATGACTGTTTGATTGTTGTCTTCTTTAGTTTGGTGACATCCAGCCTCTTTTGAGTTTTCTTCCCCTGAGGGCGCCTGGCTGGTTGGATACGAACTTTAAGTTTAGATACAATGAGGCGATGATCAGTCCAGCATTCGGCACCACACATGGACTTGGTCACCCGGACATCTTGCCTGTCCTTCTTCCTAACAATTACATAGTCAATTAGGTGCCAATGCTTTGAGCGAGGGTGCATCCAGGAGGTCCTGTTGCGGGTAGGAAGTCGAAAAATGGTGTTGGTGACAAGGAGGTCATGTTCTGCGCAAGTCTGGAGGAGACGAAGTCCATTACTGTTACAGCGACCCACGCCGTACCTACCAATAGTGCCATTCCAGGAGATGTTATCTGAGCCTACTCTTGCATAGGCCTTCAGCAAAACATATGCCAAGTTCTCCTGTCACGTGCCATAATCAAGTTCTTTCCACGTTCTCATCATTTTCACCTCTGTTTCCAGCTCTCTTCTCCAAGTGCTTTTTGGTCTACCTCTGCCTCTCTTGCCCTGGGGGTTCCAGAACAAGGACTGCCTTGTAATGCTATGAACTGGTTTCTGCAGCATATGTACTAACCATCGCCATTGTCTTCTTCTCATCTCTTGGTCCACTAACATTTGTCTGGTTATTGTCATCAGTTCCACATTGGTAACCTGTCATACCATTTTAATCCTTCTATTCTACACAAGCACTTTTGTCTTCGGAGTTATACCCCGTTTGCAGGGTAGAGAGTTATCAAACCTTGGGACAGTACACACACGCCAAAGAGGGCCTGGTGTAACCTGTCCCGAGTCTAGCATGCTCCCTGGGGTGAAAAAAAGCCCAAAACCAACCCCAATCGTCTGGTACTGTGTAGATGCACGGCGGGTTGCTGCGCCATTGTCTGGGGGCTTCCTGGCCGTGTGGTAACACGGACCTTGTGTAGAGGCGTGGCGGTGGCGCAGCCACCACCATACCATATTGATTGTGCAAAGGGTAAAAGAGTCTAGTTACTCGCACCCTAAGGGGATCTAAGTAAGTAAGTAAGTAAGTATTCTACACAAGCGGTTCTTGCTATTTTTGCACAAACTCTTTAAAAAATATCAGCTTTTGAACAACAAACATAAGCCAAATTGACCAAGGTGCCAGTTTTATCAGAAAAAAAAAAAAAAAAAATGTGTTGACTCTAGAATCATTCATACTCCACATCTGAAGTGAACTATGCATATTTATATCAAACACTTGTTCGAAATAATGGGTCTTTTGGAAGCATTTAAAAAAAAGAAAAGAAATCCAAGCCCTGAAAAAATGCCATGACAAAAATAGTAAAATATTTATTGAATCACAACACTGAGAAAGTGTCACATGACAGAAACAGTAAATAGTCATCTCATCACAGAACATACAGAATGTCACACTACAAAAAACTATAAAATACATCTCATAATAGCATAGATAAAATGGCACATGACAGAAACTACATCAGATCACGTGCAATGTCACATGACAAAAACTTTACACTATTCATTACATCACTGCAATGACAAAATGCCGCATGACAAAAACTTTACACTATCCATCACATCACTGCTCTGACAAAATGTCACATGACAAAAACAATAAAATATTTACCAAATCACAGCACTGACAAATATCACATGACAAAAACTCCAGCAACTATTACTGATCCCCCACACCCTTGATCAAATATAAAGCTAAAGCTAAAGCTAAAGGTAGTCCCATGGCAGAAACTGTCATAAGGGATTGAAGTGTCAGAGACTTCACAATACATGGTCCAGCTTTAGGAGGTCAGGTGACTAGTTCCCTTCCTCGCTGCTTTTACGTCCCTAACTCGAGCCATTTATTTTGTTGGTTTTAGTTTTAAGGTCTATCTTCATTTAGGGAAAACTCCATCAGTGCTGCCATCTCCTCCCTTAGATCATACAATGAGGATCTCAGCACAGTGCACAAATTCTGAAGCACCAGCAAGACAATATGTGGTTATAGGAATCTCACATTCTGGCCCACTCTTTAAGATTTTCAACAGCCGTGGGATTTTTAACGTGTGCAACTTGCACACGGGACCTCCTATTTTTTGCCCTTATCCGAGAAGGCTAGGCATCTGATCTCACTACCTTGGAGACCAGGGGGGAATATGACATCATTAGGACCACTAGTTCTGAAAATAAATTTCCATAAATTATTTTCCCTCTACTGGGAATCAAACCCGGTATCTTTAGAATTTGAGACGGACGCCACACCTCTGAGCCACTCCAACCCCTAGGTACCCATTTATAGCTGGGTCGAATGAAGCATGAACAAAATATACCACAAAGAAAAAGAAAACAAATCTCTAGAAAGTCTGAACAGCTTACAGACAAATATCTTCATGTGAAAGTCCAGGTATGACAGTGCAGTACAACATTACCTTTGCTGATCAGACAGATGAGCAAGTACCCCAGTTTCTTGTAATAATCCCACAGCAGATCTCCAATGGTGGTTTTCCAACACTGATATGTTCTAGTGGGAAGAGGACAATGACATTACGTCAGTTATGAGATGACATAACAATGTCAGAGTAGTCATAATACTAGGTAGAAAGGAACTAGTTGTTTATACACTTCATTCATCCATTACCTTTCAGCTTCCTAAGGAGCATGGGCCGTCAATAAATGTATGCCAATTCCTCTTGTTCTGTGTCATCAGCTCAAGGTGTTTTTATATCTTTTTTATCCCTGTCATTTATGTCTCCAAATCTCTTCTTCATCTACCTGTCTTACCCTTGGGCTTCCAGAACTAAGGCTGTCTTGTAGAGCTGCCAACAGGTTTCCTCACAGTGTGTCCTAACTAATGCTAGTGCCTACTTCTCATCTCTTGTTCCACTGGGTTATTGTGTCTGGTTTTTGTCATCAGTTTCACATTGATGATTGTGTCATACCACTTCAATGCTCCTATTCTACACAAGCACCATTTATGAAAGTCTATAACTACTTGGTTTCACTTTTGAGATTCATGTTTCAGAGCCATAAAATAAGACTCACTTGACATTTGAGTTAAAGATTATTATTTTCGTGTTGGACTTGACTTCTCTTGATTTCCATATATTTCCCAGTGCAATGAAAGCTAATCTTGACTTTTATGTTCTTATTTTGATGTCACTGTCTGTTGCTCCAGTTATATAGCTGCCTGTATTGTTGCCTAGATATATGTATGATTTTACATCTAGTAGGCACATTTCTTCAAGTACTCTCTTATCATTGGTTGCTTTTATTCTCATAATCTCTGACTTTTCCTTGTATAGGAGACCCAACTGCATTGACTGTATGATAAACTCTTTCTTTGGGAGACAGACGTCATCATCAGTTGATAAACTCTTTTAATACAAGACCCTTGCCCTGAGCAAGAGACATGCTGAAAAATCTGAAGCTCACTCGAACATCACCAGAGTTAAATACTGTGTTGTTGTGTTGCTCGTGGTTTGAGTATGGAATGTCAACTTGACCTACGCAGTGGTGTGTAGACATAGATTGAGTGTGTAATATGCGAATGATAGGAAGAGTTCGTGGTGTTGACAAATGTTCTTTTCTCACACTCATGTATGGCTGGAAGTCATCGACACCAACGACTGTGTACCTTTACTACAGTTTAATTGGACGTACACACTCGACAGCACAGATAGTGACAAATCACAGGTTGGCATAATACATCATGGTACAGTGGATAAATGGTCTTGCAATGTTACATGGGCACTCATGTAGAATAATAGTATAATGGACTGTCAATAGCCAAGCACTCAGTATTGCCCATATATATATCATCTGAGTTTACTGACAAAGCACGTCAGATTATAAACAATATCCAAGATGACTTCTAGACCTAATCTCGTCTAGTGAAGATTCCTTAACATAATGTCCAGCACAGATTTTTCCATATAATCAAATTGAACCGCTAGCAATGGGTTCTCATGTGTAGCAGTGATCTCTGGACTAATCAAGCGATAATACGGGCATCCCTTTTCTCTTCTTGAAAGTCACTAAATGTTTTTACAAGATGGCTTCTCTCGTGAGCTGTCACTCACGTTTGGATACAGATAATGAATCTGTCTTAAAGTTAGTCATTCATTAAATGTTTCATTGCTCTGTAGATTCTATCATGATACAATTGACTGCATTCTACAGGATATAGTGCTGCTAGGAATCAGAGTCGTTTTCCATCTAGTTAAATGCATCCTCTCAGATGTACAAGTCATACCTATCGAAAAACGGTGGCTTCGTACGAGAGTTCAAAAGAGTATCTTTTATTACCTGCGTATCAGAAATATGATTCTGCCATTCCTTGGCAATAAGAATAAACACTGGGGTAAAGCATACACGATAGGTCTAGACGACTATCACTTTCCCCATAAATATAGAGATCACTTTTTCCCGGCAACAAGCCGACATAGCAAAACACAGCCCCCATGATCAGGGCGAAGCCAAAACACACCTCTCTAGAGACACATCCGCCGAACAGCCTTTGACCTCTCTAGCAGAAAAATATACAGAGGTCCAAAAAAGTATGTATATGTGCTTCATTGACTATAAGAAGGCTTTTGACAGAGTCCATCATGAGAAAATAATTGAATGCCTCGAAGACATAGGTATTGATGGAAAAGATATAAGAATACTCAGTAACCTTTATTGGGAGCAAACTGCCACAGTAAGAACTGGAAGGAATTATTCACCATACATAGACATAAAAAGAGGTGTCAGACAAGGTTGTGTGCTGTCCCCCTGCCTATTTAATTTATACACCGAAAAAATTTTCAAACAGATACAGGAAATACCAGGACTGAACATCAGTGGAAGGTCAATAAACAACCTTAGATATGCAGATGATACCGTGTTGTTAGCTGAAAGCGAACAGGAGTTACAGGAACTAGTGAAGCAAGTGAACAGTATAAGTCATGAATATGGACTCGACATTAATATTGAGAAAACAAAAACTATGATAATTAGCAAAACAGACGATAAACCCACATTAAAGATAAGCGTAAATGGGGAAATCCTGGAACAAGTCAAGAGCTACGTATATCTCGGTCATATAATAACAGAAGATGGCAGATGTGAAACAGAAATCAAGAAGAGAATAGGAATGGCCAAAGCTACATTCAACAACATGAAACATATACTGACATCCAAACAGTTATCTCACAAATTAAAACTCAGAATCATAAAGTGTTATATATATTCTGCATTTCTGTATGGTGCAGAAATATGGACGATGAATAAGCAGTTGGAAGAAAGAATTGAGGCTCTTGAAATGTGGATATATAGAAGAATGGGGCGTATCTCATGGAAAGAGATGAAAACAAATAAGGAGGTCCTAGAAAATCTAGGTATGAAAAGAGAACTAATGAGGGAGGTCAAAGTTCGACAGCTAAAATACTTTGGCCACATAAAAAGGCATAACACCTTGCAGAAGACCATAACAGAAGGGAGAGTTGAAGGCAAACGTGCAAGGGGAAGACAGCGCTATAAGTGGGAAGACAACATCAAGAGATGGACAGGAAAGAGTCTATCAGAGTGCACCATCAAGACAAGAGACAGAAGACGTTGGAGATCCATTACAGCCAACCTTCGTTGTGGAGATGGCAACTGATGATGATGATGAGAGACAAAAGAACATATAGTTCGACTTAGATATGTAAAGATATACAGATATAAGACAGACTCGTCCTACTCAGCCAAACAATACACATAAATTCAGGCCATAGATATTCTGAAGCAAGAACAATCTATTACTACCCAAACAAAGAATAAATCGCAGTAAAACTGGATTCATCCGCGGAGTTAGATCGAAAGAGACGACACAACTTTCAAGGGAAGTAACTCAATAATGACTTTTCCTTAAGCACTAAAAGTATCTATTTTGTTTACAAAATATTTGCGAACATAACAAGTATACCAATGTATAATATTGTAAGATATCAAAGACTGCACGTAACACTGTACTTTCATTTTGTCTTGCATTTGGTTAGGGTTATAGGAGGATATAATATAGTCAAACAGTATTTAACAAGAACAAAAGTTAATTTATAGTGATTGGTGGGTATATGGAAGGTGAAGGTCTGGTGATATTCACATAAAACATATTACTTATGACAAATAAAAGTCAAGTAAATATACATTGAAACACCTCAGGTATTTACATTTTCCACTTCAATTTCTAGTTTTTTTTTTAATTGTTTGATTTTTTGTTTATTTGTTAAGTCTCTCTCTCTCTCTCTCTCTCTTTTTTTTATATTTTTTTTTACACACACATAATTTGGTAATTTTGATTTGCCCTATCTGGACAGAAGATATGATACCACTTTCACATATAGGCAATTTTACATATTATTTGGACTTGAAAACACTATACTGTATATCCTAATTATAGTCCTTCAGAGACTGAATGGGATATTTATCATCATCAATTTAAAAAAAAAAATAAAAAAAAAAAAGCCAGGCCACTGTCAAAAGTTTGATTCTCAAGCTGTTTGCTTATAGAGTAAACTCACTTAACATTTTTAGAATAATATTCAAAAGCTATTAGAAACAATTTCATAATACATCATTATTTACTATTAGTAACGTCATTTCATATAGTATCCTTTAAAAAGTGCTTATTAAAAACATATTAAAATAATATTTAAACACCTCCGACATATTAAGAAAACTTTTTTTTACATACTCATGATTGAAAACTGTTTTCCAATGTAACATCTTCCACATTCTTCTATGATGAAGAAGTTAAAAATAGCATTTTTACTTACTTACTTAGTCATTCCTCTATTACTCTGGGGTGTAGAAGTTTGCCAGAGAGAGCCATACTGTCCTATCGGCTGTCCCCTCTACTGGGAACGTAGCCTGGTTCCAATCTTGTCCTCGGTCCTTCAGAGATTATTTAATCTTGTCCTCCCAGTGAACACAGTCCGGTTTTTTTCTGTGTTGTATCTTGTAATCAGATTTTAAGGCAAACAGGTGATTGACTTGCTGTGCCTTTGCAAGGTGGAGGGGCTGCCTCCTTATGGCCTCTATGCAAGCTGTCTGGCTGGTTCTCGATTTTACCCGCTACTTCCTTAGACACATGTAAAATATTTACACACCCTTAGTATCAGCAACCACATATATTTTAGGGGCCCCTAAGGGTAACTAAAGAGGGTTGGGCATGGGGCTAGCTACCCCATCCTGTAAAAAACGTAATTCACAGAAATCTCAATCAAGCATATGAAAAGTCACATAAACACTTAATTCAACATAGCTGTCCAATTCAGAAATTTGAGAAAGACGTAAGGAAAAAAAACCCACTTGAAATGGATGGCACAAGAGGGGACAATCTGGTAAGAACTGACTGAAAGCCTATGCTTCTTAGGGAGAAAAATAGTCATGATGACTGATGCAATGTTTTAAAGTAATAGTAATAAATTAGTGTTTGCTTCTTTGATTTCACAGTTTAACTAATAACATTTCTAAGATACTGTTTAAAACAAAATTTTGTTTGAAAGCATTCACAATAATATTTTTAAAAGTTTAAACATTAAAGGGAAAAAAAAAAAGATTAAAAAAGGGCAACCCTCTTGCTAATGACCAATAAAGACAAAATAAGTTTCCATTAAGCACTTGTTTTATTGCTGAAGACTAATGACCAAGCACTTAAGCTAAACATTCATGAAAATCATTGTACTTACTTGATATAAAGTTGCAAGATGATTGGATGTTACAATAAGAAAGGTATTGTTGACCCCAGGATGGTCAAGGTCATGGGTTAGCGCAGCAACAAGAGCAGCCATCTTCTCAAGGTCAGAGGTTGACTCACACACCTTTAAAATGAAGCAAAAGTTTAAGGTAACTAGATGTCTTTCTTTATAACAGGAGCTTAAATTGAAAGGCTCATATATTCTTGAAATGGTACATAGATATAATTGATACACCTTGTTTCTAGGTTGAGTATGGACAAAAAAAAAAATTGCGCCAAAGTCTAGTTAATAATAACCACCATCAGGACAAGTGTGGCTGAGAGGTCAGATCACTCATTCTAGTGAATCTCAGTAAAGCATTCCGGGTTTAATCCAACAGACTTTTAGTCTACATTGAGTCTGGACCCAAAAAAAAAAAACTAGATCAAACTTTAATTAGTAACAAGAAGTGGCAAAGAAGATAAAGAGTGGCTGAAAAGTTAGATCACAGACTCTAGTTAATGTCCTAAAGAGCACAGGTGGGTCAAATCCATTTCAAATCACAGTGGCTGCACTTTCCAAATTGGGTGTTCAACTTTGGCTTTGAAAGGAAAACAAATTATATATCCCAATACATGTTGGGCATAAGATCACCTGGCCCATGGAGATTATGAAGGCTTATGCTTGGGCAAAATCTGACAGGAAATAATATTGTTTCCTATTAATAATACCTAGGCGATCATCTTATTTATCCAGTTCATAATGTTATTTATCACTTATATGCTGTCGAGTTCTTCCCATGCCTTCTTACACTGTATAGTTTCCATGCCTCTTCTTATCTTCCATCTCTTTTTCCTTCAGTTTTGTCACCTGACACAAGGTCTAAGTTTTACACTGCTCATTTTCTCATAACATGCCCAATAAATGTCAACTGCTTTCTTCCTAATTTGTGCAACAGGCTTCATGGAACACGGGACTCATTCTGGCCATCAGTTTAAACTACTCGTATTTATAGAATTCTTAACACTCTTATTTGAAACTGAATCTCTGCAGTCTCCAGTGATCCTGTTTGTTTACCAACTGCCCATGACGTGCATTCATATTACAGTACTGGCTGCTTCATTTTCTAGAATACTGTTTATGTCTGAGCCGTTTCTGTTCTTTCTAAACTGGGTCTTCCATTTAATTGGTCTTCCATTATCTAGGGTGCCCAGATAATGAAATATATGAACTTTCAGAATTACCCTATTTGCCTTTTGCATATGCATTGTATAGTATACTTTTCGTTGTCTGATATGCTACATTTGTTTGGGCCATTTCTGTTCCTAATGTCTGAACCGAGTGCTCTGTAGTGTGCCCACATAATGAAATCTATGGCCTTATTTCAGAACTGTCCCATTTTACTTGTATGCAGTTCTCTGTTTTCAGAGATCCTCTCAAGGATGTTAAGATTAAGTGTGTGGGAGCTAATATATCCTCTGATATCACAAATTAATGAAAAGGTGAACAAACTGGCATTAAATATGTGTGGTGAAGTGGGATGTTATAAATATTTATAAGGGACTTAGTGTACTGACTGAGATCAGCTGTGAAGGTATATATATATCTAATAAGAGTAGTATATTATATATATAACCTTACTTGCTACCACATATCTATATATATCTCAGTCAGAATTATTCTGGAATAGTGTGATGCTACGTTATGTGTCTAGGGTATGAGTATGGTGAAGTGTAAGTCACAACAACAGACAGATAAACAATTTAATTTAATCCACTACTCTTGACAACACTGTGACACTCACATACATATAACACTCTACAAAGATATCTTAAAAGAGTCACTGATAAACTTTCAAATAACAATATGTATTCATTACTGGCATGAATGAATATGTGTCCTGATTCAACTACAAGGGAACCAGGAATCACAATCAATTTAAATTACAAGTTATGTACAGAATGTATTTAATATGAATATTGTAGTGACATATATTATTACAAATGTTCTATGTGTGTCAGTTGTGTAGTAGTAAAATGAGGTAATACTGGTTTTGTTTTGTTCAAGCTCTGTTGGTATTTGTCATCATGACTTCAATAGTTTGTCTTTAGGGACCAGTATTGGAGATGTTCACAGTTCCTGATTTTAAGACAAGTAAATTCCCCTCTTAATGTTAATTTTAAAAAAGTCAGTTCAAGATGAGGGGACATAATGTTGAGCTCAGCTGGCCAATTCGCTTATCTGGCGTGATGGCGGCAGGAAAGGACTCCTCTGCTCGAATTCTCCTCTGGGCTCAGGAGACACCTCACTGATAGCTAAAAAGACCAAGGAGTATGCTGTCCGACTCTGGATTCAGCAAAGCTCTGACCAGGTGCTGCTCAGTACATCAAGACCACTGTCCCTGAAATCAAGAAGGATGTACCTTCTACTTCATAACTAATTTATATTCTCTTTTACACTGATCACAATACAGCACAAACATTGCGTTCAGAGCGTTAGGCCAACAGTCAGCTTCATTTGAAATACTTTATTCCAGTATTACCCTTCTTAATGGTTACTACGCCTCTGCACTTCCAGCATTATTTCTTTCTAGTCAATCATCCAGGTGTCAGTGTACTATTTGGCCATTCCATGCCGTTTTACTTCTCTCCGACACCCTCTGTTCAGGCTGGAGCATTATAGGCTTTACCTCACGTTTGCCACTGAACTACACATATATATACAGGCATAAATCAACAATTCACATTCAATTTTTCATTAAAAGATACTGAATGGTTCAAGCTTACCACAATTTCATGGAAATAAACACAGATACGTTGATTAGCAATGAATTCTGGCACAAACTGGCACAAATTCCGTTCTGCCTATGTTCCAGGCTTTTATTTAGCAAAAATGTGAGCTGGCTTCAACGTACTGTCGCTTTATCAAGCTTATTTGAATTAGTGGTCTCGAACTAACGCTCCCAAGTGTGTATATCAGCGAGACTGGCCAATGAGCCACGTTTCGACAAGTGTTTGAAAAAATGTTATCTTTTCCCGTCTCCCCTAACAACCAAGATAGTATTTATAGCCCGACCAATCGTGGTTAGGCTTTCATTTGTTGCGCTCCAATCAATTTGGAGTTTACAGGGTAGGCTATTTCTGTAACGTAAGGTTTTTTCAAACACGTTATAAAAAAAATTTTATGAGCAGAAATGATTTTATGCTGTCAGGCACCCCCAATATTTTATTTTGGGTATAATTTATTAATTCCTGGACTATTTGCGTAACGTTTTACATATTATTTGTCAGCAAGCCCTAAGGAACCCAAAAATACTAATTTAAAGGAGCTACGTGGCTGCGTTCAAAATATGCAATTTCTTCTACCTCCTGTTTCGAAGATGTGCTGTCTGGGTACTGTTATGTGTTCAAACGTAAACCCATCTAATGTTATCTTTTCTAATAAGAGTTGTTATGATTTATAAACCTAACTCTGGGAAAGGGTAGTGTATTTTATCACTGTCCGTCTGAAAAAAAATTAGTGCATGTAGACTTACACGCGTGATGGCAGCATTTGTGTATCGCGCGAAGCGTGTTTAGTGTTCGGCTTTCTGCCTCTCCCTTCTCTTTTTATCCTTTAGTCCATCTGTTCGTTCGTTTTGGTAACGCAGTATAATTAATGTTAGGATTAATTTAGGTCATTACGCAGTACGTCTCAATGTTTTTCCAAGAAATACAGCACACGTTTCATTGAAGAAGGCGCGTAATAATACAGTAAGCTTTTACTATCAACGTGAAAGCGTTACAATTTGCAGACGAAGCAGAAAACAAGGGGGATTTCGAGTACATTCTTTGTGACAGCACTGTTATTTTACCATTGCTCTTCTCTTTATTAATTTTATTTGTTAGGCTTCATATTTACCTAATAATTTATATATGTGGATTAGAATATTTCATGACACCTCCCCTCTTAAAACAGACATTATATGTCAGTCCTTTATTCTATATACACATAGAGAAATTTATTATTATTTCTGGGGTTTACGGTGATTCTCATCACACGGATGGCGGCTTAAAAAATCCGCTCCCAGATTGGTTTTTCCAGATATATATTCAATGCTAAAATTATATGGAGCCAGAAGCAAAGACCATCGGAGTAACCTAGAGTTCTCATGCTTAGCCTGTGCTAAAAACGATAAAGGTTTGTGGTCAGTTTGCAACTTAAATGCCTTCCCATATAGATAAATATTGAATTTCTTTATTGCCCATATTACTGCAAGACATTCTTTTTCGCTAGTTGAGTAGTTGATTTCAGCTTTATTCAACTTTCTGCTAGCATATGCCACTGGGCTTAATTCCCCATCCAATGCATCTGATTTCTGTAGTAAAGTTGCACCTAACCCAATATTACTTGCATCCGTCCTTACTATGAATTCTTGACTTAAGTCAGGTAATTTCAAAATGGGTTTACTTGTGAGCTTTTCCTTCAATTCTTGGTAAGTCATTTCACATTGTGGTGTCCATGTAATGCGATCTGGAAGTCCTTTACGTGTCAATTCCGTTAAAGGTGCACATATGGAATTAAAGTTTTTGATATACTTCTGGTAGAAACCACATAATGAGACAAAGGATCTCACGTCCTTCTTGGTTTGTGGTCTCGGGGCTTTCTGTAGTTTCTCTAAATTCTTTGGGTCAGGGGTCATGTTTCCCTGATAAACTGTGTGTCCCAAAAATTCCAATTCTTTACATCCAACGCAACATTTGGTTGGTCGGGCTGTTAAATTTGCCTCCCTAAGTCGATCAAACAGCATGTTCAGAGAGTCAATGTGTTCCTCAAATGTTTCTGTTGCTATAAGGATATCATCCATAAAATTTGTTATACAGGGATTATTCAGAGGATCCAATAATTTTCTCATCATTCTAGAGAAGACACTAGGCGCATTCTTCAATCCAAATGGCAATCTATTAAACTCATAGTGTCCTTCTGAGGTACTAAAAGCTAGGTATGGTCTAACCTCAGGCTTTACTGGAATCTGATAGTATCCTTTACTCAGATCCACTTTTGAGAAATATTTAGCTTTATTTAGTCTGGCAAACAGCTGATTTGTATCCGGCAATGGATCCACCTGTCCTTCTGTAATAGCATTCAGTCTCCTGTAATCTATACAGAGTCTATGTTCTCCAGAGGGCTTCCTTAAGAGTACAACACCGGAACTATACGAAGACTCACTGTGCGAAATAATTCCTTCCTTCAATAGATAGTCTATCTCTTCCTTCAAAGCTTTTTCCTTAGCAAACGGAATCGAATATGGTTTCATACAGACAGGTGTGGAGTCTATGAGTTTCATATCATATTCCAATAGGTTTGTATGCCCTGGTCGGTCTGTTAACACCTCTGCATGATTATTTAGAACCTGTTGCACTCTCTCTTTCTGAGTTTTCGTTAAATGTGTACTGATTTTCACCTGTGCTGCTGTCTCACAGGGGTGTAATGGATATTCAAATGATGAAAGTGGTTCCTTTTTCATCTCCATGGCGATGGACAAGGTCAACAAGTGTGTCTCTTCCTGATGTTCTCTTTCCAAATATTTCTTCAGGAGATTCACATGATAGATTTTTTCTTTCCCCTTCTTATCTATCTTATAATTTGTTCTAGACACCTTCTCTAGAACTGTATATGGACCCTGCCATCCAATTTGTAACTTATTCTGACTCCCGGGCAAAAGAAGCAGTACTTTCTCTCCCACAGCCAAATTTCTGTCTTTCGCCTTCCTGTTATAATAGGCAGCATGTTTCTTCCTGGCTTGTTTCAAATTTTCATTGGCAAGTTTCCAGCCAGTTTTTAACCGAGTGGTCAGCTCATTCACATATTGGTATGAAGATGTAATGTTTTCCTCTGCCTTTTCATCAGTCCACGTTCTTAACAAAGCTACATATGGACCTTTAATTGTGTGGACCTATTTGTCCATGCACCGGTATGGTCTCTTCCACTCGAAGCTTTATAGTGATGATTTTTCCTCCCAGAATTATCATTCACAAAACGACCGCTACCAATTTTTCTTTTGGGGCTTTCTCCCCACTTAAAATTCTTGATGAGAGATTTCCTCTCTACATCCTCTTCCTCCAGTTTGTTTAAGTCCGATTGAGGGATTGTCGGCTTATCCTGGGGTAAGACATCTTTTTGCACTCTCCGCATAGTGGCCATTGTAAAACAGTTAAGTGAAGCTTGTCCGTGAAAAGGGGCTTCCCATTCCATTTGGTCCACTTTATCAAATCTATTTCTCTTTTTATTATCAGGCCTAATTTTGCCCCGTGGCGTGTCCAGGTCCTGATCCATGTTCCCACTTGTGGGTGTTCCCTCATGTGCTATGCTACACCTTTCTACAAAATTCTCAATGTCCCATCTTGCTTTGGGCCAATAATAATTGTGAGCCACCTTTTGAATGATGGTACCTATCTTCTCATGGTCCCCATCTGGTTTCACATGTAGGCTCCTTATTAATTCTGTCCTATATCTTTTTGGAAGAACCAGCTGTCCGTGACCATTGGATCTAGCTCCAGTCTTCCTATACATCAACTTGTTTTTCATGTAAAAGTCTCCCTTGCCTGGAGTTGTATGACAAGTTGACAATTTTCTGAAACAAGGCTTGAGTGTTTTATCCCCAGCCTGTGCCTTCCTCATCTCTTCTGGAGTGGTATCTAACATAATATCCTCCTCCTGTCTTGAGGTCGACCTGACCTGAAGGGTTGCCATATACACAGGTTTCCTTCTGCAACGGTCAGTGTCATGATTGTCCATCTGACAATTCTTACACCACCTTTTTCCTTGGTTGAAAGATTTTCTTTCATCATATTTCCTTTCATCGAATTGTGGGAATTTATTTTTATTGTCATACCGTGGCCTATCAAATTGGTGCTTACCTTTATTTTGATCCCTAGGATCAAATTTATTAAAGTTCTGTGGTGCCCTAAAGTTATCCACCTGTTTCTTTTTATTACCTGTTACCTCTGCTTGAGCTGCTTGATACCTTTCAGCAACATTTAGCAACTCACCCAGCCTCTCTGCACCTTGTTCCATGAGAAACTTTCTCAGGTCTGGAGCCATGGACTCTCTTAGTTGCTCTATAAGGACCATTTCCTTAAGATCTTGGGTTTTCCCCAGAGAAGTCCATTTCTCCAAGTATGTCTCTATTCGTGCAGAGAACTGGTGATAGGTTTCACCTGACAGTAGTTTAGCATTCCTAAATTTTTTCCTGTAAAACTCTGCATTCTTT
This sequence comes from Oreohelix idahoensis, assembly GCA_024509875.1. Taxonomy (NCBI): domain Eukaryota; kingdom Metazoa; phylum Mollusca; class Gastropoda; order Stylommatophora; family Oreohelicidae; genus Oreohelix; species Oreohelix idahoensis. Next base: position 91,962 of record JAMPIV010005295.1, on the reverse strand, counting down.
TCATACCTTAACAAAAGAGCCTGCTTTAGCATGTCATAATTTTCCTGATCACCTCTGCTCATTTTTGCAAAAACTTCATAAGCTGCCCCACGAAGTCCCTGAGATAACTTTAAGCTCCACCTTTCTCTCTCTAACCCATACGTGGTAGCTAATAGTTCGTACCTATTTATATAGCTCTCAATATCATCGTCTTTCTCAACAAAATGATCTAAATGAAAGTTCATAGCTGAGATTGAGGCTCCTTGAGTAACCGTAGCATCAGAGGCAAAGGGGCTGGCACCATTTTCAGGAGCATGGCCTTGAAACTCAAACTCCCTTAGTCGTAACTCATGTTCCCTTTGTAATCTCTTCTCCTCCTTTTCTGCTTCCCTTTCTGCAGCTTGTCTTCTTTCCTCGGCTTCTCTTTCTGCAGCTAATCTTTTGTCTTCTCTTTCTGCCTCCAATTTCTTAGCCTCAGCCTCAATCTGCAACCTCTTAGTCTCAGCCTCCAACTTTCTTTCGGCCTCTTTTTCTAATCTTCTTTCTTCGCGTTCAATAAATTTGTCACATTCCGTTGTGACATAGGCAACCATAACTTGCCCATCTAATCCTAACTCTTTTGCAGTCTGAACCGCAGCAGATCGAAATTTGGCCAGGTCCGCCATTGTCTATCAGGTAACTTAATACAATGTCTAACCAACAATTCAATCTCTAATGGACAAAACAGGCACCGTGAGCTCAACCTTATTTAATTCCACCCAAGGATACCTTTTAATTCTTATATTCCCTGAAGTGAATTATCCCCAATATTTTTTATAGTTAAAGATTCAAAATCCCAAGAGCGAGACCCCAATATATGTGGTGAAGTGGGATGTTATAAATATTTATAAGGGACTTAGTGTACTGACTGAGATCAGCTGTGAAGGTATATATATATCTAATAAGAGTAGTATATTATATATATAACCTTACTTGCTACCACATATCTATATATATCTCAGTCAGAATTATTCTGGAATAGTGTGATGCTACGTTATGTGTCTAGGGTATGAGTATGGTGAAGTGTAAGTCACAACAACAGACAGATAAACAATTTAATTTAATCCACTACTCTTGACAACACTGTGACACTCACATACATATAACACTCTACAAAGATATCTTAAAAGAGTCACTGATAAACTTTCAAATAACAATATGTATTCATTACTGGCATGAATGAATATGTGTCCTGATTCAACTACAAGGGAACCAGGAATCACAATCAATTTAAATTACAAGTTATGTACAGAATGTATTTAATATGAATATTGTAGTGACATATATTATTACAAATGTTCTATGTGTGTCAGTTGTGTAGTAGTAAAATGAGGTAATACTGGTTTTGTTTTGTTCAAGCTCTGTTGGTATTTGTCATCATGACTTCAATAGTTTGTCTTTAGGGACCATTATTGTAGATGTTCACAGTTCCTGATTTTAAGACAAGTAAATTCCCCTCTTAATGTTAATTTTAAAAAAAGTCAGTTCAAGATGAGGGGACATAATGTTGAGCTCAGCTGGCCAATTCGCTTATCTGGCGTGATGGCGGCAGGAAAGGACTCCTCTGCTCGAATTCTCCTCTGGGCTCAGGAGACACCTCACTGATAGCTAAAAAGACCAAGGAGTATGCTGTCCGACTCTGGATTCAGCAAAGCTCTGACCAGGTGCTGCTCACTACCATCAAGACCACTGTCCCTGAAATCAAGAAGGATGTACCTTCTACTTCATAACTAATTTATATTCTCTTTTACACTGATCACAATACAGCACAAACATTGCGTTCAGAGCGTTAGGCCAACAGTCAGCTTCATTTGAAATACTTTATTCCAGTATTACCCTTCTTAATGGTTACTACGCCTCTGCACTTCCAGCATTATTTCTTTCTAGTCCATCATCCAGGTGTCAGTGTACTATTTGGCCATTCCATGCCGTTTTACTTCTCTCCGACACCCTCTGTTCAGGCTGGAGCATTATAGGCTTTACCTCACGTTTGCCACTGAACTACACATATATATACAGGCATAAATCAACAATTCACATTCAATTTTTCATTAAAAGATACTGAATGGTTCAAGCTTACCACAATTTCATGGAAATAAACACAGATACGTTGATTAGCAATGAATTCTGGCACAAACTGGCACAAATTCCGTTCTGCCTATGTTCCAGGCTTTTATTTTAGCAAAAATGTGAGCTGGCTTCAACGTACTGTCGCTTTATCAAGCTTATTTGAATTAGTGGTCTCGAACTAACGCTCCCAAGTGTGTATATCAGCGAGACTGGCCAATGAGCCACGTTTCGACAAGTGTTTGAAAAAAATGTTATCTTTTCCCGTCTCCCCCAACAACCAAGATAGTATTTATAGCCCGACCAATCGTGGTTAGGCTTTCATTTGTTGCGCTCCAATCAATTTGGAGTTTACATGGTAGGCTATTTATGTAACGTAAGGTTTTTTCAAACACGTTATAAAAAAAATTTTATGAGCAGAAATGATTTTATGCTGTCAGGCACCCCCAATATTTTATTTTGGGTATAATTTATTAATTCCTGGACTATTTGCGTAACGTTTTACATATTATTTGTCAGCAAACCCTAAGGAACCCAAAAATACTAATTTAAAGGAGCTACGTGGCTGCGTTCAAAATATGCAATTTCTTCTATCTCCTGTTTAGAAGATGTGCTGTCTGGGTACTGTTATGTGTTCAAACGTAAACCCATATAATGTTGTCTTTTCTAATAAGAGTCTGTTATGATTTATAAACCTAACTCTGGGAAAGGGTAGTGTATTTTATCACTGTCCGTCTGAAAAAAAATTAGTGCATGTAGACTTACACGCGTGATGGTAGTAATTGTGTATCGCGCGAAGCGGGTTTAGTGTTCGGCTTTCTGCCTCTCCCTTCTCTTTTTATCCCTTTAGTCCATCTGTTCGTTCGTTTTGGTAACGCAGTATAATTAATGTTAGGGTTAATTTAGGTCATTACGCAGTACGTCTCAATGCTTTTCCAAGAAATACAGCACACGTTTCATTGAAGAAGGCGGGTAATAATACAGTAAGCTTTACTATCAACGTGAAAGCGTTACAATTTGCAGACGAAGCAGAAAACAAGGGGGATTTCGAGTACATTCTTTGTGACAGCACTGTTATTTTTCCATTGCTCTTCTCTTTATTAATTTTATTTGTTAGGCTTCATATTTACCTAATAATTTATATATGTGGATTAGAATATTTCATGACAATATGTCAAACAGAACGTCAAACAATAATTCTCTCTCTTTCACACACCATAAATATCAGCCATCAATCACCAGTATTTCAAACAGTAACCATCAATTTGCTACTATGATCACTAGCATCCCTTTTAACAGCAATATCACTTTACCTCCTTCTCCTGCAAGAAACAATGCATAGATTGAGTTACATCAGCAGCATGGACAGCATTGTGATAAGGGTTTGTATCGTGGTAATTCTGTTCAACTAGCGCTGTGGACCAACATAAAAAATGTATCATCAGATGTATAACATTAAATTTTTAACATTTACATATAAAACTCACAAAATATTAACAGAACTGTGATAAAATTTTGTAGTGCTATTATACTACTGCTGGAAAGAAAAAAATTAAAACATTCAGCTCAGAGACACTGACGTAATAGTCGACATTTACCAAGAAGTGACTGGATGACTGAGGGAACTTGATTAATAAAGAGTGTAGGCAGTGACCTTTTGTATCAGGATACTGGTGCTTTCTAAGATACACATATACAGCATAACAGTAAGTACCTGATGATGTGATTTTTTTTTTTTCAAATATAAAAATGTGTTATAATTTTGTCATACATTATTTTCACAGTTTTTTTTTTTTTAGATCATCCCATTTTCCATATGCTTTACAATGTCCACCTTCATGAAAGCAGTAGCAGATAGTCTCTGGGCATGTTATAACAATATTAAAAAAAAAACATTTGCACTATTCATAACCAAATAACTCAGATTTATTCATACACTGGCCAAAAAAAAAAAAAAGCCAAAAACAAAAACAACATAATCCATCTATTCACAATGTTTCTCAGCCACTAAAACCATATCAATATGTGTACATAGTCTGTATTTCTAGTTTACTCTTTATTTGTAAAACTAACTACAATCATTGTAATTTTTTTACTTTCTAAAATCTTAGCACATAATGATCTGATAACTTCTTGTTCATCTTTCTGTCTGGATTTATGAGCTTCACATCAAAGCCTGGCTGTAACAGATCTCCAGTGTTTCTTATTCTCGTCCACAGGAGCATATTATTTGATTACCACTGATGTTTAATAGTGTCATATTATTTGATTACCACTGATGTTTAATAGTGTCATATTATTTGATTACCACTGATGTTTAATAGTGTCATATTATTTGATTACCACTGATGTTTAATAGTGTCATATTATTTGATTACCACTGATGTTTAATAGTGTCATATTATTTGATTACCACTGATGTTTAATAGTGTCATATTATTTGATTACCACTGATGTTTAATAGTGTCCTATTATTTGATTACCACTGATGTTTAATAGTGTCCTTTTATTTGATTACCACTGATGTTTAATAGTGTCCTGTTATTTGATTACCACTGATGTTTAATAGTGTCCTGTTATTTGATTACCACTGATGTTTAATAGTGTCCTGTTATTTGATTACCACTGATGTTTAATAGTGTCCTGTTATTTGATTACCACTGATGTTTAATAGTGTCCTGTTATTTGATTACCACTGATGTTTAATAGTGTCATATTATTTGATTACCACTGATGTTTAATAGTGTTATATTATTTGATTACCACTGATGTTTAATAGTGTCCTATTATTTGATTACCACTGATGTTTAATAGTGTCATATTATTTGATTACCACTGATGTTTAATAGTGTCATATTATTTGATTACCACTGATGTTTAATAGTGTCATATTATTTGATTACCACTGATGTTTAATAGTGTCCTTTTATTTGATTACCACTGATGTTTAATAGTGTCATGTTATTTGATTACCACTGATGTTTAATAGTGTCCTGTTATTTGATTACCACTGACGTTTAATAGTGTCCTGTTATTTGATTACCACTGATGTTTAATAGTGTCCTGTTATTATTAAACTTCATCTCTGCCTTTTAGCTCCCGGTACTTCAAAGGTGCCCAACATATGACGAACAGAGAAAGCGCATATGGCCATCACCAGCGCCATTCCTAGAAAAGCTCTACGGAGATGTCAACAGCATCCGACTGACCACTGCTTTCTTTGAACATATTCAAGGTGATGTCTGAAGGTTAATGAAAGAAGAAGCTTCCTATAGAGTTGGGGTTGGTTACCGGCCAAACCTGATCTACTGGTAGATCTCAGGGGATTATTTAGTAATCTCTGGGTGTTGAAGAGGAGAAAACAGAATGTCTAATCTAGGTAAATTTCAGACAAGCCTTCCTCCCAACGACACTTTAAAGTGTGGTGTACTCATGTTTAAAGGTACTTTCACCTCATTACCAGTGAACACCCTCAAGCTAACAAACTAACAATCACTTTATTCATGAACTTCATCAGACAGAAAGCATATTTTCTTTGAAGTCAAGTTAACCTTCAGTAAAATATCACCTGGTGGGACTGCAGGACGTAGATCTGTGGAACATATAAAAGTCACATATAGACTGCAGATATTGCTATTACTCTTAAACCTGAAAACATACATGTTATCAAGGCAGATCTTTAGAGATCTTAGTGTTTCTAGAGCATAGGCGTCCAATTGGTCCATGCCAAGCCTTCTACTTCTGCACCATCTGTCAAATTCTTTCCTTATCTTCTTTATACTTCTTATGTATGTTTGCATTTCTTTTCTCCATCCGAGTTTGTGTTTTCATCTTTCTCTTCTACCCTGGGGAATCCTTATAATGTGTTTGTATATGGCAAGTAATGGCTGTTTGTCTGATCTCTGCTGCAGCTCTATTCTGTCTTTGTGATACAATAATGTATATGAATGGAAAAATGGATAAATTTAAGTTCATGCACTCTTTCCGCAAAATATAAAGAGAAGTTTTATAGAATCCTAACAGTCAAAATGCCATATGTATCGGCCATTAAAGCATTCCTTAGTGCACAACCGACAGAAAAACAGCAAAATTAAATTTAAAAAAAAACAAAACAAAAACAAATTAGCAAGAAAAATAAACATGACTTATGTTTTCAGTAGACATGGATAGTCTGAAATACGAGAATACTAACAAAATACATTAAGTGTTCCTTACATTTTTATGTAATTTTAGCAATGTTAATTTTATTACAGTTACTATCTCCGCTACCTGCTCAACCCATAGACTGAACCCCAACCTATGATACCACATACAAAGTACTCACAGGAGGGACATGTATTTCCTATATGGTACAGACCATAAGACCGTTTATGTCTGGACATGCGCCCTAATATAACTGATGAACCCAGTGTCTAATTTTAATGAGATGTGTCACCAAGATGAGGCAAAATTGCATTTAAAAAAGAAGAAAAAGAAAATACTTACTAAAAAATTGCATGAGTCGAATTGAGTCAAGTTGGAAGCCCCTGATGAGATCATATGTTTGGAATAAATGGTAGGCAACATGGAAAAGAGATCGACCTGAAAGAAGAAAAACACACGTGTTCATCGGCATATAGAAAACAAAACAAGTAAACCAGAAAGGGAATACAAAATGGGCTGGGAAAGCAATACTAAACATAATGTACCACACTCAAAAAGTTCTGGGGTTGGAACAAAGGAAAAAAAAAACATACCAAAGACCTGCCTTATAGTGTATTCCCTACGTCTTTTAAATACAGTACTTCTCCAAAAAAATGTGATTCTTAAAAGTGCCAATTTGAAAAATATCTAACTCTGACCTCAAATGTTTTTTTTCCCTTTAAAGCGCGACCTTTATTTTGCCTAAACCAGCAATTCAAAACTGAATCCTATACGCTTATCCAAGCATTGCAAGCTCAAATTTTAAAGTGTCCTCCAATGTGAAAGAAGCTTTTCAATGTTTTCTACTCATTATGTCATTTCTATGTTTTCTACTTATACAGTCATTTCAAATAAATCATTTAAATACTGGCTCCAATCAGTAGTTGGGTCAAATTTTAATGCTGGACAAATCCTTTGAATTCACAGATTATAAATATCCCTTTAGAAAAAAGAAATTAATCTATTTTAGCTTAAAAAATGTTTATAAAAAAGGCAAGAGTAGTCCAACAGCACAAGCTGCCATAGGAGAGTGAGTTTTAGTGGCTTAACCATACTAGGACCTTGCTTTTTTTTTTTATAAGGTGGGGTGATCAGTTCCCGTCCCCCCTGCCTTTTCTTTCTAGGAAATTCCCTACCTCATGAGCAGTCAGATATCCATTTACAGCTGGGTAAACTGGAGCATGACACTACTAGCTTTTGATCCAGGGTAAATGTACTGTGAAAGGACAATGCTCTAATCACTTAATTTTTGTTTTGTTACGTGTTTACTCTTTTCTTCATAGCAAAGCCCTTTCAACCATTTACCATACGGTATACATGGAACTATTGGTTATATCAAGACACGTTTAATTCATTGTGATATTTTATTTATTGTGTATATTCTATGCACTGCATTGTATTATTCCTCTCGATAGTGTTTTTACATTTTAATTATAGTTTAGATTGTTGTGTTGTGCAGAAGCTTGGCTGTGTCTATCCTGGCATGCATTTGATATTGGTAGGAGGTTTATTTATGTCAACCCATATCTTTCTGGGGAAGCCTACCCCAGTGAAGCTACTGGCTTTACAAGCGAGTGGGTCTGCAAAGTTATTTATAAATGTTTGCTTTTATTTTTGTAATATAGTGCTTTATTAACTTTTTTATTTCTTGTAGCGTTTTAATGCCTATAAGATTATCTACATTCATTTCTACTTTGTAGTTATTGCAGTATATCTTAATGTTTAGCCTGCGCTGTTCATATTTCTTTCAGTCCACCAGAAAGTGTCTAACTGTATTTCATTCCTGACACTCGTGGCATATCGGTTCATCTACCATGAAATATCCAATTCCAAGTCTGAGCCATAGTAGTTTTTATTAATAGGTATTTTTAGCTTATCTTGTATTTGACATTTTTTGCTTGGTTTTTTTCAGGACTTTATTTTTGTGCCTTCCTTTTTTGCTTTAGTCCCATGCTAGTATCTACTCTTTGTTCATTGCTTGTGCAATAAAGCTCTTAATTTCCAATTTCTCTAGACCTACTTCAATTTTTGTTACAGCTAGTTCTTCCCAGTTTTGCTTCCCTGTCAGTAAGCTCATTTCCCGATATACCAACATGCGCTGGTATCCATATTAGTGTGACCCTGCATCCTGCAGTGAGTAGAAATGTATTTACCTGCAGTATTTCCTCTATAATTGGTTTGGTTTTTGAACCACGCACTTGAAAACTGATGTTTATGATGTGCACCGATACCCAGGTCAACCCTTTATGGGTTATAATTAGGGTATATAGTGTTTATCATTCTAATATATCGTATTACTTTGTTACTTTTCTTGTGTGTTGGCTCTTTCAGGCGGTAATTTATCTGCCGTTTGGTGTGGCATTGTTTAATGTCTATGGTGTTTGTAATGTAACCTCTTACATGATATTATACTGCTCTCTCTCGCTATCCTTGTAATTCTGTCTGCTCGGCGTTTGTTGGTTTTTGAACTGGTGGTTTTTGTTTTCTTGTTCTTGTACTGATATTGTATGGATATTTAAAAAATTTATTTTTATTTTTGTGTTTTTGGTTTTCTTGGTCATTCTCATTTGTTATGGTTGTTATATGTTGATTCTAGTTTTAGTAATATAAAATTTTATTATGTTGTGTAGCTCCCTGGGTAGGTCAATTTTTAGTACAGTTTCTAGTGATGGTGATGGAGAGTTTTGTGTTCTCAAGTATTCCATGAGTGGTTTTCTGTGCTGTTCATATTTCTTGCATGTTAGCACATAATGTGCTATGGTGCTCTTCTTCTGACATGTTACACAGTAGGGTTCCTCCATCATGAAACAGCCTGTTCCTAATTGAAGTCTAGTCAGTTTTCTATTGCATGGTATTTTTAGTTCTCTAGATATTTGACATGTCTGTGTGGGACCTTTTATTAGTTTATAGGCGTGTCTGCATTTCTTTCCAGTTTTCTGTCCATTCCTTTGTTATATTTTTAACTATACTTTTGATCTCTGTTGTGCCTAACCCTGAGTTTATGTGGTTTGGACTGCTTCTTCCTGTTTTTACTTCCTTGTCGGCCACCTTGTTTCCCTCTACTCCCAAGTGTGAGGGTATCCATGCTAATAATGCTTTGCAGCCCCTATTATTTAGGTGTGTACTAAGTTGCAATATTTCTTCTGCTATGTCTGGTCAGCTACATTCATGTGCACTTCTTAGTGCTTGAAAAGCTGAAAGCGAGTCGGTTAAGATTGTCAGTTTCTTGGAGGGGCTTGTCGGTAAGTATTTCGAATTCTTTTGCTATTGCCACAATTTCTGCTGTAAATATTGACGCGTTTTCATTTACACTAAAATTTGTCTTCAGCTTCCAGGCTGGAATGCGTATTCCTATTTCGAGTTCTTCATTTTCTATTTTTGATCTATCAGTGTATACCCTTAGTTATCTGTTTTATGTAGACTGTGGCTATGTTTTTAATGTATTTTTTTCTGTTTTTTTTTTAATTATTATTTATTACTTCTGCAAGATGACAGTCAATATTTGGTTTCTTGAGCTCCCAAGGAGGAATCACTGGTGTGTATTTACTACATTTGTTATAATTATATGTTCTTCTATTTTCTCCATGCACTTCCTTCCTAATGGGTATCTTGTGGGATCAAGTGGGCTATCCCAGGTAGTATGGAGATTCTTCACATACACTGCATGGGCTGGGTGGTTTTTGTCTATTAGTACTGTGCCCATGTAATTAAGTCTAAGTTCTTTTCTTCTCAGCTTGAGGGGTATTATTCCTAGTGCTACCTCTAGTTCTTCAAGTCATGATGATCTTGAAGCTCCAGATATTGTACTCAGTGCCAGGTCTTGTATTTTGTCCATTTTTTTTCTTATTGCAGTGAGCCACAGAGTCATATATTATGCTTGCATAGTCCATTTTCCTCCTTACAAATGACATGTAGAACATGAGAAGTGACTTGATGCTTGCTCCCCACCCATTGCCTTTTAGGTATCTCATCATATTTGTGAGTCCTCAGCAGCTCTCAACGAGTTTATCTATATGTTTTTTTTTTCCAGTTTAGTTGTTGGTCTAAAGTAGTGTCTGAATATTTGGTTGTTCCTAATGTTTTTATTATGTGCCCATGGATTTTTATGTCTATTGTTTTATTCTGTATAATTCTAACTGTACTGAATATCACTTCGACTGTCTTTTTAGCGTTTAGTTGGAAGCCCCGTTTAGCCACCCATTCTGCGATCTTGTTTATTTGGGCTTGAAGATCTGTATATAATCTGGGAAGGATTTTTCCCGTCCTCCAAATAGCTGCATCATCTGCAAATTGTGACAGTTTGTTTCATCTGTTGCTGAATTCCTCTCCTAAGTCATTAACCATAATAGAAAATAAAGAAGGGGATAATACTGAGCCTTGAGGGATGCCATTCTGTTGCTTGTATAGCCCTGATTCGTCATTTACCTGTACTGTAAAATATGTCCTGTAAGAGGTTTCTATGTAGTTGTACATGTTTCTTGTTATTCCTATCTTGTTAATCTTATACAACATGCCTTCTCTTCAGCAATCATCCTATGCTCTTGCTACATCTAAGAATATGGCTACTGTTTTTGCATTCCTTTTAAATCTTGATATTACCTCATGTTCTAGTCTGATAAGGTGGTCCATTATGCTCCTGTTTTTCCTAAATGCAGATTGGGTTGGGCTGTAAATATTATTCTTTTCCATGTGGTTACTCTATAATATCTGCACTCCTTTCTGTTTGTGGTTGCTAGTATTGATGAAAGAATCTGTGAGAATGGTTACTATATTTGGTGGGTTTTCTTTTTCAATTTTGGTATTGCTATTTCTGCTCCTAGTTACCCATCACCATGTTTTGACCCATCTGTGTATATAGTTAAGCTATTATGTATGTACTGTTCTCTGTACTGGAGAGCTTTACTCTTTGTTGAAATTATGTCTTTAGATTTGCTTACTGCCTTTGTTAAGTGGAGGTCAGTTTCAGTTCCCATGGTAGGATCTTTGCTTTATACCAAGTACTACTGTTTACTATATTAAATATATTTGGATGATGGTATATTTCTTCCATTTTTTCCACCCTGAAGAGTATGTATTATACAGTGCAGTTCAAATAAGTGGTAGCTGCTTGTGCCATCCAAAATATTTCGGCTTCTCCGAAACTCTATTTATCAGGAGTTTCTACCAAAGAAAACTTCTGGCCGGGACCTGCAAAACTGCTCGACTTTACCGAAATTTGGCTTAAGCGAGTTCTGCTTATCCAGACTGCATTGTAGTCTAGTAGAATGTGATTTATGTTTTGGTTATCTTCAGCAAATGTTTTGTGTGCTGGGTGGGTTGGGTCTTTTGCCACTTTTGCCCAGTAGCTGAATCTCAGCTCTTTTCTCAGTACCTTCACGGGTATAATGCATAGCGCTACTTCTAATGACTCTACTGATGTTTCATTTGATGCTTCTGCTATTACTTTGGACTGTGTCTAATTTGTTCTTTTTGTTGGCAGCGGCTGATGCATAGACAACACTGGCATAGTCAAGTTTTCTCCTAATAAATGATTTATAAAAGGTAATCATTGTCATTTTGCAGGCTCCCCATCCACTTTCTTTTATATATTTATCTACATAACCAATCGGATGCTACTGATATAGCTACAATAAGTAAAGATGATGTCCTGACACGAAATACGTTCGTTCTCTTTTTCTGGTTTTCACTCCTCCCCGGCATTATTGCTCTACCATTCTGTTTACGTGCTAATTCTTCCAATATTCATTGTTTACGCTTTCCTCGGCCAAGGTTATCTTATCACATCTTGTCACACCTCTCACTTACCCCTCTCTCATGGTTATTTTCTCCTTTGTTATCGGCGTCGCTTAGCGATGCAGCGAACTGGCCACATTGACTTTTCGCTTATCGCCAGGTCTAGACAGAGTAAGAGTCTACACGGAGCTACATTCCTATTGTTAACCTAGACTTTTTGTCTGGGAAGATACACAAAACTATGTTGTCGCATGATAATGTGCTAGTTTGCAAACATGACATGCCCAAATACGGTCGATCTCACTGGGATGTAGGAGGATAACAATCTTGGTAAAGATTAAGACATGGACAATGATGTAATACTTCCGGCAGAAGGAATTTTTTGTGATGATCAACTACCAGAAAGTAACATCTTGGAGGATATTATAATGTTAGATCTGTGAAGTAGTGAGTTTGTAAACATGACAGGCAAAACAAAAGAAGCGAGACCTTAAAAGGTTATGGAGTTTGAAAATCACATGTACAGGGCAATTTCTTATGTTGTCATGCAGTAATGTTCAGCATGAGGGTAGTGAAGGACCCCTACCAAAATCAGACATTTATTCACAGTTGGTTTAGCGTTTGACATGTTAAGATAGACTGCTTCTGACTGGACTTTAAGTAGCTACCTGGATGTGTAGGCGACAATTTAACTTATATTCTACAGTGCTGTAAGACTACTTCACTGGCTTCCTAATTTTGTCAAGAAGAAATCATAGACAGCCAGGAACACGGAATATTAGGACCCAAATATTGGATAGGCCAAAAGGCTGGACGTGAATTCTAAGATAAGACAAGAGTAACCCCAGAGACGTCACTTTGCACCTTAAGTTATAGGATCCAACTTCATGTGCACTCCAATAGACACCCAACTCACCTAAAAGGTATGGCTCGCCAGAAAAAACAAACTCGTGGTAAGTTGTTATATGTACATTTTATCATTTTATATTTGCATTTTGACACGTATAATTTCCTTGTGGGTGTACAGTGGAGTATGAGGATGGGAACCGCATCACTGCAAATAACTTAACGCATGAATCACCACTGCAAGAACTGGTGACGGCTTCGTAAGGGTTTCCTCACAAGGAACCAACAGCAGAGGTGGCCCCAGGCTCCACTGACAGCAGGAAGTGGATGATAATATGGTGTATATAATTATTATACAAGCACTTTAGTAAATTTCTTATGTATTTTCTTATCAATTGTTGATTTCCGCTGTCGAAAAGCAATTTCATCCAACTCGCTGGGCTTAAAATAAACGCGCGCAGGGAGGGTAACATTTCTAAGGAAGATGAAGTGGTGGATGGAAGCGAAGGTCGCCTAATGACTATATATCAGGAGACCCAACACTCAAAAGAGGCATTTGTTTCCCTCTTAGTTTGTGGTACAGATTGCCATCAGTCGACGCTAGACACCAACATAAGACAGGTCTTGAAGACGCTTGACAACTTTTCTTTGTACAACCTTTGTAGTTACCCCAGCATTACTACTTGGGATGTGCTACAGCCACGAAACTCGACTTTTGAAGAAAGGACCAGTCCAAGACACATGTAGGAACCAAAAGCGGCTGAAGCTAACCGATCCCACACTGGAAGCTAAGTACCATACAGCGCAACCAAAGAACATTTCACAATTTGTCCTAATTTCCTCATCTCATCTCATAATCGGAACCTCTTCTACCCCGTGAAACGAGGTGTAGAGGGGACCCAAGTGCACAAGGCCCATGGGCAGGACATGTAATCGAAGTGACTTGGCAAACAGGTGATTAGCCCATTGTGCCCGAACGTGCCCTCATGTGTACTCATATTCGCTATAAAACCATCGAACCATCGAGACGTCATTCCAGCCAAAATGGACAGAGCCTCACATACCCGAAGGTTTCGAGGGATGTCCTTCCTCATCTGCACAAAGGCATTTATAGAGGAACACTCAAGACCCGTAGGTCTGAGGAAAAGAGCAAAATCTGAGACGGACACAGCAGTCTTTGTTACTGGGAGGTCTCCACTCAAAGTGGTGTACCACACACAGTCAGTAAAGACAAAGGTCGCCTGCGGCCTTGTCCTAATTTCCAACAAGTTTAAATCACCCGATGATGATAAATATCATCGCTTCTTTTTTATAAGAAACTATTTTATATTGTTCAACTATAAATTATTATTAAACCTGTTTATCTGTAACTGCCAAGTTATACTTGGTTTAAACGCTATTGAATAAAGTGTATGTCTGCATCCGTATGACTCATATTGTTCTAACTACATAACCAGACAGATATTATATAAAGATTTTGCTGAATCACCTTCAGCTGGGGTCTCAAAATACGAGTCAATATTTCCTCATAGAAGGGACGGAAGAATGATAAGTTCATGACAGCTTAGATGATCTCAGTTGTTATGCTTGCTTTTCTTTAAAATCCTGTGAGGCTCCCTTAAGTAGCATCATCATCCTTCTATTTATATATCTGCCAAGAGTAACCTTGAGTGAAGGTTAATTCCTTTGCAGACCCTCATCATTGTACTCGTAGTCTGGCCATTATTGGACCACGACCGCGGAGTAGGGGAGACATTACCGTCACATGTCCTTATAATTCAATTTTTGACTGCAATAAAGACAAGATCTTGTCTTTCTCTACTTTTATCTTTAGAAATTTAATTTGTAAAATTTAAATCGTTTGAACCAGTCTTTCAACCACAGATCCAACCAGCTGCAAACATTTTCATTAAGCCATGTGTCTTCCATGAGCCTTAATACCACGAGGCTTCACCAAGACAGTACTTAACTGCTGTACGGCTTTTGGTGTTATCTTCAGTTTGTTTACACTTTATTTATTGTTATTTTTATTACTACATATAAATAATACTAATTAGCATTATTGTATAAAAAACGTAATGAAAATCTCTCAAGCACTTCTCCTATGTCACATAATTATTTTTGGGTCGATCTCTGCTTCACTACGGCCGTATCCTGGACATTTGTTGTACTGACTATTTTACGTGCTTTTCCATGGTCGGCATCTCTTTCTTTCTCTGCTATGTAGCAGATATTTTGTATTTTCAAACATTCTTACACTCCTCTCAGTGCTAATTCGTCTTGTCTGTTTACCTGACCATCCCCGCTGAGATAGTAGACAGGTAATGCAATATTAACCGACAACCATGTTGGTTAATCTCGGGTGTGGCCTACAGGGAGATAACATTTGTCAGCGCACAGGAATGACATAATCGTTTCCTGCACACCTTGTGGCAAAGCAGGAAAGTAAGATGTTACCTCTGACACATATTGTCGAATGAGTTTACAGATGTGTTTGTGAGTTTGCATACAAGGCATCGGATGTTTTATTTCCATATATGGGAGAGGTGACCTTTTGCATCACGTACATTATTTCAGGCGGAAATAATTTTGAAAGTACCCCACTAAACACGCATGTTTGAAACAATTGGCGCTCTGATTAGCATCGTAACAAAACAAATGCGGGGTGAGAAGGGCCGTATAACTTGACCTTTTCGCAGTGTTAAGACACTGAAATTTCACTGTGAAGATCGCTTGCCAAGACGAAACCAGACTGCCAGAAGTTAGAATTCAGAATTCTCTTTATCAGACAGGACATTGTGGAACATCTTGAAGGACTTAAAAAGCCCGGAATAACCATTTTAATAAGGAAGACCGGCATCTGAGGAAAATGAAACACGGGTCATAGTGCTAACATAACGACACCCAAGAACACGTGAAAAAAGGCATCTGCCAGTGCCTTAAACCTACTTCTCTGAGCAAACAGTCTGTGGCCCAAAATTGGCTTGTTAGAGGTACCAGTCGAGGGTACTATCTCTGGAACAAGAAGGGAAAAGTGGCCTGAGCTTTAAGACGAGGGACCAGCTTCGTAGACACTCCCTGACACATCTGGGAACGTGCTGCAAACTACAACCTTGACCAGCGACGAGCGTGATCAGCAATACAGTCTAACAAGAATCAAACCATCAAAAGGAGCATAACCGTCACTGACAGATAAGTAACACATAAACGCTGCCAAGTGACCTACTTTACACACTTCTATTCCATCACAACAGTGATGATAAACTTTTTAAAAATAA
Source organism: Oreohelix idahoensis (assembly GCA_024509875.1). Taxonomy (NCBI): domain Eukaryota; kingdom Metazoa; phylum Mollusca; class Gastropoda; order Stylommatophora; family Oreohelicidae; genus Oreohelix; species Oreohelix idahoensis. The sequence continues at coordinate 75,838 of JAMPIV010005295.1, read as the reverse complement.
ATAATAATTCATTTCTTTAAAACCTTGTTAAAACCTAAATGACTATTAAATCTATTATTTGTAATTATATAAATTTAAATTTTATTTAATCATTTTGAATGTACTGCATGTTTGTCTCAGTCAATTTACTAAATACACTCAATCAGAGCTACTAAATAATAATAAGAATTCCACTGAGTAAATCAGGGTGGGGGCTTGAACGAGCTGAAATTAATAATTGCTCAATTCTTCATATAAGGTGGCGGACCGATATAAGTTAACAATGTCAGCATTGTTCTTGACTTCGGAAATATCTTATGAAACTCCCTTGGGATAGTGTTACGGTGTTATTTTAAATGACGGCGTCTGCTGGGGTTTAGCCATGCGCAACGTTAGGGGTCATTAACATTTATAGAATATGTCGATATTTTACGGTATACTGAACGCGAAATATATGCGGAGATTATGACGCATTCGCGTTGGGAAGGTCACGCTGGGTGACTTGGTTACATGGCCCTTGTTACGCTATCCGTCAAGCAAGAAGGTCGTGTCTTGTATTTCTTCCAAGGAAAAAAGGCTGAGTATATAGCCTATATTATATATATAAATCGATGTAGAACTCAGGGTCAGTTCGGTTATTAATATAAGTATGAGATTAATTAAATTAAACTAATGATGGAAGGAGAATCGCATTATGACTCAAATTGTAGCTGTCAAGAACTCATGTGCTCATTTCTGGCTGTTGACTACAACAGCGCACGTATATAGCCACGATGTTCTTCTGACATATTGTTTTGACACGGACGGACATGAATACTATGCATGTAATTTCTAATGACTATATATGAATCTATACCTACGTGAATGTCTTGTGTGTGAACTGTAAATAAATTCATGGACTCTGAATTGAGGATTTTATCACATCGATACGTTACAGCTATTTGCTGCATTTGCCAATGTTGTTGATTATGCAAATGAAGAACTCTTCTGATAAGAAAAATATGTATATATATTGATGAGCTCCGAAGGGAACGAGTGTATTCTTGGACATTCAACAAATGATGAATCAATATAACGTTGACCCTTGTTCCAAGATAATAATCGAACGAAGGACACTCCAATACCAGTAAAACTACCCACGCAACAGTGGTGGCCAATGTGGTGCGGAACTGGAATTTCATTGTAAAAAAATACTCAAAGATTATCGAGTTGAAAGAAATAATTTTCCTTCGAGCGAAATGAACACTTTTTGTATCTACACCGATGACGTCACACCCCCTTGATAACAGGATGAATCAGCTGTAGTGATGGCAGCCGCCTTTCAAGGTCTTTGAAGAAGATTATCTATAAACGCTTAATCGAACATTGGAAAATAGATTCAATCAACATGAGCATGAAATATAGGTCCTACTGTCCGTTGGCGAAGCAAGCATTGTATGAATCTATCGAGGCAAAAAGATAAGAAACTTATATGAAGGTTACAATAAGTTAATCCTATTTGTCCGATAATGCCATGTTCTTCATTTTCGTAGCCATGTTAAATATTGTTTCTGTCTTTTACATGTAGTGGGAGGTAGGATGGGAATCGGAATTGAACTTATGGCTTTTCGAACGTCAAGCTCAATTCCGATCGTTCCTTAAGGCCGTGAATTAATCGCATTTCGCGAAGAACGCGTCGGATATCGGTGATTGTTTCGTTCGGACCTGCATTAATTCACCTTGCATGTTAGGTGTATAGTCATGTTATAACTGGTGTATTCTAGTGTATTTAGTTCTAATTTTTATTCAGTTACAGTCATATGTTCGTAATCTATCCTGTTTATTCTAATCTGGCTATCTTTAATTTTATTTAAATGTATTGTATTAACGTCAAATGAGTCCTGTGACGTCATCATTCATAGTACCAAATATGTTCGTTTCCTCAGTTAACCTTCACCCTTCTACATTTCCGGTTAGTACACTTGGTTTTATAATATCATTTATTTTTGTGAAAATGTCACTTTTGTATTGTGCTACTGTTCTGTAATCCTTGGTTAACCCATTGTATTGTTTGTATTCATTTCATCCATTTATAATTTAATATTAATGCTATAATTTCTTCATTAATAATAGTGTAGATGAATATTATAAAATTTTTTTTTTAGTTTAAGGAGGAATTAGGGACTTTGCACCAATTTGCAGTGGTGGTCCTAGAAATGGGCAATGCACTTTCTAGCTCATGATTATGGCATAATATATAATGATTAATTATTATAACTTTATAACAAATTAAGACATATTAAATATAAATTAGTACACTTTCTCAGTACTACATTGGGAACTTGGTGACAATTAAGATTAAATAACCTAATTATTTAGGAACAATACCCATAATTATTAAATATTAATAGTAAGTGCATGATATAATTTCAGCACCTTATATAACTATCATAACTATTTATGATAGATATTAGCGGGTATATATATATATATATATATATATATATATATATATATATATATATATATATATATATATATATATATATATATATTTTACAAAATATTATAGATTTGTGGAACTTATACATAACAATACAGGAATATTGCAATTTCTTATATTAATTATTCATTCGTTGAGTAATTATAATTATCGACATAGATTCTAGTGGTGATTACAAGACATAAGTAATTGAATACTTAAATAAATTAACTTCAAGATGCTTAACTTAGACTATTTTATTAAAAATGGTAAGGATTTTGGAAAAAAAGGAGAACTTCTCGAGGCTTATGCATTGGCTGAATTTACAAAATATAAGGCAGAAGAGGAGGAAAAGAAAGCTATTGCTAAGGCAGAAGAGGAGGAAAGAAAAGCTATTGCTAAAGCAGAGAGAGAAGAATTAAGACAAGAAGAAGAAAGAAAGATAGCAAGAGATGAAATCCTACGGATTGAAGAAGAGAATAAATTGAAACGACAAGAAATCATATTGCAGCAAGAAATGGAATTGCAACGGCTTAAATTGGAAACAGCAAAACTTAATTCGCAGGGTGCTGCAGCAAGCCAAAATGATAATGCTCAATCGGGATCTTCTTCCAACCGACTTAAGGGCAATTATTACTTTAAACTACCACCATTCAGATTACACGTGGATGACCTATCATCATGGCTGGCGCGCTTTGAGGATATATGTAAGGTCAATAACCTTGACAAAACTGCATGGGCACTTAAACTTAAGGAATTTCTGGATGGCGAACCTGCAAGTGCAGCACAAAATATTGATCCTACATTAGCCACAGACTATGAGGCCATTAAGAATTTGTTATTACGTCGGTTCCATTTGAACGAAGAGGCATGTAGATTACGTTTCAAAAGTTTATTGCCAGATAATAATAAAGATTTTACGGGATTTATTGCTAACATACGCAATACTTTTAACAGATGGGTTGAACTGGCAGGTGTCAACAAATCTTACGACAAGTTAGTCGATTTGTTATTGAGGGATAAAGTGTTATCTTCTGTCAGCCCACCATTCTTTGCTTATCTGCAAGAAAGAAAACCAGAATCTATTGATGAGTTAGAAAAAATTTCTTTAAATTACTGCACAGCTCATCCGAATGCTAATATTTCTGGCTCGTTGATAAGAGAACCACTTCCTGTAGCCTCCAATATGGCATATCATAGTAATAACAAACCAAGAACACACAGTGTAGACAGAGGTAGATTCAAAGGAAACTATGACATTAATTTTCATAAGGGACAGAATAACTTTAACAATAACTTTAATAGAGGAAGACAACAAAACAGAAATTATTCACCTCAGTCAAGATACAACAGTAATCCACGTAACTCAAGTTATAATCGGTCATATCAATATAATAATGGTAACAATTGGAAGAATAGCGATAATTATAACTCGAGACATCGAGATAACAATTACAATAGACGACAACGGGATAATTCAACTAATTATTCTCGTAATCGTTCTCATTCTCGTGGATCTTCACATTATAACCATAATACCGGGGCAGCAGTTACAAATGATATCACCCCTAAGGTTCAGGTTCCACCTAACGATAATACAATGAATTCTTCTGCTGCATGCTTTGCTATTAATTATAACGTGGCGAATAGTTGCCCACAATGCAATCTTATTTTTCAGAAGGCAAAGGAGACAGTGCTAAACTGCGGACACATTCCACCAGAAGTAGGTCTTGCAGCCAATGATGGAACAGGCTCTCTGATTTTTAACAGAGGGATAGTGAACGGTTCTATAGTTTCTGTATTGAGAGACTCGGGGTCCACAACCATTGGAGTGCGACAGTCGCTTGTACATCCTAGCTGTGCAACGGGGGAATATGTCCGTTGCATGACTTTTGGGGGAACTATTGAGTTTTACCCCACAGCTATTATCCATGTTAAAACACCCTTTTTCACAGGTAACGTCAAGGTATGCATGCTGAAAAATCCGATTGCAGACCTTATGGTGGGTCGCATACACGGCAGCAAGGATTGTTCACCAGAAGATATTATTGAATGGGAGAGACACAATCTATGCACTGGAAACGCCGTGACAACTAGAGCTCAGACTATGCTCATGGAGAGTGTCAATGATAATAAGATGGATGCGGAGAAACAGGAGGATATTGAGGTCAATTCACCTATTGACAGGGAATCATTTGCAAACAAACAAAAAAATGACAAATCTCTAAATAAATTTTTTAACCTAGTTAATAAGGTTGATAATTTAACATCAGGGAATAATAACAAACATTGGTTTATTGTTAAAAATGATATACTGATTAGATGCTTTAGTGATAAATCACAGGTAAAACAACAAGTGATGGTACCGGCTGCTTTTAGACGGTACATTCTTCAACACGCGCATGACTCGCAGTGTGCAGGACATATGGGATATACTCGAACACGATCTCGAGTATTGTCTTCATTCTTTTGGCCAGGAGTATCACGGGATATTTCGCAGTATGTACGTTCTTGTACTACATGCCAGGAAGTGAAAGCACGTGGAGCTTTTCACACGGCGCCTATTCAGGCTTGCGATATCTCAGTACGACCTTTTGACAAGATGGCCATAGATATAATTGGTCCACTTCTACCATCTGCGAGAGGACATAGATTTGTTCTCACTTGCATTGATTTATGCACACGATGGCCAGAAGCCATTCCATTGAAGACAACCACTACCACTATGTAGCTGATGCACTACATCTAATTTTTTCTAGAATAGGGTTTCCTAGAAAATTATTATCTGACCATGGGTCGCAGTTTATATCCGATACCATGAAGGAGGTAATGAAAACCTGGAACATTGATAGGAATTTGAGTAGTATTTATCATCCCATGAGTAACGGTGCAGTTGAAAGACTTAACCGTACGCTTAAGCAACTTTTACATAAGGTTACTGTTAAACACCCTCAGGACTGGGACAGAGCACTCCCAGCTGTCCTGTTTGCTTACCGAGAGGTGCCACATGAACAAACTGGCTTCTCTCCCTTTGAGTTAGTTTTTGGTGGCCCTCCGAGAGGTCCTATGGGACTGATAAAAGATTTATTAATTGATGCAGAGATGACTCAGGACACTCAGTCATCTTATGAGTATGTGATTAATCTTCGGAATAATATTATTGAGTCTTGCCAATTGGCAACAGCTTCTTCTGAGGCTGCAAAAGCTAAGGCTCGATCTATACAAAATCGATCTAGACGATTACGCCAATTATTCCCAGGCGATGAGGCTTATGTATTACTCCCTCACAATAACAATAAGTTATTGATCTCATGGACTGGTCCTTATAAGGTTACTGATAAAATTTCAGACGTTGATTACGTCTTAGATATCAAGGGACACAGAAAGATATTCCATATTAATATGCTCAAGCAATTTCATACACGTCCTATACACTTACAGTCAATTTTTCATGAATTAGATGACAATACTGTATCTACTTGTCATTATTCTAATCTATCTGTTATACAGGAGGAAGAATCTTCTTTTCCTGAAGTGCAGATGCCTTTACCTGTACTTATTGTCCAATCTACTGAATCTTGGCGTGATGTGACCATTTCTTCTACGGTTACACCGCAACAGCATCAACGCGTTGCTGATCTTCTACAATCTTTCCCAGATGTGTTAACGGATGTACCGGGTTGCACATCTGTAATTAGTCACGATATTATTCTTAACGATGATACACCAATTCGTGTTCATCCTTATTCTGTACCTCTACATTTTCTGAGTAAGACATCTCAGGAACTCGAACAGATGATATCATTAGGTATTATTGAGACTAGTACATCTCCATTTTCTTCTCCTTTAGTCATTGTCCGGAAAAAGGACAACAACATACGTTTATGTGTTGACTATAGGAAACTTAATGCGCAGACAGTACCGGATAGCGAACCACATCCTATCCTTGACGATTTACTTCCTCGTCTATCCAATGCTACACTTTTCACTAAAATTGACTTAACCAAAGGTTATTGGCAGATTCCACTAACCGAAAGAGCCAAATACTACACAGCATTCTCAACTCCACAAGGTCTTTACCAGTGGAACGTGATGCCTTTTGGGCTAATGAATGCTCCAGCTACCTTTATTCGCATGATGCGAAAAATTTTAGCAGGTAGATCAGATATAATTACCTACATTGACGACATATGTTTGTTTAGTTCATCATTTGAGGAACATTTTTTGGGTCTTAAATCAGTTTTGGAAATATTGCGGGATAACCATTTAACCGCTAAACCAACTAAAATTCAAATAGCGTGTAATGAGATAACATTCCGGGGACACATTATTGGATCAGGACGTATCCAAACAATTCCCAGTACGGTTTCTAAAATATTAAATTTATCTGTTCCTCAAACGAAGAAACAGGTTAGGAGTCTGTTAGGGTTGATCCAATACTATAGCAGATTTGTACCTCACCTATCATCCATCACGGCTGTCCTGTCATCGTTACTAAAGAAGAACATGCCAGTAAGGATAAATTGGACAGACGAATGTGACAAAACTTTTCGCACTATCTTAAACATATTTTCATGCCCACCTGTTTTAAGATTACCAGATGCTTCTAAAAAGTTTGTTCTACGTACAGATGCGAGTAATTACGGACTCGGGTCTTGTCTACTCCAATATCATGATGAAGTCCTTCACCCTGTACTTTACATCTCACGCAAGCTGAAACCTCCGGAGACTAGATACTCGACTGTAGACCGAGAATTGCTCTCCGTAATCTGGGCAATTACCAAGTTAGAAAAATTTCTGCTGGGATCTCCATTTTTGATCCAGACTGATCAGAAATCTGTAGCAGCATTACGTCGTTCAAACCATAAAAGTGCTAAACTTGCACGCTTTGCTATTACGTTGCAACCTTACGAATTCGAAATACAGTCAATACCAGGAACTGAGAACGTCATAGCCGATACGTTGTCCAGACATCCTACGGATTCTGAATGAATATTACTATTTCAAATTTTCTGACTAATCAAGCATTACATTTGCAATGAACTGTATCAATGCCACGTCAGAATATACAACACTTCATTTGGACTTCCTACTTAAATAAGGACATTTCGAAATAAACTATCGTGATCAAAATATCAAGTTTTACGGATCGTTTGAAAATTTGGACTTCACTTCCACTTTGCGTATCACTCATTTCGATTGAAAACCGTTAAAAAGGAACAATCTCTGATGTAGAATGGACATATACTGTGATGACTGATTCAATTACATTCAAAGTTTTAATAAAGGAACTAACGATGATTGGATAATCATATCATAATTCGATAATATGAACCTTGTGTCTTAATGAACTTTCATACAAGTCAACAGGATATAACAACGATTGGATCTTCATGTCCGATATTGTTAAATTTTCTAGTTATTAAATTAATATATAATAAAATAAAGTTAAAGTGTGATGAAATAAAAAAAATAATAAAATATACTAAGAAAAGATGAAACAAAATAATATCACACCAATTAATATTTTAATTAGTGTAATTATCAAGGTAATAGATATTACATTATGACATTTCATATTTATAGTTAAAATGTATGAATTTTTTCTGTTCTTTTCTTCTGATTGCGTTAATTTAATTAGGTATCTATCCTTACACTTCATTTTCACACGCATTCTAATCTAATGTATACTTTAATATTTGGTTTTAATTGTCCGTACTTCTCAATTTTTATTTCTTTTACTCTCTTATACTATTTCTCATTCTCTTCAATTAGATAGTAATTAGTTAGTACCATACGTACATACTATAATTAATTATTTTAATTTTAGTTAGTTAGAATAATTTTAATAACACCTCACATTATTAGTTAGTCGATACATACAACAAATTAATTAGTTAATTAGTTAGTGACAGTGACATTTCCTTGTTTAATATAAGTTATATGTACGATATGACGTTGATTTTATTATAAGATATTACTGACATGACCACGACACTGTTCTAGATAGAACATCGTAGGTCATACGTCGGGTTTTGTTAAATTTTTGATAATTTGATTAATATTATTCAAAAAAAAAAATCTATCTAATAGATTTTTTTCCCCCGTCTGACAGGAAATCTGTTACGGTGTTATTTTAAATGACGGCGTCTGCTGGGGTTTAGCCATGCGCAACGTTAGGGGTCATTAACATTTATAGAATATGTCGATATTTTACGGTATACTGAACGCGAAATATATGCGGAGATTATGACGCATTCGCGTTGGGAAGGTCACGCTGGGTGACTTGGTTACATGGCCCTTGTTACGCTATCCGTCAAGCAAGAAGGTCGTGTCTTGTATTTCTTCCAAGGAAAAAAGGCTGAGTATATAGCCTATATTATATATATAAATCGATGTAGAACTCAGGGTCAGTTCGGTTATTAATATAAGTATGAGATTAATTAAATTAAACTAATGATGGAAGGAGAATCGCATTATGACTCAAATTGTAGCTGTCAAGAACTCATGTGCTCATTTCTGGCTGTTGACTACAACAGCGCACGTATATAGCCACGATGTTCTTCTGACATATTGTTTTGACACGGACGGACATGAATACTATGCATGTAATTTCTAATGACTATATATGAATCTATACCTACGTGAATGTCTTGTGTGTGAACTGTAAATAAATTCATGGACTCTGAATTGAGGATTTTATCACATCGATACGTTACAGCTATTTGCTGCATTTGCCAATGTTGTTGATTATGCAAATGAAGAACTCTTCTGATAAGAAAAATATGTATATATATTGATGAGCTCCGAAGGGAACGAGTGTATTCTTGGACATTCAACAAATGATGAATCAATATAACGTTGACCCTTGTTCCAAGATAATAATCGAACGAAGGACCCTCCAATACCAGTAAAACTACCCACGCAACAGATAGAAGCATCATTATCATTCAATCTACAACTATCAATCAATCAATCAATACCCTTTAGCTCCCCAAGGAGCATAGGCCTTCAACAAACACATGCCAAATCTTCCTGTTCCGTGCCATCCGCTTAAGATCTTTCCAAGTTTTCCTCATCATTTTCACCTCTGTATCCAGTTCTCTTCTCCGTGTGTTTTTTGGTCTACTTATGCCTCTCTTTCCCTGTGGATTCCAGAACAAGGACTGCCTTGTAATGCTATCAACAGGTTTCCTCAATGTGTGTCCTATCCATCGCCAGCGTCTTCTTCTCAACTCTTGTTCCACTGGCACTTGCCTGGTTCTTGTCATCAATTCCACATTTGTGACTTTGTCATACCATTTCAGTTCTTCTATTCTACGCAAGCACCCGTTTATAAAAGTCTGTAGCTTTTTGGTTGTTGTTTTTGTTGTTCTCCATGTCTCAGAGCCAAACAATAGGACTGACTTCACATTTGAGTTGAAGATTCTTATTTTCGTGTTGGACTTGATTTCTCTTGTTCTCCATATGTTTCCCACTGCAATGAAAGCTCCTCTTGCTTTTTGTATTCTTATTTTGATATCACTGTCTGTCCCTCCAACGTTGTCTATATTACTTCCAAGATAAGTGTACGATTCTACATCTTTTAGTGGTGTTTCTTCAGCTATGATAGGAAACTCTTTACAGAGCGAGCAATCTGATCATCAGAAGTGGTCCCCCCGTCCGACAAGTGTTTCGGCCCCATATACTCCTTTACACTCTAAGGGGGGCGGGCCCACTTGGGTCATGACTCCCAAGCGTCTCAGCTTCCTGTTGTCTTGTATCGAAAATGAACCCATTTTACTTACGGTAGCAACTATAAAATCCACAACTCCGCCAGCCGTGGAGGCAATTGTGAAAGTAACAAAGAGAAGACAAATTATTCCGTTCGTTCCGTCGCACACACTGAGACACCATCGCGAGGTCAACGAATCTAGCCACTGCGCGTTCCCCACTGGACTTTTGATACTGAGACCCCTTATAGTATACACCGCCTGTCGCCCCTGAGTCACAGCACGTTCACTAGTACACCACAAAACGCAGCGTATTGTGGACTTTGAAAAATTCCTGGTGTTTTCTGTACCCCAGCGTTTATTGTCACGATCTCCACTGCCCATTGCGGTTGTTCCACAGCCAGCCTGATGCCTTTTTTCGGCAGTTTCACTAAGCCTCTTCAGTGCCCTTGTTCTCGACTGTCCCCTCAGCCCCAACAGTTTCAATAGATCATACACTGATGCAGCCACAAGCCCTCTTGCGCCCACTTCAACAGCCATGACCCTTGCAGTGAACCCATCGTGTCTCAGATCCGCGGCCAGATCACTATACTTGGCCGCTTTGAACGAATGTTGCTCGTCTAATCTGGATTCAAATGGCACGGTCAGTTCAATCAGTATGACCTGAAGCGTTGCTGAAGAATGAAGCACTATATCCGGCCGTCTCCGCGATTTTCGGATACTCTCTGGATATGCCCCTCGTCCAGGTAGGTCTACCGCCATCTCCCAATCGTTTGCACAGTCAAGAAGAGATGGTAAACTGCTACCAGGTTTACTCGGTTTGGGGTGTGTTGACTTTCCTGCCCTCAGAAAGTATGTATTTGTGGTGCTCGGCCTGGGTTTGCTATTCGCCTTCATCCTTGCCAGATCTATTGTCGCAGCAAGCTCATTTAGCACTTTGTTATGGCGCCAAGTGTATCGCCCTTGCCCTAATGACACCTTACACGCTGAGAGCACGCGTTCAAGTGTCTGCCTCCCCTGGCATAGGGGGCACTGCTCATCATTCGACTTTCCCCATTTCACAAGGTTGGTGGCCGACGGCAGCAGGTCATACAGTGATCTGACAAAGAAGCTGAGCCTAAGAGGTGCCATATGCCATATATCATTCCACGTCAAGGACCTCTGCAGGGCTCCTTCCCATGTAGTCCATTGGCCTTGTTGGACCTGCTGCACTGCTTTTTGCAACCTCTTATCATTCTCAGTTCCTCGTATCTCCTGAACTACCACGTCTCTTCGCTCCCTGCTTGATGCCTTGGACCACCAGCGGATGTCTCAATGACCAAATCCCCGTCTATTCGTTTGTGTGTATCCGATTACCTCCCTCAGTTTGAGTGACTCTTGAGCAGCATCAACAGCTTCTTCCACTCTCCCCTTCCTTCCCGTTTTCAGTGTGGGCTGAATGGACTTAACCACGTCATCAGCTGACTCGCGTAGCATCATTGCAAGCCTTGCCTTTCCAACTTTGTACTCTTCAACAACTGACTTGAAAGGAAGCAGAAGTTTTGACTTTTTGCAGTACAGTGCTACATCTGACAGACCTGGTGGTACCCCTAGCCATTTTCTCATGAACTTGTTACCCTTCTGCTCTATGGCTTCCACTGTACTCTTGCTTATTTCATATATAAGCAGTGGCCACAGCAACTTCGGTATCAACATGAACTGGAGGCACCACAGTTTGAACTTTCCCAGGAGTCTGCTTTGGTCTATGATCTGTAGCCTTCTTTCTGTCATTTCTATTGTCTGTTGCACTACCTTTGAGTCTTTTAATGAGGCATCGTACACCCTGCCAAGACGTTTAACAGGTTCCTCAATGACAGTAGGGATTCTTTGGTTGGAAACCGTGAATATGACCTCTGCTATCTTCCCTTTCCTGACTGATAGGCTTCTCCACTTCTTGGGTTTGAAGCTCATTCTGCACCAGCTGACTAGTTCATCCAGGCGTGCTAACATCCTCCGGGCCTGATGTTCATCTGATGTCAGAATTGTTGTGTCATCCATGAATGCTTTGAGCGGTGGCATGTGACACATTCCATCGAGCTTTGGACCTATAGCCATTCCTTCAGCCGCATTGAGGATTACCTGCATAGCCATCACGAATAGTATCGGAGAGATGGTACATCCCATCGCAATTCCAACTTCAAGGCCAATCCACTTCGTTGTGTACTCTCTGGTTGAAAATCTGACAGCAAACCCTGCGAAATACAGCTTCAGCATTGCTGCAATCTCTTTTGGAACATGATACATTTCTAGGGCCTGCCACAACATCTGGTGTGGAACGGATCCATAAGCATTCGCTAGATCCAACCAGATTACATGGAGGTTTGTTCTGTCAGACTTTGCCTTTTGGATTGCTTCCCAGATCATTGTGGCATGCTCTAGACATCCTGGTGTACCTGGGATACCTACCTTCTGAATGGTAGTGTCAATGTACCCATTTGCCAGGAGGTATGTAGTGAGTCTTTTCGCCATCACTGAGAAGAATATCTTCCCTTCCACATTGAGTAGTGAGGTTGGCCTGAACTGACTGATGTCTGTGGAATTTTGCTCCTTCGGGATGTAGACACCGTTCGCCTTTCTCCATTCCTTGCTTACAAGCTGGGTTTTCTACGCATTCTTCAGTAAACGGAACAGTCGTTTGAGCACCTCAGGGCATCTCTTATACACCACATATGGAACACCATTAGGACCTGGAGCTGACTTGCACCGAGCTTTCTGGACAATGCTTTCTACCTCTTGCACCGTTGGGGGCTTGGTGTTAAATTCAGCTCCTGGCTTACTCGGCCATTTAAGGCCTGCCATGCTGCTGAGCGGCTCATATTTGCACCATCTGAATATGTCATTCTAAGGTGTTCTTCCAGGTCTTCTTTCCTGATGTTTAGCGTACCCGACCGTGGCTGCTCAAACAGTTCTTTGGCAAACTTGAAGGGCTCCCTGAAGAATCTTTCCCTATCCCTTCGAGTCTTCCTTCTCTTCCTGCACAACCTTTCTGCTCTACAAAGGGCATTATGTTGGCCTTTCAGGTGCTCCCAAACCTGTCGTAACCCTTCTTTCTCTGTGGCAACTGCGTTCTTGAACAGTTTTCGGGCATGCTTCTTCTGTTTCCAGATTTCTTCTATTTTAATTTGTCTTCTACTTTTTCGTGGTGGGTTACTTTCCCTTGCCTCCCTAACTCCGAACACTTTGCGACAGTGCAGATATTATATGTCGCCGAGGATTTCCAGCTTCTTCTCCAAAGTTATCTGCTTCAGGTTGTTATCCAACTGTTTTGCCAAGGCTTCGTCCAGCTGTTCCCAAAGCCCTTTTGCACTGGCAGGTGGAAACTTGATTGCATCTCTCTTCCCGTCCAAGAAGTGTGTGAGATCATCATTAGGCAGGTCAACTTGAATGTACTCAGCACCGTGGATTGACTCCTGGCTGCGTTCTTCTAACGTCTTATCCGTCGAGACAGAGCGCTGTTGATCTCCAAGTTCAACCTTGTTATCATTTCTTGCATTTATTCTCATAATCTTTGTCTTTTCCCTGTGTATTTGCAGGCCCACTTGTTGTGACTTCTCATCGAGAATTTTCATTTTCTCTTGCATCTGATGTATGGTTATGGGACAGAAGAGCCAAGTCATCTGCAAAATCTTGTGCGAAGGTAGACACATTTGAAGGCCCATATTAGATACTCTTGAGTTTTGGCCACTACTGCAAAGCAGGGGAGGCAATTCCGTGACATCCTGTTATGTATACATCCTCATGTGGCGTCAACCTAAACAATGTAACATTTCTTAATGAAACATTTTAAAATATTACCAACCATTAACCATTAAAAAAAAAAATGATCGAAAATACGTAGACATGTATGGTAAAGAAATAAAAACATGCATTTACCAACATAAGATTCTTCATTTTATTTATTTATTTTTTATGCACCCATTAGGGGTAGAGAAGTTGAGTTGAGTCGAGTCGACTGACTCAAGACTAGAGTTCGACTTACGTCACTTAGGGGTAACTTGACTTACGTCACCTAGGTAACTGGAGTCGGTTTACTGGTGACTTCAAGCTTGACTCAAAACTTAGTATTTCTGTAAAAAAGACGTGCTAAAACGTCCCCCATCCGTATCTTCAATCAATGGCGGAAATAAATGACCACGCGCTTGAACTAGTTACAGACAGCTTCCTTGTAATCTAACTTAGGCGAAGACACATACAAGTGTCGCGAAACGTCATCAAAACAGATTAACCGCAATACAACACTGCACAAACTTTGGTGCTAGGCATTGTAACTTGGTGGCGAGAAGCGTCAGCAAAAGGGATTACAACTGCCACAAAATGAAACTGGCTTTAACATCGCTCACGTCTTAATATTTATACTGTATGTCTCATTATTAAGTGAGCGAAATTTGGTGACATGTTAGGATTCCCAGGATGCATTCTGTCAACGTGTGAAATAAACGTAACAATAAAAGAACCAGTAGGACAAAATGGGCAAAAGAAACGTAGTAAAGTATGGGATCACTGATATCCCAACTATGTGCATGAGCCCTCACCTGACGTACAAATCATGAAAACTTGAAAGTTTTTGTTAAAACCACTTATTATCAGGGAACACTCTTTGAAAACAATCTACGCACTTTCACACGAAATGTTGTCATCAAAGAACTTTTAAATTGAATCTAAAATAACATAATTCTCGGCTTGTGTACGTTGGTCACATCTGAAGAATACAACCGTGTTGAAAAATTGTATTGTTTCCATTATATATACTCTCCCGAAAATAGTTACAATCAACAAAGAAAAGCGTTCAAATGACGGTGTTCATGAACAGTTTGATTACACTGTATAATGGAAAGAAACCAAAAACACTAAGAATATACTTCTATCTGCTCATCCGGGAACGGAAGCAGCACACTATAATGAAAAACCCGTCAAGTTTGATGGGTTATTGCTAGTGTGTAAAATAAAAATTTTAAAAATCTCGTTCAGAAAGGAGCAAATTCTGAAGAGTTGCCAACAATGTTGGAATTCCCACATCAAACTTCTTGTGTCATATAAAAACCGATTTTGGATAGCAATCTGAGTATATACATAAACCAGAACACACGGTCTTTTATGTTTGGGCATGCGCCTTAATATAACCGATGAACTCTATGTCTGGGATGAACGAGGCACAATTATATTTTAAGTATGAAATTTTGTGTGTGCTATGGGACAAAAATTAAGACTGCAAGGTCTTTTATATCTGGACATGCGCCCTAATATAATCGACAGACCTTTGTGCACGCCTCGTCAAACTCCTACTTTAAAAAAAATTAATGGTCAATAATGATTTGTGGGTTAAGTAATCCAAAGCACAGACGAATAGTTAGTTCATTTGTTCGAGAGCTGATAATAGGCTGCTTACTGCCAACCTCATCAGCAGAAAAACCGCAGTTAGGAGACTACCATCTGTTGGATCGTCAGTCACGTGACATAAGTCGGGCTATGGTCATGACAAAGCTGGGCATTTAGTACCATACTGTAAAAGCTGACGCGGCAGAGCTTTTTACTGAGGCGGACACAGTTGTTCACGCTAGAAATTTGGCATACAGAACATAATAATAATAATAGCCCCTTCAGTCATAACTGACTATGGGAATGCGCCCCTGAGGTGACAGCCCTCAACTGCTTATTTTCCTGGTGCTCCTTTCGACGTTTTCTCCTCACCTCTGCTTCTTGTGTGAGCCTCTCTTTGCCCAATCTGAGGTGGTGCCGTAAATAGCATCGCCACTTTGTGCGATCGGCAGCTTCATCCTCCCATGTTGCTGGATCCATGTCCAGTGCCCTCATATCTCTCTTGCACACATCTTTGAACCTCAGCTGTGGTCGCCCAACTGTTCTCTTGCCATCTGCTAATTGTCCGTAGAAGATATCTTTTGGGATGCGACCATCTTCCATGCGGCGAACATGGCCAAGCCAGCGAAGTCTGCGCTGTCTAAGCAGCGTATACATACTTTGAAGGCCAGCACGTGACAACACCTCGACATTTGTCACTTTATCTTTCCACGAGATGCCGAGGATGCGGCGTAGACACCGCAAATGGAAGGTATTGAGCCTTCTTTCTTGCTTAGCATAGGTCGTCCAGGTCTCGCTGCCATATAGGAGTGTGCTGGTGACGCAGGCATTATATACCGCAGCTTTGGTCTTCATTGTGAGTTTAGAGTTTCCCCAAACACGCGATGTGAGGCGGGCAAAGGTAGCTGCAGCTTTGCCAATGCGGCTGTCGATTTCTGTATCCAGTGAGAGTTTGTCATTGATGGTAGACCCTAGGTATGTGAAGTGGTGCACCACTGCCAATTCATAGTTATCGATAGTGATAACTGGTGCAGCACCCACATCCTGACTCAGCACATTCGTTTTCTTTAGACTTATTGTGAGGCCAAAGTCCTTGCATGCTTTAGTGAAGCGATTCATCAAGCTCTGAAGCTCCTGTTGGCTTTGAGTGACGACTGCAGCATCATCAGCGAACAACAAGTCTCTTATAGTGACCCTTCTGATTTTTGTTTTTGCCTTCAGCCTTGAAAGATTAAACAGACGGCCATCTGACCTAGTGTGAAGGCATATTCCTTCAGTTGCATCTCTGAATGCATGGTTCAAGAGTAAGGCAAAGAAGATTCCGAAGAGGGTCGGAGCCAGAACACAGCCTTGTTTAACGCCACTTCGTATATCAAAGGGCTGTGACGTGCTTCCAGCATATTGGACTGTTCCCTTCATGTCGTCATGGAATGACTTTATCATTTCCAGCATTTTAGAAGGGCAGCCTATTTTCAGGAGGATTTTAAAGAGTCCATCCCTACTAACCAGGTCGAATGCTTTTGTGAGGTCTATAAAGGCGATATATAATGGTCTTTTCTGCTCTCTTGATTTTTCCTGAAGCTGGCGGAGAGAGAAGATCATGTCTGTTGTTGATCTGCCAGCTCGGAATCCACACTGTGACTCTGGATATATGCGCTCAGCTAACTTGTGTAGTCGCATTAAGATGACTTTGGCAAAAACCTTACCAACAATACTAAGAAGAGAGATGCCTCTGTAGTTATTGCAATCACTTCTGTCTCCTTTATTTTTATACAGTGTTACAATCTTGGCATCTCGCATGTCTTGAGGAATAGTTGTCTCTTCCCAGCACTGGCACAGCATCCTATGCAGGGGATGTAATAGCGTGCTCTTACAGCATTTGATTAAATCAGGAGGAATCCCATCACTGCCTGGTGCTTTGCCAGAGGCCAAGCTATCAATGGCCTTGCTGAGTTCCTCTAATGTTGGTTCGGCATCCAGCTCCTCCATAGTTGGCAGACTATTGACAGCATCAAGGGCTGCAGGCGTAACGGTATTGTCTCTAGCGTAAAGCTCAGAGTAGTGCTCGACCCACCTCTCCATCTGCTTACCCTTATCGGTTAGCTTCTCTCCGCTGATGGTTTTTAGCGGTGCCGTCTTACTTTTATGGGGGCCAAGTGCTTTCTTTATACCGTCATACATTTGTCTAATGTTGCCTGTTTGCGCTGCGATCTGGATGCTCTCACTGAGCTGGAGCCAATAGTCATTTGCACAGCGTCGAGCAGTTTGTTGAACTTTGCTTCTCGTAGCCCTCAGGATCTGTAGGGTTCTGGCACTCGGTGAACGTTTGTATTCATTCATAGCACTGCGCTTAGCTTCAATGACAGGTGCCATCACATCTGATGAAGCATCAAACCAGTCATTTGACTTTGCTGTTTTCTTACCAAAGGTGGCAAGTGCAGTACTTTGAATGGTGTTCCGTAGATGCTCCCAGTTCTCTGTAATAGTATCACCATGCTGAGGGCTACTGAGCACTTTCTTGAAGGTCGCAGTGAATTGAGCGATCATGAAAGGGTCTGACATCTTGCTGGTATCAATGCGTGGTTTCCCTTCATGTCTGACACGATAGAGTTTTCTTGGTTGTGCTCTGATTTTGCAGCAAACCAAGGAGTGATCTGTGTCACAGTCTGCACTATGGTACGAGCGCGTGGAGAGCACAGACCTGAGGAGTGGCCTTCTGACGAGAATCAGGTCAAGTTGGTGCCAGTGCTTGGATCGTGGGTGTCTCCATGACACCTTATGCTGGGGTTTTGTCTGAAAGTAGGTGTTGGTCACGCAGAGGTCATGGTGGACGCACAACTCTAAGAGCCGTTGTCCATTTTCATTCATCTTGCCAATACCAAACCTGCCCAGACATGAAGGCCATGAAACATTATCGGCACCCACTCTAGCGTTAAAGTCACCAAGGAGAACAAGCTGTTCTTGCCTAGGTATGCTTTTGATTACTGCTGCTAGATTCTCGTAGAACTCATCTTTAGCTTCTGAGGCAGAGTACAGAGTAGGAGCATACACACTGACAAGGGTGATGGGACCTGTGCTAGTTTGCAGGCGGAGCGTTAACAGGCGTTCTGATCCATTCTCGCCTGGTTCAACCATTTTAGTTAGCGATTTTTTGACCGCAAAACCTACTCCGTGTTCTCTAGCTTTATTAAGATCTTTCCCTTGCCAATAAAATGTGTAGTCCTTCTCGCTCACCGTTCCAGAGCCCGCCAGGCGCGTTTCCTGAAGTGCAGCTATATCCACCTGAAGTCGTTTAAGCTCATCATTAATTATGGCTGTCTTCCTTACATCGTTTACATCCTGTAGGTTTTCGGATAGTCCAGTCAACATAGTCCGGACGTTCCAGCATCCCAATCTGAGAGTTTGCTTATTTCTATTTTTTCGATAATTGCTTGGTGCAAAATTTTCTGTCCACAGTTCGGGTTTGACCCTAATCCCCATGCACCCAATGGGGAAAGCAGACAGTGGCGGGACAACACCTTATTGACTGGGGGCTGCCCAGCTTGAAGCGGGCGGTAGCTGTCCAGTGAGATCCTAGAACCTCTCCCACTGTCGGAAGTAGCCCCTGGCGCCATGCCCTACGCCAATTGGGCAAAATGCTTATAACCGGTAACTGCTACTTCCCGTGTTTTGCCGACACCTATAGGGTGAAGCTGGAGTGTCCTCTCCAGGGCGCGAGCTTGGGCACAGTTATATGGAGATCAAGCTGTTGCCCATGCAGCATGTTCCCCCTCTCCACACAGCCGGTAGATCCAAAGGAACGGCAGTAGCCGATACAGTTTGGTACCAGCCATGTCGCAGGAGTTGCCAGAATAATGTCGATTCGACATTAGACTGCCTTAGGGACTCCGACTCCGGATTTATCCTCAGGGTTTACTCCCGAAGCCAATTCCACAAATGGATATTCCCGCAAGGCAACAGTGGTTTGAATTCAGAGTTCCTTCTCTTAGATAAGCTACCAACCAAGGATCACGAGCCCTATCTGCCCGACGCTGCTGGTTTTAAGGCGCCAGTCGCTCGCCTTTGCCCCTTCTCCCGTCAGTGGAAACAGTTCCGCCGGGCTCAAATTGAGCCACACGTGAAGGCCGGGAGCTGGACTTGGTTGTCAGAGGCTGTTTGAGGCGCGTGCCATAGAAGTATTTTATCTGCAGTGAGAGCTTATCCTCACTACAACTCCCGGCAATAACAACCTTTGGAACAGAACAATGGCATACAGAACAATGAGGGGTTTTTAGGGCTCTATAGACAACACTCTTGTGATAATGAAATACTCGTGACAAAATTATTGTCGTGTAAAATGAGAAATGTCGTAACACAAGATGCTGCTAATATGCGTAAATCATTCACCATAGAATTTATAGACCAAGAATCAGAACATTAAACTGATACCTAAGTAGGCACTATGGAACATTCAATATCGTAAGGTGGAACAGCAATCTGGACCCAAAGATGCAGCAATAGAGAATGCAGTCAGCGACCCATAGCTTGACTGCTTGCTGACCAAGATCCTACTCCACCTCCGCGTGTTGGTCCTGGAAACAGGTTGCATCACTGCATAGTTTGAAGAGCGTATCCCCCAGCTGTATTCCAAATTTCTTTTCTATTATAAACTTATAACCATCTTGAAGAGTTGCAAATATTTCATAGACAATGTCTCATTTTCTTCTCTTCCAGTTGATTTTCATCATACAGCTTTCTCGAGCGTGAGAACTCATGGCTGCATTACTGACAGTCGGTTTGCGTTGCAACAAGACTTAAGGATGGGCTGATCTAAGCGATCTGGAGCAGGCTTTAGAGTCAGGAGACTGCTGACTCTTCGACGCTGACTTATTGACGTAGAGAAGATAGGTATTGCTTTCTTTTATACATCATCTCAGTGTTTTATTCTAATTAAAAAAAAAAGGTTTTTGTAAATATAGCATTGGTCACGTACTGCGTTCGTTGACATTTTAGGGTGGTTATTATTATTACTTTTTTTAAAGTTAAGGCAATATACGTTTGTATTTTGTACCCTAAGCAATAACCAACACTCTCATTGTGTATGTTTTCGTTTCTTCGTTTTCCATCTTTCACCCACACCTTTGCACGCATGCACACACGCACGCACGTACAGACAGAGCTAACACTCTCCCTTTTATTCCACTCACCACCTGAGAGGCCTTCTAGACTGAAGATGTTGAAGTTCCAGTCTCCAAGCCGGGAGAGCAGTAACTGAAATACAAACAAGACACATCATTAGGTAAAACTGAAGGAAGCGCCACTGCAGATACTGCCATAGGGAAGTGAAGTGTTAGAGACTTCACTATACTAGGTCCGGGTTTATGAAGTGGGATGACCAGTTCCCTTCCTCGCTGCCCTGGCCTCCTTTAACACAACAGCACAGTCAGGTATGCACTTACAGCTGGCTAGACTGTAGCGTGAAATGCGTGACACTACCCGGGTTTGATTCCGTAACCCGATAACTTTGACACGAAAGGCAAGCGCTCTAACCGCTTAGCCAATCGAACGCTCCACACGTCATTTCACTCATCATACTGTGATGACTCATACACCAAATGACAGCTCTGAAAACAATTTCTGCCGTGCAGGCGTTCCACAGCGGTCTCTCTTTACCTGACGTGATGTCAGACGCTGGCAACTGATCGCGTTAGAGTCCAGATTAAGGTTTATTTCAGTATGTTTGGGCTGTCACTATTCCAGTCTTTGTCTATTTCAGTGATGGAACTGACTGAACGCTCCTTGATCCAGCTGAACGATTCTAACGACAGGAGGCACCGAGACTGAAAGACGGGACAGGAAGGGAACTGGGAAAATATAGGGAAAAAAAAATTTCAACTCTTTAAATGGGCTCGTTGTACTTGAAATGCTAGAACACCGTCTATTATGCACCCTTCAGTACGGTAAATGAATCCGCGACTGTAGAGATTCACGTTAGAAATTAGTGAGAGTGGAGCGATAAGCGAGGTGAGTAGCCTATTAAATGAATGATGGGTGCGTGAGTGAGAAAAAAAAGAGTACATAATAAGTTAAAAATGACTGAGCGATGAATGAGTTTGCAAAGAAATACCGAAATTATGTACGACTTATGTATGACTGCTCAATATCTCTTGAACTACTGACCTCTCTGCATAAAACCACACAACAAGTAGAAAGACATGTGCTAACACAGGCAGAAAAGTTCCTCTGTATGCCGAGCCATCCAATGAAGGATAAATTCCAAAACCTAGCAATGGGGCGACTGAAAAGAAGGAGCTTTATCTACCAGGCCAAACGATTACGTAGACAAACCTCAGACCTGCCTGAAGTTAACAGCCCCCTAAAGTCTGTGCCAGAACAAACCCCTTGGAGAGAGGAGCATGGGCTACACATTCACACAAAAGTGAAAGGAATATTCGACAGGGATGAACAGAATAGCGTGCAACGTAGGACAGTCACTCTCAGTTTCCTGGAAGATGAATACCCACAGGACCTCTGGGTCCGAGTATACACGGATGGGTCAGCACAGAATGCAGTAAAGAATGGAGGAGCAGGAGTGTACATAGAATACCCAAACAACACTAGGGATACTGTCAGAGTACCAACGGGAAAATTCTGTAACAACTATGATGCAGAAGTCCAGGCAATCAAGGTGGCAACTGAGAAACTATTGAACACCAATCTCGGTCCACAGCCTGTAGTATTCCTGACAGATGCAAGATCAGCACTCCAAGCACTTCAGTCCAGAAAATTGCCAGGCATACAAGCCCTACTTTCTGAACTGTGCAACCAGCGCAGGGTCACCATGCAGTGGATACCGTCTCATTGTGGAATACCAGGAAACGAGAGAGCAGATGGACTGGCTAAAGAAGGTGCTGCAGACGAGCAACCGGATGTACCAGTTACATACCATCAGAAGAAAAAGATGATCAAATCAATCAGAAAGCCACCAACACCAACGCAGGATGACTACCAAGCTATGAACAGATCAGAACAAATAGTCCTTCTGCGCCTCAGAATAGGACACAACCGCCTCCGCAGCCACATGTATACAAAATTCAAGATTGGCAATTCAGCCATATGTACATGTGGACAGGCACCCCAGACTGCGGAGCACATACTTCAAGATTGCTCCGAATATGATATATTGAGGCAAACCCACTGGCCCAGAGAAACAACACTGGAAGCAAAACTATATGGACCTCTGTATGAACTACAAAAGACAGTGAAGTTTATACAAGAAACAACATTGCAGATATAGACAATATATTTCAAGCGAACGAAAGAAGAAGAAGAAGACATGTGCGAAAACCAAATAGAATATATTATATGAAGAAACACTGTACGTGATAACCAATTCTTTTCTACCTCAATACATAAATATTGCGTAAAACAAACTCGGATGCAACGAAATATACAGTACACATCAGGGACAGCGAAACGGTATGGCACTCAGGGCGCGCTAGAATTTTTAGAGCCACTTCCTGGGTGCAAACGTGATGTATACAATTTTAATTGGTAATAAACGTGATATAAGTTTACAGGAAATGTTTCTATAGTTGTCACAAAATATTGGGTAGATCTCTCCGGACGTATTTAGTTACATATTTTGGTGTACTAAATTACTTGCAATTTCCGTGGTCGCCCATTTCTTTCTCTGCTATCAAGCAAATGTTAGCTATTTTCTGTTCAATTTTACACTCTCGTCAGTGATAATTGATCATGTTCGCTTTGCGCTTCTCGGCTTTGCTAAGATTAAGATGCAGGTAACACCAAGATGGGCCCGGTCAACTTTCGTATAGTGACCGCGTGTCATGTTTACCTAGGAGTGCCCAGCGATAAATTATCGACCTGTCGGCATGCACTCGGCGGAAACGAATGACATAATCATTTCCCGTAGACCTTGTTACAAAGACAATACTTTAGATGAAAGTAAGATGTTGTATTTGAGAAAACATTGCCGAGAAAGGATCGGATGTTTTCATTCCACATTTGGGAGACATTACCTTTGCAGTAACGCGCAGAAATTTCCTAGTGGAAATATTTTGAATTACCCCATCCTAAACACGCAAGTTTGAAATTATTGGCACTCGAGATGTAAACCTAACTACATTTCTGATTGGGGCCTGGTCTAATAGTAAACCACACGTGCCAGGAACGAAAGGGGCAATATAACGTGACACTTTAGTCAGTCTAAAGCACTGTGAAAATTCACCTTGCGCCAAGAAGACAACCAGACTTTGCCAGAGTTAAGAATAGTACCAGACCGGACCTTGTTGGAGCATATTGAGGACTTAAAGCCCAGAAAAACGCTACCACTTTAACACGGAAAACGGGGATCTGAGGAAACCGTAACACAAAGTCAAAAGTGGGAACTTATTGCTAAAATAACAACACACCAGACCAAGTGTAAGAGGCCTCTACAAGTGCCTTTATTTCTCTGAGCCAGCAGTCTGTGAGCCTAAAGATTGGCGTAAGTTGCACATTTTGAATTCTATATTTTTTCATTATTAACATGTGAACTAATACGTATATATTGACATGTGAATATTAATATGTGAAAATTACTAGTGGATGTCCAAGTCATTTGAGGCTGGCAACCTCAGCATATAGAATGATGATTTCATGAACCACCACTGCCAGGGCTGGTGGCTGCTTTATTGCGAGTTTCTTATAAAGAACCAAAAGCAGACGTAGTCCCAAGTTCCACATGGAGGAAGAAGGGAATGATGAAATAAATGATGTACATACTTGTTACATTATTAACCTTTTAAACTAGTGTAAGTGTAAAACATATTCACTGTAAATGTAATGAAAATTTCAACCTTTTCAGCCAGTGTAAATGTAAAACATATTCACTCTAACTGTAATGAAAGTTTACAACCTTTTCAACCAATGTAAATGCAAACATATTCAAACTATATTGTTAACATTTTAAACTAAAATTAAATATAAAACTATTCATTTTAAATGTAGTTCTCAGAGAAGGTAAAAGTTCTGAGATAGATGGGATGGTGGAATGAAAAGAGGGGGGCACATAAGTATGTGTCGGGAAACTCAATACTTAGAGGGTATTTGTTTTTCTCTTCTTTTGCCATACTAGTTGGTGGTACCAGTTGAGGGTACTATTTCTGGAACAAGTGAGGGTATAAGTGGCCTGAAGTCGACGCTAGACACCATCATCAGACGGGTCTTAGAGACGCGGGACCAGCTTTGCTGTTACTTCTGATTCTACTTGGAACGTGCTGCAACTCTTAATCTTGACCTGGGACGCGAGCGATCCAGTCACCTATCTGAGAAGAACCAAAACACCAGCGGGAGCAGTAACCCCAGCAGCTAAGTGTACAAATAAAAGCTGCCAAATTAAACTTCCCCTTATATTAACTCTCTTCATTTCTACCCTTATAAATCGAACGTGTACTGCGGGTAATTTTGAAGTCGCAGAAAGTACTTTAAAAACATTTTTGTTCCAATTAATATCGTTATTTTATAATAAAATACTACATAAAATTTATTTAAAACGCAATGTTATCTTTTGAAACAAATTTTATAAGAAAATAATCAACGTTAAAGTCATGACTGAACACTGAAAACACTCGCCGCCATTTTGAATTTTTCGGTAAAGTGGGAACGCAAGTCTAACCTTAGTGCTAGGCATTTTAATTGAATGGCATAGCCTAGTGACCTAATTTGTTTTAAAACTACCATTTAAATAGTTACAATACCCTATTTTCTATTAAAATCGGCAATGATTTTAACATTTATTGTGAACAGGAATTTCTTTACTTCATTTTTTAAAGGCTACTCGTCCATATCAACGGTTGCTAAGGGCATTTATATCTGCAAAACCGAACAGATACACAGTTAAAAAACTGACCACAAAGTGGTGGATTTAAAAAAATTTTTGGGAGGGATAATGTTTAAAAATATTTAAAGTTCGTAATTATTTATATAAAAGGGTGACAATCGACAATGTGGAAACCACAGAGGCATATCCCTTCTCAGTGTCCCTGGTAAAATCTACTCTAGAATCCTAGAGCAGAGACTCCAATGCCTAGCTGAGCCACAATTGGATGAAGCCCAGTGCGGATTCCGAGCAAACCGAAGTACTCAAGACCTAATCTTCACACTCAGGCAGCTGAGTGAAAAGGCCCTTGAGTACAAGAGTGAGATCCATCTTTGTTTCATAGATCTGGAAAAGGCGTTTGACAGGGTCCCCTGGAGCAAACTTTGGGACTGTTTGGCAAGGAAGAACATTCCAGCACCTCTGATACATGCTATACAGAGCTTCTACAAGTCTTGCAGAAATTATGTGAGGACAGCAAACTATAAGTCAGAAGAGTTCAAGACCACCACTGGTGTAAGACAAGGCGATATCCTGTCACCTTATCTTTTCATACTTCTCATGGACGATGTCATCAAGGCATGTAAGGAGAGAACAAGAAAGTATTCAGTGGGGTATTGGAAGATGAGACAGGTCTGTATTTCAGAGCTAGCATTTGCTGATGATGTTGTCCTGATTGCTAAATCAGAGACACATCTCCAATCCAACCTGCAAGTCTGGAAGGAAGAGCTGGAGAAGAGAGGGATGGTCATAAGCAGCTCTAAAACAAAATCCATGGTGATATCACGAGAAGAAAGAAAACATCAGATTAAGTTGGGAGAACAGGTCCTGGAGCAGGTCGACCACTTTAAATATCTCGGAGCTATTATAGACCGAAAGGGAGGCATCAAAGAAGAGTTGGCCACTCGAAAAGCAGCGGCTGGGAGACTTTATCAGGCCATAAATCGAGGATTCCTCAGCAAGAAAGAGGTTGGTAAGAAAACGAAGATGGCTGTATACCGCTCCACCTAAGACCCAGTCTTGACATATGGATGCGAGTCATGGGCAATGACTACAACCCATAAAAGCCAGATCCAAACCTCAGAAATGAGGTATCTGAGGAAGGTGGTTGAAGTAACAAGAAGAGACATTGTACGCAACCAGACGATACGTCAAGGCCTAAAATGCCACCCCCTACAGACCCAAGTAGAACAGTCCCAACTAAGATGGTTTGGCCATTCTGCAGAATGGGAGAAGATCGGCTACCACGACAAGCATGGGAAACAAAGAGCCAGGGATCCAGACCTCCAGGACGACCCAGAGTCCGCTGGGAGGACAACATTAGACAATCTTTGAAGGACCGAGGACTAGAATGGAACCAGGCCAGGAAGAAGACAGCTGATAGAATAGTCTGGCGCTCTCTCTTCCAAACCTCTACACCTCACGGTAGAAGAGGAACGACTAAGTAAGTAAGTAATTATTTATATAACTAGCAACAAACCGCCAAAATTGGCAGGTTATTAATTATAGTGTGTTGTTTCTGTTGCATGTATTACAGACGGTACTATCACTACTGTGGTCATTTCATTGTAGGCGACAGTCTTTAGATATTTGTAGTGAAAATTATATGGATGTATTAAATATGAAGACATGGAGTAACCCAACCTAAATGACATGTGGAGCAGTGATAATGATCTAATGGACCGTAAATTGACTAGATAAATAACATTTCTTTTATGACAACATGTCTCGTAATTGTTCGTGCATCTTTTAAAATCTTGCCCTGATCGACTTACCGCCTCTGAGAAGCCTTGGTCGATTTACTGCCTCTGAGAACAACGTTTGAAGTTTGACTAAACTGCAGTTCATGTATTGTTTATCAATCGTGTTGTTGGCTTCTTTCCACAATCAAACGGTTCATGCACACCTTCATTTGCGCACTTTTTTTCTATTTTCGCGAGAGTACATATAAGGGGAAACAATACAATTATTGTTTAACTTTCAACCGCAGTTGCACCCCTTAGCTGTGCTTGAAAGTTAATGCGCTCCCTCGAAAATAGAAAATAGTGCGCAAATGACGGCGTGCAAAATGTGACTGGCCGACCGACCGTCCGACCAAGTACTTACGGCGGGAATTATGTATTTTGATGATGATTTTTTAATTTTAAAGATTAAATTATAATGTAGAATGAGTGATTAAAAAAAACAATCACCCATAGTTTCTCAAACTGTAACTAACAATATGTAAAATTCTTTCATTACAGATTCAAAGGCTAAAATGATGTGGATGGTGGAGCCCCTGTGTCTGAAGTTTCTACCATGGTGCCTAGGGTTCATCTAAAGGAGGAAAGTATGCTTTGTTTGATTGAATTCATAGGAAATGCAAGAAACGTTATTGCACAAATAACGGATGGTTAGTAGTAAAGACAGGTGTCCATTTAGGCAGTATATTTAGAGATAAGTCAAGTACATGGGGAATGAAATTATGGATCCTTGTTGAGGCTGACACAGAATATATCCATGATTTTACAGTTATCTTGGTAAGGATTCCCAAACTTCCCCATTTGGTTTGGCTTATGATGTAGTTGTGAGACTAATAAAGTCGCATGTTAATCCAAGGCTAGCGCCTATTTAAAAAAAAAATAATTTTTACACTAGTGTACAACTTTTACAATGTCCTTTAAAGGAATGTGTTTGTGCATGGGAAACTATTACAAACAAAAAGAAAACATTTTCTAGCCTTTAACAAAAATAAAATCATTTGAAAACATGTCAGCTCGCGGTGACATGTGTTGCATCAATGAGAGGTAGATGTTAACAATACAGTGGAGGGATAATAAAACAGTTTCTATCATGTCTAATTTTATGGCAGCTAGTGGATACTCAGAAGTTACTAGAAGAACAATAGTTAATGGGGAATTTAGAGAGTTAAAAGTTACGCAGTCTAATGTAGTGAAACATTTTTATGACCAGTTCTGCAAACAATTTGACCTTGAATAATTAAATTGTAATAAATTATTGCTACAAAAACAGCACCATAAACACACAGTTTATTCATCTTCTAACATACTGATGCATAATATGTATTGGTTTCATGCATTTTTAAAGATTTTAGAGGTTATCTTGTAATATCATCATAATCATGTACAAATGCCCAGTTCTTACCCCTTTCTGCCTAATAATTAAATAAATTTATTTTTTAATAAATTTATGATCAGATTCGTGTAATTTTTTAAATCATATACAAAATTGGACATACTTTTAAATAAGAGCCACTGTTTTGTACATTTTGCATTTGCTAGTTTTTTCCCCTTCTTTGAATATTTCAGTGTATGTAAATTGTTATTTTTTTCTGCACCTAATTATGTAATTAACGTGTTACTACTCAACCAAGGTAAAGCGAATCCCAAAAATAACTACTACTATACTAAGGTCCATTCAATTCCAAACACATTGATATATAATACTGATAGGTTTATATTTAAAAATATTTTACATGCTTTTAAAAATTGTTACCTGAAAACTACACAAAAAACCTTAAAAAGTCAAGAATTGAATAGGGTTAATCCCCACTAACATCATATGATGATGACCAATTCTTGTTAAAGAATTATTCAATTTTTACTAACTGTTAAAACCTAATTGATTATTAAATTTGTTACTTATATCTTTCCAAATTTAAAGTCGATTTTATCATTTTGAATGTGTTGTATCCTTATGTCTCAGACAATTTCTTAAATACACTTAAACAGAGCTATACAATAATAATAAGAAGAATTAGCTGAATTAACTCAGCTGGGGGCTCGAACGGGCTAACGAATTATAAGATAACCCTATCCTTCACAAAAGTTGACGGCATAAACTAGAGTTAACGTGCTCAGCCAATGCAGCATTGTTCTCGCTTTTCTGAATATCTTGTGAATATTCCATGGAGGTAGGAGCATCATTATCCTTCTATCTACAACTCTGCCAAGAGTTATCTTGTGCAAAGGTAGACATATTTGAAGACCCACATCAGTTACTCTCCTGTGTTGGCGACTGTTGGACCACTACTGCAGAGCTAAGGGGAGGCAACCCGTGACAATAGTATAATTACTTAGCATAATATAGGAGCGTCTGCTTTGCTGATTGGTACACAACAAATATTCTAGACGAAAAAAAAAAAAAATAACCCTCACACACAGTAGTGAGCAGACGATATTTTGCCCATGTTGAACAAAACCATGTGACATCTTAACGTAGCTCGCATGATCATTATTTTAAAACGAGAGAACACGAGAACTGTAGATAAACTTCGAACAAATACAGCACTTATTTTGAAAGGTTAAAACCAAAAAATAAATAAAGAAAAAGAAAAAAGAAAAAAAGAAAAGAAAATGAAAAAAGCAGGAATACGATGAAGCCACGAAAAATCATCATCCGTGGAATTAGAATTATTAGTTCTAAAATCCGTTGGATTATACTTTGATGCGACAAGCGCTGCAACATACCATAATCTATTGAAGGAAATACGTATATCTGCGATGATGTATACATGATTCTCATGAATATATATACATACATAAACATACATACATACATACATAAGCATACATACATATACAGACATACGCATAGTTTAATAATTAATGTAGGTTATACAAACACAGAGACAATGAACAAGCAACTGAAGATGTCACTTAGGCTCTTCTTGACAATAGCTGCTCAATTTAATTATTAACATTACTAACGATATAATACAGATACACACTAAATGAATAAATATTACACTACATTAGTCCGTGTACTTGTTAACAGCTCCTATTAAAATGACGAAGCAAGAGACAATAACCAGACATGAGCCCGTTTAGTTGTAAAAGGCTATTTATAATTAGTAATACTCAGCAAAGGTTGTGTACTATCACTAGATATATCCTTACGGAGAACTTCATCGAAGTTACAAATGAACAGCCATGTGGTCAAAATGAAGCAAATACTGCCGTGGGGAGTCAAGTGTTAGCACTGCTGTAGGGGAGTGAAGTGTTAGAAATTTCTCCTATCATAGGTCTCAGCTTTATGAGGTGTGGTCAACAGCTCTCTTCGCCGTTGCCTTTGCCTTCCCTAACTCAAGAGCAAAGTTAGGTACCCATTTTATTTACAGCTGAGTAGACTGAAGCGTGACGCATTTTGTTTTTGTAGGGACCAGTGTATAATTCACAGAGACAGCGCACAGAAACATAGAAATCTTCTTCGGTCTTATACTGTATTTAACAGAGACAGCGCACAGTTACAGAAAAGGATACCGTTACACGTCCATTGAGGCATATTGGGAATATGGTGTTAGGCCCATATTTTCTCGACCATCGGCACACTAGAGGTGATGTGGTCAGCATCATGCCACAGTTACAGAAAGAAACAATTTTTCACACAAGATGCCACAAACATTGCATTAAGATTTCACTACAGTTAAAACCAGTGACATTAAATATACCGCTAAATAGTATCCGTACAATGAAACTAAAAAGTGTGTGCTTAATTTACCATATTTGTTCCTTACCAAATATTTCGCCAAGAGATGCGATCTGGTTTTTTTAATGGTATTGTGTGTTAACAAGACGTGGTCGTTTGCCAATGTCTGACGTAAGTAATTTTGTAAAGCTGTGAGTTTTCACATGTAGTTAAGGGTCGGTTTAAACAAAAAAAAAATGTAAAATGTATGGTAATGTTGTACTTGCCTCGTGTAGTTCCCGGGGGCCCATGAAGAGACAAAGAAAGAATAGACCACTTCACCCTTGGGCATGTAATACAAGGCGACTAATATGATGTTGTATGTGGGGTTGGAAACCTCATCATGTTAAACTAATAGCCACAGAAACCAATGCTGCAGGAGAATATGATCTCGTTTGACGCAGGCTTCCTGCAAGGAGACAGCCGCAGTGCTGGACCAATACTCCTTAGGGGGTACAAAGGATAGCTATGGTGAATGGTAGACATAGTAGTAAACAAGACATTGATTGAATGAGGCTTAATAAAATATAAAATAGGGACAAAACGAAACCGGCCCCAAAAACTGGCCTCTGGTCATTAACTCCTGGGGAAAATCGGCTCCGAATACCGACCTCTTGTCCTTTAAGAGTTAACTCATTCCAACCCATGAGCCGCATGAAGAGCCACGACACGGTACATTATTTCCCCAAGAGCTGCCTTTTACGTTTGTTTGGTTATAATCGGATTTCCTCATGCCTGCCTTTAACACGACATAATACTTATTTATTATACTACACTTATTTATTGTATTTAAGGCTTTCAAGACTTCAAAATATTGTTCAGATAATTTACAACGATTTTATACAAATATTTTGAGATATTTCATTTCTGACTGTTTTAAAACTGAACGAAAAATCGGCAACCATTGAGGTGCTTCGGTAAAACATGCAAGCTTTCAGGGATTGAGAGTTAAGAAATCTTTACACCAGTCAATAGCAACATGAGGCAAGTTTTTGTCCCGGAATTCCCAGCGTAAATGAAAAGTTGAGAGACTTAAAAAGAACACACACACACACATACATAACTGGGGACACACAATACGGATAAATGAAACGTGGAAAAAAAAACAAACTGGAACAGATAGTTCAGGGCCGGCGTTAAAGCCATCGGTTTGCGGCTTAAAGTGAGGCACTGGATATCTTGCATGTAGCAAGTTAATAGCATTGTTTTTCAAACCTTCGCCACAAACTGTAATTCCATAAACCATTAGACAAACTATCCTATGAATATAGCCTTTGTTAAAAATCGTTCCGATTTCTAGGGGATTCGGATTCGAATTTCGTCACATCACTAATTTTAAAGGTAAATAACAACAAGATCCAGTTGAAAAGACAGCCAAATTATCTGAGATTTAATACATAGCTCTGAGTAACAATGGTCAGGCATTGAAGTAGCTAAATTTTCAGTTAGTTTTTTTTTTCCTCATGGTTAGGATACACCGTTAGAATATACAGTTTCGGTTTGCTGTTATATGGTCAAATATATAGCGTTCGTCATCATCATCTGCCATCTCCACAACGAAGGTTGGCTGTAATGGATCACCAATGTCTCTTGTCTTGATGGTGCACTCTGACAGACTCTGTCCTGTCTATCTCTTGATGTTATCTTCTCACCTATAGCGCTGTCTTCCCTTTGCACGTTTGCCTTCAGCTCATCCTTCTATTATAGTCTTCTACAAGGTGTTATGTCTCTTTATGTGGCCAAAATATTTTAGTTGACTAATTTTGGTCTCCTTCATTAGTTCTCTTTTCATACCTAGGTTTTCTAGAACCTCCTTATTACAGCGTTTGGAAGATACATTAGCGTCAGCGTTTGAAGGAATGTTTACGACCGGGAATTTGACTGAATAACCTGAACGACTCCTGCACATAAACCCTCTGTGGATGGGAAGGGGCGAAGCTCCTGACCGGGTTGGAAGGAAAGTCCACTGACCCCCAGCCTCGCAATGACATATCATTGGGCCAAAAGGGCTGGACAGCTCGAGTGCCGCTGGTTAGAGAGAAAAACAAAATTAATTTTGTTTTTAAACAATTATATAAAGTTACAAAAATATTAAGTCCTAACTAAATCGAAGTAAATATATCCTTTCGTTAAATTCCCATTACCAAATGATTAATGAGAAGTCTGGCACTGTTGAAAAATCTGTAATATTTACCCCAGTTGACAGTCTTGAAAGTAAGTTTCGTTTGTAATTTCAAAATTTATAATCCCGTTTTTTTAAAATATTTGCTTCATGGCATCGTTAAGAGTGTCATAAATATACACAAACCATTATTTAAAAAAAAAGCTGCCCACCTTTTCTAAATGCCCAGTGTATACTTTTTAATCAAAGCTGCTTTTTTTAAAGGACTTTTTCCGTATCTGGGAACTGTTTCAAAGATGTTTTTTTTTTCCTTCAAATTTCGACTTCCAGCGTAAAAATTAAGTTTCAAATACCATTCACTGAACTAATCACACACATCCAGTCCTTCTCCCTCCCTTGTCGTTCAAGATTAAAAAAACAATGTTTTTGGATGATATCATCAAGAAAGGTCAGATGATGCAGCCATAAATAGTCATTCAGAGAATCAATAATCAATAATCTCGTTCTTGGATTCAATATACATACTATCTTCATCCTGATGGTTTATACAACGATCCACAACCTTTCATTTAGTGAGACATCTCAACAATGTGTATGTTATTAGGAGTTTCAATTCGGCGTCGTCCAAAAGCTGTTTAAACAATTACCGTAGTGATGATGTTGCTGTAATTGACTTTTCGCATTTGATCATTGTATTCACAAACATGGCACGTTTTCGACAACAGGTCCTGACAGAGCAGATAGTAGCACTGAGCATAGTAGTTCAACGGAATTCATGTTACATTGGATTTTTTTTTTTTTTTTTAGACTATGAGAAGGCCTTCGACAGTTTTAGACAAATAACACTCGTCAACAAATTCTCAAAAGTTATTTGTACCAGAAATTAAATATACCATTTCTTATTGATTTTGACATGCTGATTTCAAATATCATAATGAAATTCACCAATTGGCTCTGTTTTTTTTTAAAATGATGCATTTACATTACAGTAATACAAATAATGTATGCTTGTTTAATTCTCTGGGGTAAACAGCTAGTCTTTCTACTTTATCGTTATAAAAATTGTGGTTACATACTCAATTAACTGATATTTCAACATAAAATGATAGAAAAAATAAAAACATTATTTAAAGTTCACATATCATGTTTTAAAAAGACACATTTGAACCCATTCCATCATTATTCAGTCGCTGTTCGAGCTCTCTTTGCTTGCTTCTTGTAGTCATTCGATGAGGTGTCTCTTGTCACAGTCCAACAGTAATCAGCAAGCATTGAAGGGCTCCAATTGCCTTGATATCTTGTCTCCATAGCAACAATGTCCTGGTAAAATCGTTCATCATGCTCATCACTGACCGCTCCACAGTTTGACGTAAAGAAATCCAGATGAGAATCCAGAAAATGAATTTTCAAAGACAAGTTGCAGCTAAGACTCTTATACTTCAGAAGGAGATTTTCTACAATTTCATTGTAATTATCAGATCTGTTGTTTCCAAGAAAATTGTCCACCACTGACTTAAATGCTAGCCATGCTGCTTTTTCCTTGCCATGCAACACGCAAAGAAACTCGTCATCATGAAGAAGTTTTCGAATTTGCAGACCAACAAATACTCCCTCTCTTATTTTAGCTTCACTCAGTCTTGGAAATTTTCTGATGAGGTATTTGAAAGCCTCATCTGTTTTCTCCATTGCCTTGACAAAGTTTTTCATGAGACCCAGCTTAATGTGCAAGGGTGGCAACAAAATTTTGCTGGTGTCGACAAGTACTGGGTTCTCAACGTTCTTACTGCCAGGCTGCAATGACTGCCTGATTGGCCAATGTCTTCTGATGTAATGGTCACTTCGTGCACGGCTATCCCACTCACAGAGAAAGCAACAGTACTTGGTGTATCCACCCTGTAGTCCAAGCAAAAGAGCGACCACTTTTAAGTCACCGCAAAGTGACCAATGATGATGATCGTAGTTTATACACTTCAAAAGCTGCTTAATGTTTTCATAAGGTTCATATGAACTGCGTGACCAACTGGAATTGACAGTAACACATTACCATTATTCAACAAAACAGCTTTAAGACTCGTCTTGGATGAATCAATGAAAAGCCTCCACTCTTCCGGTATGTAATTGATTTTGAGGGCTGCCATTAAACCAGAAATGTTGTGGCACGCAGAAAGGTCACCCTCTTTGAAAAAGAATGTAATAAACGGCTTCTGGCAGCTCCTATACACAGAAATTGTAACATCTTCTGCCAGGAGATTCCACTGTTGCAATCTGGAACCCAAAAGCTCTGCCTTGTTCTTCGGTAAATTCAGATCTCTTACAAGATCATTCAGTTCACCTTGGGTTATTAAGTGTGGTTTAGTGGATGTAGTTTGCTCAAAATCTGGGTCGCTTGAAGTTGATGGTTCAGGACCACCAATGTCTTCTTCATCAGTGGAAGCAGCTGAAAATGATTCTGGCACTTTGGGAACTGGTAGGTCATTGCCATGTGGTACCGGACGTATTGCAGAGGGGATGTTTGGATATTCCAGAGTCCATTTTTTCTTCTTTGATATGCCTTTCCCAATGGGAGGGACCATGCAAAAGTAACAGTTGTTGAGATGATCAGTGGGCTCTCTTCAAATCATTGGGACTGCAAAAGGCATAGCTTGCCTTTTGCCAGTCAACCACAGTTTAAGATGTGCTGCACATGTATTGCAGCATATGTGTGGCGCCCAGCTCTTATCTTGATCTCCTATTCTGCAGCCAAAATACAAACTGTACGCCTTCTTAATCACTTTAGTTATATTTCGTTTTTGTGATAGAAATGTCACCTCACCACATATGTAACAGAAATTATTAGCACTGTTCACACATGTCCTAGGCATTTCTAACTACGATACTTTTGATAAGGACAAATGCACTAACTAATGGCAAAATTTTATCAGAGATAAGATATTTATATACAAAGGTGATGTAATCATAGGTAGGATTGCATCATCAACTTCTAGTTACATTTTTATTGGTCATTAGAAAAAATTATGCAATCGCCCACAACAGTTGCGTCATATATATAAATTGACCGTAATTAAATAAACTAGTAGCATATATCTTGAAAACTAGAGCCAATCAACATTTTTTAATGTCATTTTCGTTTTCAGCACACCAAAATTAGTTAAGATCAGCTATTTTAATTTCTGGTACATTTTGGTTGTTGACTAGTGTAATCAATTTGGAAACTTACGAGGTTCATTACAATGATCTCATGTTCCGTAAAGTAAATATATGAAGACATGAAATGCAGATTTTTCACGAATGACAACTTACACAACCCTCTAAGATAAGAAACGGAGAGCGGATTGGATGCCTCCTGTTACATTTTCTCTTCCTACGGATTATAGGCTGGATTATGAAAACAACGACATTAACCACCAGAAATAGAATTCACTGGACTCTGACAAAAGAGATCGAGGATGTAACTCTGGCCAATGACCTAGATCGCCTATCACATAAAACTAAATGTAAAGAATAAAAAAATGCGAATACGTGATGAGACGTAACTATGACTGTGTATAAAAATACACAGGGAAAGGACAAACGTTACGGGAATAAATGCAGCAAATAATAGCCCGACTACGCTTGGAGAAACACTACGCGGAATCGTATCTTGACAGTAGGGCGCATCAGATATACTGACATAAAAATAGAAGGCCAGAAGGACCGTCACAGCACTGGGGAATATATGAAATCAAAAGTACTACAAAACAAACATTTTCAACTCAAATGTTATAGTAATCCTAATGCTTGGCTCTGAAATATGGTGAACAAGAATGACAATCAAGAAGTTCCAAAATTTGATCAAAAGCGCTCATGTAGACAACAAAGATTAAAATGGTATGACAGGCTGACAAATGTGGAACTGAGAGAGAACCAAATAAATACATGTGGAAAAAACGGTTAAAAAAAGGGACACACAGTGAGGAAACCTGTTGATAGAATTACCAGACAGTCCGTGTTCTGGAATCCCCAGGGTAAGAGAGGTAGAGATAGATCAAAGAACACATGGGGAAGAGAACTGGAGACAGACATGAAGGAGATATGAAAATACCTTGAGCTGATGGCACGTGACAGGAAGACGTGGCATAAGTTTGTTGAAGGTCTATGCTCCTTTGGGTTGAAAGGTGAAAAAGAAGTCAAAAGTAACCGAAAATAAAATATTTAACGATATGTCTGTTGCAGAAATGAAACTTTTAAAAGCTTGATAAACGTCTCTTATTATTTCTTTCAACAGCAGAACTGTCAGCTTTTTTTTTAAACATTTATTACACATAAGGGAGGGAAACCCGAGGCCTGTAAACAGTAAATTAATATGAAACAAATATAAAGGTATGTTATCAGGCACTCGCAGGAAATAAAGAAGTAGAACACCAGACAACAGAAAAACAACAGACATGAGTGGCTTACCCAGGATTTGAACACTGGACCTTCCGTGCGTCAACCCCGCCTAGCCATGCAAGCGAATCACACTATCCGCCCTGCCATCTACGCATCATCAAAAAATGATGTTTCAATGGCAGGTCAACAGTGCGAACCACAATACACGACACCAGAAGTCCGCCATGGGCAGTTCAGCCTATTAATGACGCAATCACTTCTGTTGTATTTCTATCAAGCAGTATAGGCCGAATCCAACAAGACAAGGACCTTAATACTGTGTCCAGTAAATGATAGTAGACTAGAACAGTGAGAACAGGATAGTGGGTAGGTTTGGTATTGTATAAACATTTATTACACATAAGGGAGGGAAACCCGAGGCCTGTAAACAGTAAATTAATATGAAACAAATATAAAGGTATGTTATCAGGCACTCGCAGGAACTAAAGAAGTAAAACACCAGACAACAGAAAAACAACAGACATGAGTACCTTTATATTTGTTTCATATTAATTTAGCTTTTTTTTTACCTTGGCTGTGTAGTCATTAGACAACCATTTGAACGATTATTGTCAATTTATCGGTGTCTGATATATCCACGGATACATTCATTTGAAGGGCAAAATAACACGTCCTAATATTTCTTTCTTTGAAGATCAGTGCAAACGTCTTTTGGTCTTCTTGAAATGTATTTGCTGACAGCTAAATCATCCAGTGCAGAATTATCCATCGATCGTTTGAAAAGAGACTCAGCATCCTAGAAACGAGGGCTTCATATTTATTAATTGCCCGTCTGGACACGACTAATTTTGTGTTTTTTTTACAACAAAATTGAGTTATTTTCGTGGAAGTCATGGCCACATTTTTTTTCAGTGTTAAGTTTTAAATCACCCGTGTGTTACCGGGGCCTGAAAGGGGAGCAAAGAATAGTAACACTGCACCCTACCACGCATGTCGTAAAAAGCGACTAAGGAGGGTATGGGCATGGGGCTGTTTACCCCATCCCGTAAAAACTTCGCACAGTGGGCTGATCACCTGCTTGCCAACCAATCTGATTACGGAAACAATGATAGATTGTTTGGTCTGTTTTTGTTCCACAAAGACGCCACTAGGCGTGGTGGAAACAGCGATAGATTGATCAATTTGTTGTTGCCCTAAGACGCCACTAGGCGTACTGGCCACATACTGCTTTGCCGGTTGATGGCTAAGGATGGAAGAAGAAGAAGTTTTAAATAGAGACTGTTGTGAGATTGATTTCTCTTTTAATTCTTTTGACTTTATTTATTGTAAGTTCCGTTTAAGGTGAATATTTATTTTAAAAAAGGGGGGAGGGGAGAGAACCATTATTTGTTTGAAAATACATTTCGGTATTGTATCCTTTAAGCGTAAAGGTAAAGGTAAAAGGTGGTCTCATAGCAGATACAGCTGTAAGGAAGTCAAGTGTTAAGAGATTTCACCAGACTAGGTGCCGCTTTTCTGTCAGTTGGGGGTGGCCAGTACTCTGGATGATCAGCTGCCTTTGTTTACCTAAACTCAAGAGTAGAGTCAGGTGCCCATTTACAGCCGGGTAGACTCATGCATGACGCTACCAGGTTTCGATCCCGGAACTCGGGTTACTGTGCCGCGAGAGGACAGCGCTCAGCCAGTCGGACGCTGTAGCGCAAGGGTGGCGAACTTATCGCACCGGATAATTTTTCTTTGGCACGCAACATGTAGTGTCGCCCCAGGATTCTTTATTCTTCAAACAATAAGTTAATAATTATACTTATTACAAGTGAAGCGGCAAATGAATTTTTATCAACCAGGAGCAGTGAGGTATTCACAGGAGACGTCTTGGGCCGGCTTAGCCCTTGCTAGGCGGTTGCCATCACACATGATGTCGGATGATATGGTTTGAAAGCCCATTTAAAACTTACACTGAAAAAAAATGTGGCCATGACGTCCACGAAAATAACTCAATTTTGTTGTTAAAAAAAACCACAAAATTAGTCGTGTCCAGACGGGCATTAATAAATATGAAGCCCTCGTTTCTAGGATGCGGAGTATTTATTAATATTATTATTGATGCGTATTTTCTTGACCCGATAGTTAATTATGGATTTGTTTTTATATCGTTGTCAATAATGTAATACTGATAAAATAAAACATACTAAACACGCGGTTTTTATACAATAATCATACACCGTATGAATTAAACACACCGTATGACAACTTTTCCCTCGAATACATTGCATGGAAATAATGTGGAAGTATTTGGCAACTCTCATTTGCATATACGCCCCTCACTTAAGACTGCCAGCATGCTTGTGACAGAGTTATGTAAATATTTTACATGAATCCACACGTTTTTGCTTCCACGTGTTTTCCACCTTTGCTTGCTTATTAATATTCACGTTTCGTTAACGCAGAAGGCATGGGCTTCGATATCTGTCGAACTCATATTTTAGCCACGCCTATTTTCTTTCTCTCTATGTCTTACAGACACAAGGAATGTTTACAAACAGACCTATTAGCTAGTCCTGAGCCGTTAACTGTATTATCACGCGAACGATTGGGCAATCGCTGAATAGTGACAGATCAGAGAATGAGTCGTCTAATGGTAAAATCAAGGGCGATAAATCAAAAGTCGTACTTTTTGTAGTTACATTGGTAAGGGGGAATTAATCTGAGGAAAGGGGAGATAATCATAGTTAACCACCCCCCCCCCCCGACATCCGTTTGTTCGGTACTTAATTAGCTACAGTGAGAGACGCATGATCAAAAGCAAGTCCATTCGCTAGCGAAGAGTCTGCGGTCGGCATAAGCGTGAAATAAAACTTTGATTCATGAATCGACCGCAGAATTCCCCAAAATCTGGGCGAAGGCGTTATATCTAGCACTGACTAGCGAATTTCTACCTATTTTATATATATATACCCCAGCTTTTAAAATCATTTATCTAGTCGCCACAGAATTTTCAGAACATCTAGCTTCGAATTCTAGACCATTGTTAAAGTGGATTTCTTAGTGTTTCGAATGGAGAGTTTCTACTTCTGTGTTGCGGTAAATATTATACTAGCATTTTTGAGTGATTTAATTGTTAAAAGTTCGTAATTATATTTCACTAGAATTTACTGAGTTAATTGGCTAGCAGATTAAAATATATATATAGCTAATTCCTTCAGCTGTAACGAAAATTTTATTAATTGCTATTAACCAGTAAGAGATATTTTAATTGACTAGTAAATGCACTATTCATTATGAGTACTGACGAAATAAATATTTATTTCTAATTCATTATGAGTAATTTTATAAATGACTAGCGCTTATTTCACGGGTTTTTTTTAAACGATAAAATAAGATATACACTTGCGGTTTCTAACTAAATTTAATAACCGAGTGGATAATAATAAATCATACCGTTACGCGGGTTAGGATAGATACTGATATTGTGATTAAATGTTATGTATTTTCTTCCTAAAAATCCAGTACGGGTCATAAACCAAAACCTACCAGCGGCGTAAATCTGAGAAAATGGGTCTAAGTCTAAGTCCAATAGACGCAAAACAAACATTCTTATGCAAATAGCGGGTCTTCGAGGTTGACCTGTTCGGCCCTCTTGTTTCACCCAGAAAGAGAGAGAGAGAGAGAGAGAGAGAGAGAGAGAGTACCAACAAAAGACGATAAGAATAATTGTAACTGGACCTATAGCTATCCAGATTTCTTTAACCACATTTTCATATACATTCAGCCCGCTCTGGCGAAATTGTCAACAATTAACATTTCCCAACTACCGATCACTGTGGTGTGACGAGGATTTTATTCCGAGAGATTTACATACCTCACATTCTCTTTAAGTATTTGAATTACAAGCTAATGACACTGTGAACACTAGAAGTCATAATTACCTTCCTACCTGGACTAATTGATGTGAAATAAACAGATCCAATTAACAGTAACGAAGTAAGCGTTCCCCAAATAACCGGATTAATCAAACTTGGAGGAGCTGGGGCTTACTTTGCCAAAACAACCAACACTGGATTTGCTGTTTGTACCATGGAGATATGTTCCAGATGTTGTTAATCAACAGTTAGGTAAGAACGAATGAACGTGGCCACTGTCTGTCTGAAGCGAGAGAAAGAAGGAGTGAATAATTCTCAAATTGTATAACCATTGTACTCACTTTGTTTTGCCTTTCTTTTGTTTGCTAATACTGTTATTTTCAGAATAGATTAATTAGGAACTCTGTTCTTTACAGTATAGTCAAATTCTATACCATAGTGCTAATCTTTTGACCTTTTGGGGGTTAATTAACTTCTTCTTGTGGGATCTTGTCTCAACAGAGGAGATTGCACTTATGTGTCTATTTCTTTATTAATTCTGTAACCTATGGTTTTTTTATATTTTGAGATTTGATACTAGATGTTGTGAAGTTTTTCTATGGTAAATAAACTTAACATAAAACGTAATTACCTGTGTTGGTCAGCTCGGCCCAATATCCCTATTCCATTAATATAGTTTCACGTTTGTGCGTCAAGTTGTCGTCACTTATCTGTGTGTGTGTGTGTGTGTGTGTGTGAGTGGTTAATAGTATATATATATATAAATATATACCGAAAGGTAAACTGTCTGATAAACAAAATTTCATTCGTAGAGATAGGCTGGACTAAAGTAGCTTCTCAATCCAGGGACAGACTCTACCTTTTTCCACCATTTCACTCGTGAGATCTATTTCTTTACCTTATCTCTCACTGAGTTACCACCTTTTCCAGTTCTACTATTCAGACGGGACCAGAATCTATATTAATCACCTATCCAAAATCTACGACAATGCTACCAACATGCATACAAGAAAGAAGGCTAAATCAAAAGAAGGAGCAATTCGCAAGAGCATATTTTTAGAAGATCATCGCCAATTTCGGCACATCTCTCAAAAAGGTTCGCCACCCCTTCTACATATCAGTTGCATTAAAGAAACCTTTCAATAAACCACGGCTAATAATTAATTTTAAAAAAATATGAATAAACAGGTATAACATTCCAGCGCGCGTTGGCAGTTTCCATTAAACTGAAGTTAACTATGATCCACATAATGTTTCGTTATAAATTCAAAAGCTGTAATGAAATTCATGACTTTACAAAGAACATTACGACGATGGTTTTCCCTTGCCTTCTCCTGTGTAAGATAATCTCCACTGCTCTTAAAATGTGACCTCTAGCCCACAAGGCAGTT
This sequence comes from Oreohelix idahoensis, assembly GCA_024509875.1. Taxonomy (NCBI): domain Eukaryota; kingdom Metazoa; phylum Mollusca; class Gastropoda; order Stylommatophora; family Oreohelicidae; genus Oreohelix; species Oreohelix idahoensis. The sequence continues at coordinate 33,265 of JAMPIV010005295.1, read as the reverse complement.
GGGAAATTAACATGGAGCCATCGAATGTGAAGGTCATATACAATTAAGTTATGCCAAAAATGCTAGTAGGAATTATCAAGAGAAGATTAAGAATTAAAATAAAATTTCTAAATTGGTGACGAATAGTGCGGACCCTCCCCTGCACAGGGTGCTTTAACAGTGCTGGGAAGAGACAACTATTCCTCAAGACATGCGAGATGCCAAGATTGTAACACTGTATACAAATAAAAGAGACAAGTGATTGCAATAACTACAGACACATCTCTCTTCTTAGTATTGTTAGTAAGGTTTTTGCCACAGTAATTTTAATGCGACTACACAAGTTAGCTGAGCGCATGCATCTGGAGTCACAGTGTTGATTCCGAGCTGGTAGATCAACAACAGACATGATCTTCTCTCTCCGCCAGCTTCAGGAAAAATCAAGAGAGCAGAAAAGACCTTTATATATCGTCTTTATAGACCTCACAAAGGCATTTGACATGGTTAGTAGTGATGGACTCTTCAAAATCCTCCTGAAAATAGGCTGCCCTGCTAAATTGCAGGAAATGAAGGGAACAGTCCAGTATGCTGGAAGCACATCACAGACCTTTGACATACTCAGTGGCGTGTAACAAGGCTGCGTTCTGGCTCCAACCCTCTTCGGGATCTTTTTTTGCCTTATTTTGAAACATGCATTCAGAGACGCAACTAAAGGAATATGCCTCCACACTAGGTCAGATGGCCGTCTGTTTAATCTCGCAAGGCGGAAGGCAAAAACACAAATCAGAAGGGTCACTATAAGAGACTTGTTATTCGCTGATGATGCTGCAGTCGTCACTCAAACCCAACAGGAGCTTCAGAACTTGATGAATCGTTTCACCCAAGCATGCAAGGACTTTGGCCTCACAATAAGTCTAAAGAAAACAAATGTGCTAAGTCAGGATGTGGGTGCTGCACCAGTTATCACTGTCGATAACTATGAATTGGCAGTGGTGCACCACTTCGCATACTTGGGATCTACCATCAATGACAAACTCTTTCTAGACACAGAAATTGACAGTGTGACGGTATTGCCTCCCCTGCTTTGCAGTAGTGGCCCAACAGTGGCCAAACTCAAAAGTATCTAATATGGGCTTCAAAGGTATCTTACCTTCGCACAAGATTACTCTTGGCAGAGATGTAGATAGAAGGGTGACGACACTTCTATTACAAAGGGAGTCTTCACAAGATATTCAGAATAAGCGAGAGCAATACTGCTTTGGCTGAGTATGTTAACTCGGTAATTCTGCCGACGCTTTTGTGAAGCGCTTATTACTTTCAGCTTGTTTAAGCCCCCACCCCTGATTTACTCATTGGAATTCTGTTATTCTAGTATAGCTCTGTTTAGAGTGTGTGTAGTAATTTCACTTACACAAACGTGCAGTAACTTTAAAATGATTAAATCGAAGTTAAATTTGCAACATTAGAAATAACAAAATTTAATAATCACTTTAGGTTTTAACAGTTGGAAAATAATTTGAATAGTTATGGATCAAGAAAAGTTATCATCACAGTCTTTATGGAATGTGAGATGTTACAAGAAGTTCAAGTGGCAGTATAGATTTGAACTTAGCTGCCAATGACGGTTCTGCTCCTTCTTATGGGATTGGTTCTTTTCACTCTGCTTACGCTCGTCTCTGATCAAGGTTGTCGGGGGTAGCTCGTTTCCCAGAAATGTCAAGGAAAGTCTACTACGTGGGTCCTTCGTCTTAAAGCTTAGGCCACGGTTCCCTTCTTGTTCCGGAGATGGTACTTTCTGCTGGTACTACCAATAACTATGGTAAAAGAACAGAACGAACCGCTCTTCTGAGTATGGCGTTTTCCACCCCATAGTTATGGGTTCCTATCTTCCCATACCACCATCCCAATTACTCAGACTTTACCCTCGATGAGAATTAAATTTAATCCCTCGGGATAAAACTTTCTTTACATTTAAATAGAAAAGCGTTCATAGTTACTTTATATTTAAATGAAAAGGTTAATAATACAGATAGAGTCTGTTTACATATACATCTCCACTGATTGAAAAGGGTTCACAATATAAATTGAATATGTTTTCATTTATTTTTTTACACTGATTGAACAGTTTGAAACTTCCACATAGGGACCGAAGACGCGGCAAACGAGATGAATGCAGTCAGCGACTCATAGCTTGACTGCTTGCGTCAGGGTCAGCGAACCAGAGCTGACCAAGACCCTACTCCACCTCCAAGTGCATCACTGCAGTCTGGCTGAGAGAGTAGGGATCGAAGAGGGAAGGCAAACCCGGTCCCAAAAAATGCTGTGCTGAAGTAGGATGTGTCGGCCGAAAGGCGCAAATATCGCAGCTCCGCTGTAAACGGACAACGCAACAACGTCCTTTTCAGGACGAACGAGGAAGAACAAGAAGAAGAAGGAACTTCCATTACTTTAAAATGAATATTTTCACATAGACATTTACACTGGTTTAAACCTTAAAAACTTACATTAATTTTGAAGTGAATATGTTTTTAGGGACATTTACACTGCTTTGAAAATGTAAGTATTATACTTAGAATGTACATCCTTTCTTTCATCTTTCCCTCCCTGCTCTATAGGGAACCTGGAACTACTTTATGCTTTTAGTTCTCTTTACAAAACAATCAACAAAGCAATCACAAGCCCGCGCAGTGGTGGTTCATGAATGATCATTCTATACACTGAGGTTGCCAGCCTCAAATGACTGTTTAAAATTCCAATAGCGAGTTTCACATATATGTTAGTTCACATGTTAGTAATAAATATGAAATGTAAATCCCAACTTACGCCAATCCTGACTCAGACTTTTTGCTCAGATGAATAAAAAAGACTTGAATCGTCCTCTTACATGCGTCTGGGGTGTCGTTAATTTAATAAGTTTCTTCTCTGACTTAGTGTGTGGTCCTTCAATTTCCTGAGTCCCGGTTTCCTTATTTAAAATGTTAGAGATTTCCTGGGCTATATTGTAAGTACTCGTCTGGTTGCGGACCATTTCTCTTCTTGTTACTTCAACCACCTTCCTCAGATACCTCATTTCTGAGGTTTGGGTCTGGCTTTTGTGGGTTGTAGTCATTGCCCATGACTCGCATGCATATGTCAAGACTGGGACATAGGTGGAGCGGTATACAGCCATCTTCGTTTTCTTACCAACCTCTCTCTTGCTGAGGAATCCTCGATTTATGGCCTGAAAAAGTCTCCCAGCTGCTGCTTTTCGAGTGGCCAATTCTTCTTTGATGCCTCACTTTCGGTCTATAATAGCTCCGAGATATTTAAAGTGGTCGACCTCCTCCATGACTTGTTCTCCCAGCTTAATCTGATGTCTTCTTTCTTCTCGTGATATCACCATGGATTTTGTTTTAGAGCTGCTTATGACGATCCCTCTCTTTTCCAGCTCTTCCTTCCAGACTTGCAGGTTGGATTGGAGATGTGCCTCTGATTTAGCAATCAGGACAACATCATCAGCAAGTGCCAGCTCTGAAATACAGACCTGTCTCATCTTCCAGTACCCCACTGAATACTTTCTTGTTCTCTCCTTACATGCCTTGATAAAATCGTCCATGAGGAGTATGAAAAGATAAGGTGACAGGATATCACCTTGTCTTACACCAGTGGTGGTCTATATTGTAAGTCCTGATAATTACTCCAATAAAAGGTTTCCGGTATTTTAAAAAGGAATTCTGAATTCTAATTCTTCACTGTAGCAGTCTGGTGTCTTAACGAGCGATTTGTCAAGTGAAATAGCTTGAGAAAATGATCAGATTATATTCCCTGCCTTCCCACGCCCTCGTTTGTTATGAGCTATAAAAAAAAAACTCCAATCATATTCAAACAGGCGTGTTATCGGGCAATTTCAAAATATTCCGACATCGGATAATTTTGAACGTAAGGCAGAGGTCAAGTCTCCCATATATGGTAATAAGATGTCCGATGCCTTTGTGTACAAACTTCCAAACACACCGGTAACCGCATATGACCATGTGTTCGAGATGTAGCAATTTTACTTTTATCTAAAGTAATCTTGTCATCCATGTCGTATCGGTGATTAAGCCGACAGCGCTGGCCGATGAACGTGTTAATCTGCCGCGGCTATAGCCAACAAATCTAGGCAACGCCAAGCAAATGTGATTATTATCACCTACAGGGAGTGTCGAATGATTTGATAAAATCACATATCTGCTACTTACCAGAAAAATAACGAAAAAAAAGAAAGAAAAGTGCAACAATTGAGAGCAAATAATAAAAATCAGTACCACAAATGTACCGATACTGCTGGAGTGAAACAAAGATCGATAGGGGCGGCCCCGTTTTGTCACAGACAGCCGCATTGGCAAAGCTGCAGCTACCTTTGATCAGACGGTTTGAAGTACTAACGTTACTACGCCGCTAGTGTGAGAAAAGAGCATGAACACTGACCGCCTACATTGGACGAGTTATGTGGAGAAGTGCACTCATCACCAAAAAGAAGTGACGGAAACCACGGCGACAGGACTCACCTAGAGTTAAGTTTTTGTAAAAAAAAAGGCACCAGCAAACGGACTTTTATAACTCCCCTAGCAAGTCTCTATGAGGACTTTTATCTAAAATTCACCAGCATTTCATCCTTTATTTTAACTTGTTAAAACTAATTGACGATTAAATCTGTTACATATTATTTTAAAACTAAACAATAATGGTTTATTCAGTTACTAGAAGTATGAAAGCAAACGTATGAGCAAGATTCTTTAATATATACATAATTATATATATATATATATGTCGTGAAATATTCTAAATCCACATATATAAATTAAAAAGTAAATGTAAAGCCTAACGAATTAATACAAGAAAAGGAAAGAAGAATGGTTAAAGACCAGTGCTTTTCCAATAGCGCATCCGTTGTATAACGCCATAATGGCTGAACCAAAAATCCCCTTTTTCTATGCTCCGTCTACAAAATTGTAACGCTTTCACATTTGATAGTAAAGCCTACTGCATCAATACACGCGTTCTACAAATAAAACTAGTACTATCTTTCTTAGAAAACCTTGAGATAGACACACTGCGTAATGACCTAGATTTAATATTCCATTCATGTCATTTATGCTCTACGTAAACTAAAAGACAGATGGACTTAGGATAGAGAGAGAGAGAGAGGTACTGAGGGGACGCATGCAACACTAACACGCAGTCGCGCGATATAAAATAATGCCACCCCCAACGCGAAAGGCATGAAGCACTAACTTTTTTTCAAATAGACAGTGATAAAAAACACTACCAATACACGGTTAGGTTTTAAAAAACATGTTTAATGCTTATTAGGAAACATGACATTATACTGTTTTACGTCTGAAATCCTGACAGTACAGATGACACCCCATCGTATCGAAGTGAACAGGAGGTAGAAGAAAATACATATTTTGAACGCAGCCACTTAGCTCCATTAAATTTATATATTTGGGTTCCTTAGGACTTGCTGACAAAGAATATGTTAAGTGTTACGCAAATAGTCTAGGAATTAACAAATTATAGCCAAAAGAAAATAGTGAGGTTGTCTGACAGCACCAAATCAGAATCGCTCTGTGGCATGTTTTAAAACCACCATTTTACGGGAAATAGGCCAACAAGTTAAAACCTATGTGACTGGCTAGAATAATCTGAAGTAGGAGGTACAACCTTCTTGTTTCAGGGAACGTGGTCCTAAACTATTAAAGCAGCACCTGGTCTGAGTTTTGCTGAATCCAGAGGCTGATAGCATACTCCTTGGTCTAGATAGCGACCAGTGTTGTGTCTCAAGAGTACGGTGAAGCAAGCGAGCAGAAGAGACTGATTCTTGCCGCCCTCACAGAAGATAAGATCTCGTGGCCAGAGCAGCTCAATCTTATGTACTCCCCCCCCCCCCTCTAAAAGTGACAGTATATTAATTAAAGAGGGACAAGTAATTGTTTCCAATGACAGGAACTGTGAACTTTTCCAATATTATTTCCACCAGAAACAGATACCTGAAGTCATGATGATAAACAACCACCTAGCTTGAAAAATCCAGTATTACCTCATAGTACTACATCACAACTTACACACACATTGTGATAATAATAATATATGTCAATACAAAGATCATATCTATAAATAGTGTACATACACTTGTAATTACATTTGATTGTGATTCCTGGTTCACTTTGTAGTTGAATCAGGATATCTATTATTGAAAGAAATTAATACATATTTTTAAAGTTAAACGTGACTTATTAAGATAGTCTTATAGAGTGTTCTATGTGTGTGAGTGTCACAGTGTTGTAAAGAGTTGTGGATTAAACTAAATTGTTTATCTGTCTGTTGCTTGTTGTGAACATACACTTCATCACTTTCATAACCCTAGACATTCAACGTAGTCATCACAATATTCCAGAATAAGCCTGACTGAGGTGTAAATGTGGTAGCAAGTAAGGTTATCTGTAATACACCACACTTATTAGATACAGATACCTTCACAGCTGATCTCAGTCAGTACACTAAGTCCCCTATAAATATTTATATCATCCCACTTTACCACATATATTGGGGGCTCGCTCCCGGGATATTGAACCTTCCCCTAGCATATATATTGGGAGTAATTCACTTCTGGAAATAATAAAAATTAAAAAGGTATTCTTGGGTGGAAAAATAGGGTTGAGCTCTCAGTGCTTGTGGTTGTCCTTAGTTAATTAGTCATAGATAAAATTGTTTAGTTAAATATTTTATACATTTACCTGTTAGAAAATGGCCGACCTGGCAAAATTTCGATCTGCTGCTGTGCAGACTGCTAAAGGGTTAGGAATGGACGGGCAAGTTATGATTGCTTATGTCACTACTGAATGTGACAAATTTATTGAACGTGGAGAAAGAAAATTTGAAGCTGAAAGAAAGTTAGAGGCTGAAAAGGAAATTAAGAAGTTACAATTAGAGGCTGAGGCTAAGAGGCTGCAGATTGAGGCTGACAAAGAGGCAAAAGCATTGGAGGCAGAAAAAGAGATTAAAAGGCTCCAGTATGAAGAGAAGAAGCTGGAGGACGAAAGGGAAGACAAGCGATTGGCTGCAGAAAGGGAAGCAGAAAAGGAGGAGAAGAGATTACAAAGAGAACATGAGTTACGACTAAGGGAGTTGGAATTTCAAGGCCATGCTCCTGAAAATGGTGCCAGTCCCTTTGCCTCCGATGCCACTGCTAGTCAGGGAGCCTCAACCTCAGCTATGAACCTTCATTTAGATCATTTTGTTGAGAAAGACGATGATATTGAGAGCTATCTAAATAGATATGAACTATTAGCTACCACGTATGGGTTAGAGAGAGAAAGGTGGAGCTTAAAGTTATCTCAAGGACTTCGTGGTGCAGCTTATGAAGTTTTCGCCAAAATGAGCAGAGGTGATCAAGAAAATTATGACATGCTAAAGCAGGCTCTTTTGTTAAGATATGAAAAGAATGGTGAATTTTGTAGAAAAAAATGTAGGAATGCTAAACTACTGTCAGGTGAAACCTATCACCAGTTCTCTGCACGGTTAGAGACATACTTGGAGAAATGGACTTCTCTGGGGAAAACCCAAGATCTTAAGGAAATGATCCTTATAGAACAACTAAGAGAGTCCATGGCTCCAGACCTGAGAAAGTTTCTCATGGAACAAGGTGCAGAGAGGCTGGGTGAGTTACTAAATGTTGCTGAAAGATATCAAGCAGCTCAGGCAGAGGTATCAGGTAACAAAAGGAAACAGGTAGACAATTATCAGGCACCACAAAACTTTAATGAATTTTATCATAGAGATCAAAACAAAGGTAAGCATCAGTTTGATAGGCCACGAAATGACTATAAAAATAAAACCGCACAATTCAATGAAAGGAAATATGATAACAGGAAACCCTTCAGATAGGAAGGAAAATATTGTCAAATATGCAGGATGCATAATCATAATACTAGTGAATGTGGTAGGAAAGTTCCTCCATATCACGCGGCATGCATGATAACAGTGGACAAGGGGAAGAAGAAACTGACAGAGAATCATATAAATCTTCAACATCCCCCCATCTGTGAAGAAGTGACATGTAATGGTGCCAAGGTTAGGTGCCTTTACGATCCAGGTTTAGAATATGACTCAGTTGTGAGTGCAACCCTAGTGCACCCTGAACAGTATACCACAGAGAAAGTGGAGATACAAGGGGCCGTAAAGGGAATATCCACCATGACACTTCCCGTAGCCGAGATCAATGTAGAGACAAGGTACGTGGAAGGAGTGATTAGAGCAGCCGTGTGTGACGATCCTAATTACCCGCTGGTGTTAGGAAGCAAATATGTTTTTCTAGGAAGCCCTGTAAAACCAGTGGTATTGGCCACGCTTCAGGTCAGGTCGACCCCTAGTAGAACGGAGGAGGAACCACCACTAGTTTATTCTCATAAGCAGATGAGAAAGGCCCAGACAAAAGATAAAACATTAAAACCTTGCTTTGGTAAATTGCCAACAAGCCATGCATACCCTAAGAAAGGACAATTTTATTTGAAGGAAGGACTGCTCTTCAGGAAAGCTAGAACAGGATCCAAAGAACAGGGACAATTGGTATTGCCAACCCCCTACAGGGAAACGATGAGGAGGAACCAACCCACTAGTTTATTCGTCATAAAAAAAACAAAAGATAAAACATTAAAACCTTGCTTGGTAAATATAGTGATGGCACAAGCTCATGTTGTACTAGACGGTGGACACCAGAGAAATGGGACCACCCGCCAAAGGACATCGGAAAAATTCTACTGGCCCCAAGTAGCTGCTGATATTGCACAATTTGTGGGGGCCTGTTAAAAATGTAGCAAGGTACAGTCCCCAAGTTGGGAAAATCATAATCAGATGCCAGCCAAGCACTTTGAAACATATGGGCCTAACAATAACAAGGAAAATAACAATAATAAGGTTGACATAGAGGATAGGTATCCACCTTCCCCCCAAGAGTGTTCACCAAAAATAATTAGATTCGCAACTCTGAGAAGGGCATCCAGAGAAAATAGAAACTCAGACCAGTCAACCCAGGAACAGTTTGAAACCGCAGTTAGGGAGCTGGCTGACATTGATATTGAAGATGATCCGCCTAAGTTAAAACCGAAACAAATTGTTAACAGAAGAACAGTGGGCAGTGGACGAGTGAGCAATTCGGAAAATGCTCACAGCGCTTCACAATATGGCTATTAACTTAGCATTAAAAGGGCACTGGTGACATTGGTAGTCACCCGACCCCACACCGTCCAAGGGAAAGTATTGTTCGGACCCTGGATGGAGATAACCCACACATCTTATAACAATGCTAAGGGCGAATTGATTTCTTATGCAGAAACTCATTTCCCCACATATTATCTTAATTCACCAGATTGTCGGTAGGCGGAACTATAGTTGGAGAATATGGCCTCCATTTGAGTGGCACATTATAGAACATTATAAATATATTATTAGAAGGGTGTTTCCACATTCAATCACGCCTGAGATCAGACCAATTGTTGGCTGTGAACATTTCGGAGGAGCAGAGTGTCTCCATTGTTGCCTTTTTGAATTGAGGATAGTCCGAGTGTTTATTAAGGCTGATCAGGAAAATATTGGATCCCCTACACAACTCAGATATCACCATATAGATCAACTCCTCATAACGTACAAATTGAGGAACATCTAATATTCTCGGGACATGTCGTTGAACCGACTCAGAGAAGAGAAATGGTGAATATTGATTGCTTAGCAGCATTAAGACAAGCAGTAACACTTGCCGCTGTTCAGTAATATAACTGAAATGGATTCTTGGATTGCAGAGGTCTGAGGCAACCTTCGTCAGTAGTGCTTACTTTGAATTGACCCACCTGCATTAATCCATGATCAAAATAAAATCAGAGAAACGTTGATGCAGATTTTCTACGCCGCCATCCGTGCGATGAAAATCAAAGAAATCACCAGGCATAGACATAAATTTCTCTATGTGTATATAGAATTATAGACTGACATATAACGTCTGTTTTAAGTGGGAAGAATTTGTCCTGAAATATTCTAAATCCACATATATAAATTAAAAAGTAAATGTAAAGCCTAACGAATTAATACAAGAAAAGGAAAGAAGAATGGTTAAAGACCAGTGCTTTTCCAATAGCGCATCCGTTGTATAACGCCATAATGGCTGAACCAAAAATCCCCTTTTTCTATGCTCCGTCTACAAAATTGTAACGCTTTCACATTTGATAGTAAAGCCTACTGCATCAATACACGCGTTCTACAAATAAAACTAGTACTATCTTTCTTAGAAAACCTTGAGATAGACACACTGCGTAATGACCTAGATTTAATATTCCATTCATGTCATTTATGCTCTACGTAAACTAAAAGACAGATGGACTTAGGATAGAGAGAGAGAGAGAGAGGTACTGAGGGGACGCATGCAACACTAACACGCAGTCGCGCGATATAAAATAATGCCACCCCCAACGCGAAAGGCATGAAGCACTAACTTTTTTTAAATAGACAGTGATAAAAAACACTACCAATACACGGTTAGGTTTTAAAAAACATGTTTAATGCTTATTAGGAAACATGACATTATACTGTTTTACGTCTGAAATCCTGACAGTACAGATGACACCCCATCGTATCGAAGTGAACAGGAGGTAGAAGAAAATACATATTTTGAACGCAGCCACTTAGCTCCATTAAATTTATATATTTGGGTTCCTTAGGACTTGCTGACAAAGAATATGTTAAGTGTTACGCAAATAGTCTAGGAATTAACAAATTATAGCCAAAAGAAAATAGTGAGGTTGTCTGACAGCACCAAATCAGAATCGCTCTGTGGCATGTTTTAAAACCACCATTTTACGGGAAATAGGCCAACAAGTTAAAACCTATGTGATTGGCTAGAATAATATGTAAGGCGAAACATGATTAGTCAAATGTAAATACTATTTTTGGTTGTTAAGGGAGACGGTAGGAAGGGTACATTCTTTTCAAATGTTTTTGTAAACATGGCCCCATTGGCTAGACCATTTGATATAGTCAATTAGGAGCGTCAGTTCAGTGCCACATTTTGAAAATAAACTTACTAAGAAACAAGTGCGTTGAGATCCAGCTCATATTTTTCTAAATAAACGCCTGGGACAAAGGCAGATCGAAATTGTGCCATAATTCATCGCCAGTCAACGTATTTGTTTATTATTTCCATGAATTGTGGTAAGCTAGACATTTGATATCTTTTTGATGAAAATTGAATGTGAATTGATAATGTATGTCTGTTTGTGTGTGGTTCAGTAATACACTGGAGGCAAAACCTAGAGATTGCTCCACCATTACCAAAACATGTTGAAGAGGAGTGAAACTGCATGGGATTGCCAAATAATACTCTGACACCTATCTTATTGAATAGAAGGAAATAATGCTGAAATTGCAGAGGCGTTGTAACCATTAAGGAGAGGAATACTGGTGTATATTGTTCATGAGAAGCTAACAGTTGGCCTACCTCGCTGAACTCGGTGTTTGTTATGTATTGTGTTTCAGTGTGGAAATAGATTATAAATTAGTTCTGAAGTAGGAGGTACAACCTTCTTGTTTCAGGGACCGTGGTCCTAAACTATTAAAGCAGCACCTGGTCTGAGTTTTGCTGAATCCAGAGGCTGATAGCATACTCCTTGGTCCAGATAGCGATCAGTGTTGTGTCTCAAGAGTACGGTGAAGCAAGCGAGCAGAAGAGACTGATTCTTGCCGCCCTCACAGAAGATAAGATCTCGTGGCCAGAGCAGCTTAATCTTATGTACTCCCCCCCCCCCTCTAAAAGTGACAGTATATTAATTAAAGAGGGACAAGTAATTGTTTCCAATGACAGGAACTGTGAACTTTTCCAATATTATTTCCACCAGAAACAGACACCTGAAGTCATGATGATAAACAACCACCTAGCTTGAAAAATCCAGTATTACCTCATAGTATTACATCACAACTTACACACACATTGTGATAATAATAATATATGTCAATACAAAGATCATATCTATAAATAGTGTACATACACTTGTAATTACATTTGATTGTGATTCCTGGTTCACTTTGTAGTTGAATCAGGATATCTATTATTGAAAGAAATTAATACATATTTTTAAAGTTAAACGTGACTTATTAAGATAGTCTTATAGAGTGTTCTATGTGTTTTTTTTCTAATGAATGTAGCTACGTTAAAAATCTAGGGTACTGATATGTAATGTGTTGTGGTAGATTACATACACACACACACAGATATTTAATAAGTCTAATAATATTAATAAAATTTATAACACACTGAACTAACTCAAGCTGTTTAAATTGTTGATATTAAATTTTCTTTAAGTTTATTTGTTCTGAACCAAGGTTTTATTTTGGTCAGAACATATGAAAGGTTTTGAAATTATGAATGAAATGCATGAATATATGTCATAATAAAATAGAAAAATGTGTACCTAATTATTTCAAATGACTGGTTAATAGTAATTATCTTAAGATAGTCCCAGGAGAACTTATTTCTAGATATGCTGTTGGGGTGATATCATCACTCCCTGTCTATGACTACCAAACATTGTCCCTTCACTGATGGGAGTAATACAAGTTTTATTTCCCAAAATTTTGTGGGTTCTAGTGATGGTAATATAGTTGGTGTGTTAGTTAGTAAATAAGTTGGTGAAGGTCCAGCAGGTCAGACGCTCACGTATCTTGACTGAGTAGTTCTGGTGCTGGAATCTGGTGGCCCCACCTCTCCGTGCTTGGGGGCAATATAAGGCTGCTCTGACAAAATACTAGACTGCACTGGTCCACACTTGTATATATCAACACAGCATTTGACACCACTTTGGTGCCAAACAGAAACTCACACTTCTGCAACAAAAGTATTGGGTCATGTGTCAGAACTCTACCTCCTGAGCCACTTCTGCACACAACACTACACAACAACACCACATAGACGGGGTCAGATCTCTCTGACCATACAGCACATCTTACCAAGTTGGTTTCACATAGTACTAGTTCCCCAAGACTACATATTCTGAAATATGTTCATTAGCTTCCTGCTATTGAATAAGATAGGTGATATGTTCCACTGATCTCAACACTTGATCCGCCCTTCATAATCCTTGCTGGCGTTTATGTATTTTGTTTGTCTCTAGACCCTGAACTTGGGCTGGGGATCTAGAGCGAATCCTTACTTGTTGTAAGGGATAGATTTTGATATGGCAGTATCAAATCACTCGAAACATTAAACAATATTAAAATATACAAAGAAATGCTTTCAGTCTTACCAGAATTATGAATAGAGAACACAGTTATATTCTAGCAAAACTCAGCTGAGCTGCTGGCTCTAGTATGGCGTCCCTCTAAATATGGCAATTAGCTTCTGGGAACTACACCACTGAAGAATTACTGTGTCTACTACTGGACAATTTATGTTGAATGGCAAAAATGCGCGTCTGTGCGCCGATAATATGATTATCTGTGGCCAATCACCGACTTTCCCCCTTTCAAATTTCAAACCTCCTACCAAAAGTCAATTCAGTCATACCTCAGTCAAGTATGTATTATTGTCTGTTGGTCCGTCTGTCTCTACTTGCTTATTCATAAAAAACACGCTTGGTTCTACATGCCTTTTTACACGAATCGGTCTCTAGTTATTTTTAGCCACAATTTTCCACTATTTCCCCCTCTCTTTCATTCCAACTAGATTTTAGCACTTGAGTCTCAAGGCCGCAATTTTTGAAAATTAGTGACACTTTTTTTTTACAGTGCAGTCGCTCGTCTGTTATGAACAACACAGTCTTTTGTCAATATCTTCATTATTATCTATCCGTCTGTATAAATGAAAGCATATTATTTCTCTGCTCAAGATGGGCTATCAGACTAGCTAGGTTTTATATTCCTAACATTATTATTAAGAAAAAGTTACTTTTTCAAGGTTAGTTGTTTTTTTGAAATATGCTCGAGCATCTTCTGTAATGCGTTTGCCGCTGAATTCAAATAAAAGGACTCAGTATCGTAAAAGCGTCCAAGAAATGACTGTTGCGTATAATAGCTAAGGTCCCTTTTGTCCATTTCTTTACATTGTGTCAACTTGGGGACGTGAATTTTTTTCCTTTCCCTACCAATTGCGTCTTTTTAGCCTTGCTAGTTTCAAGCACGTGTTCAGTCATATTTTTTTCTTTTTGATCTCCGTCCCCTCCCGTCTCCAAGGGTAAACATTTTGTCTTCACGTCTAACAAGTTAGTTTCCATGGCGGGTAGTGAACCGCGGCATGGCCGATCATGTCTTCTAGTAGCTTACGCATTATTTTTATCCCTACATTTTATCTTTGGAGATATTTTAACGTTGTATCACGGTTAAATTTATCACAGCAAGTAAGGTTATCTGTAATACACCACACTTATTAGATACAGATACCTTCACAGCTGATCTCAGTCAGTACACTAAGTCCCCTATAAATATTTATATCATCCCACTTTACCACTATATATATATATATATATATATATATATATATATATATATATATATATATATATATATATATGTGTGTATATATATATATATATATATATATATATATATATATATATATATATATATATATATATATATATATATATATATATATATATATATATATATAGACATCTAGAGATATATTTACATATATAGAGCCAATAATTATAGAAAAATGTCGTTGGATTACACCAACTGGGGGCTTGTACGGGCTAAGACCAGTGCTTAATCCTTCACAAAAGGCGACGGATCAGATATAAGGTAATAATTGTTCAGCCCAATGCAACATTGTTCTGACTTCTGAAAATATCTTGTGGAACTCCCTTGAGATAGAAGCGTCATTACCCTTCTATCTACTACTCTGCCAAGAGTAATCTTGTGCGAAGGTAGATACCTTTGACGACCCACTTTAGATACTCTTGAGTTTTGGCCACTGTTGGACCACTACTGCAAAGCAAGGGAGGCAATCCGTGACAGTTAGGTTACATAGCACATTGCTCATGCAATTTGATGAATTATTTAAAATTAATGTTATGAGTTACTTTGATTTACCTGCTGGTATCTTAATCCTGGTACCCTAAACACTATGCTGACAAGTGAAGTTGGTCTCCAGCTGAAATATAACCAGAAACAATCCTGAACAGCATGACGCAGCTAGAATTCTTGTCAGGGTTATGCTGAATTTTAGCTATAAGAGCTTATACTTCTTTTCAGTGCTTAGCATTTGAATGCTGGGTGCCAAGAGTTCGTCTTCTTCTTCTCCTTTCTCGTTTCTTCCGTTCAATGCAAATTTAAATGTTCGGTGATGTAATGTCTTTAAAGTGAAACCACTCTGGCATAACATAGGACAAAAGGGAATTAATCAAGACAGACTTCATGGAATTTTATAATGATGTCCATAGTCTTTCGATGTATTTCATTGATTGTATGACGTACTTCTTTGATTGACATGATGGACTGTGTTGTCTAATTGTGGATTCTGATCAATAATATATAAAAGCCCCTTCAGTCATAACTGACTATGGGAATGCGCCCCTGAGGTGACTGCCCTCATCTGCTTATTTTCCTGGTGTTCCTTTCGACGTTTTCTCCTCTCTTCTGCTTGTTGTGTGAGCTTCTTTTCGCCCAAACTGAGGTGGCGCCGCAGATAGCATCGCCACTTGGTGCGATCGGTAGCTTCATCCTGGCAGAATGCTGGATTATTTCCAGTGCCCTCATGTCTCTCTTGTACACATCTTTGAATCTCAGCTGCGGTCGCCCAACTGTTCTTTTGCCATCTGTCAGCTGTCCGTAGATATTTTCGGGATGCGACCATCTTCCATGCGGCGGACATGGCCAAGCCAGCGTAGTCTGCGCTGTCTAAGCAGTGTAACCATGCTTTGAAGGCCAGCACGTGACAACACCTCGAAATTTGTCACTTTTTCTTTCCACGAAATGCCGAGGATGTGGCGTAGACATCGTAGAAGGAAGGTATTGAGCCTCCTTTCTTGCTCAGCATAGGTTGTCCACGTCTCGCTGCCATACAGAAGTGTGCTGTTGACGCAGGCGTTATATACCGCAGCTTTGGTCTTCATTGTGAGTTTTGAGTTTCCCCAAACACGCGATGTGAGGCGGGCAAAGGTAGCTGCAGCTTTGCCAATGCAGCTGTCTATTTATTTAATAACGTTTTGCCTCGTTTTGGCGAGGCGCGTCCCGTTCAACCTAGTCGGTTATATTAGGGCGCATGTCCAAATATAAAAGACCTTTAGGTCTGAGACAGTAAGTACTGTGTCTTACTATAACCTAATGCAGCTACCAATTTCTGTGTCCAGAGAGAGCTTGTTATTGATGGTAGACCCCAGGTATGTGAAGTGGAGCACCACTGCCAACTCATAGGTATCGATAGTGATAACTGGTGCAGCACCCACAACCTGACTCAGCACATTCGTTTTCTTTAGACTTATTGTGACGCCAAAGTCCTTGCTTGTTTGGGTGAAGCGATTCATCAAGCTCTGAAGCTCCTGTTGGCTTTGAGTGACGACTGCAGCGTCATCAGCGAATAAAGTCTCCCATTGTGACCCTTCTGATTTTTGTTTTTGCCTACAGCCTTGCGAGATTAAACAGACGGCCATCTGACCTAGTGTGAAGGCATATTCCTTCAGTTGCATCTCTGAATGCATGTTTCAAGAGTAAGGCAAAGAAGATCCCAAAGAGGGTTGGAGCCAGAACGCAACTTTGTTTAACGTCACTGCGTCTATCAAAGGTCTGTGATGTGCTTCTAGCATATTTGACCGTTCCCTTCATATCTTCATGGAATGACTTTATCATTTCCAGCAATTTAGCAGGGCAGCCTATTTTCATGATGATTTTGAAGAGTCCATCCCTTCTAACCAGGTCAAATGCCTTTGTGAGGTCTATAAAGGCGATATATAAATTCCTTTTCTGCTCTCTTGATTTTTCCTGAAGCTGGCGGAGAGAAAAGATCATGTCTGTTGTTGATCTACCAGCTCGGAATCCACACTGCGACTCTAGATATATGCGCTCAGCTAACTTCTGTAGTCGCATTAAGATGAGTCGGGCAAAAACCTTACCAACAATACTAAGAAGAGAGATGCCTCTGTAGTTATTGCAGTCATTATTCTGATCAATAGTGGCCCGTCATCATTAGAGGATCGTCTTGGTTGTAGACAACAGATACCACAGTCTGGTACATATACTTTCAGGTTCCTATCCGAGAGTCGCAACAAAGCTTCTGTACAAAGCATAACAGACTGTAGTGTGTGGGTAAAGGACCACCTCTGCATCGCCTTGTGTCTGCCTGTCCAGGTGAATTAAATATCGTGGAAAGTCTACACGTGAACAATGACAGAAATGTCTATAGCGACAGGAGCTAAAGAAGCAAAATCCAGAAGTCACCAAATGGCCGATATTATGAAAAATACAATGACAAATTATTAAATTCCAGTTTGTGATTTTTGTAAATACCTATCTGCAATGTTTACTAAATTTCTATTTTAATTATTAAAGTGTACTGATGTACTTTTATAAATTGCAGTTGATTAATTTTGTTAAAATTTCAGTTACAGTTCTAAAATTGTGTTCGTGTGAGGAATTCAAAATTATTTAATATTTTAAATCTGCTGGGGACAATAAACGAGCCGCATTTCATACCAACTGTTAATAGAGACACACTTGGAGCATAGGATAGATCTAGCAAGAAGGTGACTTACTACACAGCTTTCTTCTACAGCTACCATATATAACTGTGCCGTTAACTACCTGACTTGGGATATGCCATCCCTACCACTAGTTCACCACCTCTCTTCTCCATTTCTGAGAACTATACATTTTTTCTATCCAACTTCCATCTCTCCACACTAACTTTGGGCTCATGATGGGCAGGGGGAGTGAGAAGTGGCTCTGGTAGGACGTGACAATTCATTGGGAGAGCCGAGGACCAGAGCACAGTATTTCAGCTCTGCATATTTAGAGAGAACTCCGCATAGGCCGGTCCCAAGCCCGGCTAACAAGGAGGAGGGCGGGCTGCATGGAGGCCATAAGGAGGCAGCCCCTCCACCATGCAAAGGCACAACAGGCCAATCTCCTGTTTGCTTTAAATCATGA
Source organism: Oreohelix idahoensis (assembly GCA_024509875.1). NCBI lineage: Eukaryota > Metazoa > Mollusca > Gastropoda > Stylommatophora > Oreohelicidae > Oreohelix > Oreohelix idahoensis. The sequence goes on along the minus strand of JAMPIV010005295.1, from coordinate 15,139 downwards.
TTACGAGAACTACAAGAGAGAAAACCGGACTGATTCTAAAGGCGACGAACTGGAACGGACTACGGACTACGACTTATGGAACAATGGAACACAAGAAGTATAAATGGGAAAGAAGAGGAGCTGGTGGAAGAGATGAGGAAAGCAAAACTAGAAATCCTGGCTATAACGGAAACAAAGAAAAAAGGACATGGAGTCATGGATCTCGATGGCAACACGCTGCTCTACAGTGGTGTACTCACATCTGAAAGAGCTAAAGGTGGCGTGGGTTGCATTGTGGCCAAAAACCAAAAAGATAGTATCAAGGGTTGGAACTTTGTCTCGGAGCGCATTATGGTTGTAAAACTAAAAGAAAGAGAAACCATAGTCAACCTGGTCATAATGTATGGGCCAAATGAGGATGAAAGAGCAGAGGTAAAGGAGGAATTCTTCGAGCTGCTTCAAAGGACAGTGGATGACTGACTAGATGAAATTATCAAGCTCGGAGATTTCAATGCCAGAGTTGGAAATGATCATGCTAGATGGGGTGGAGTTATTGGAATATATGGAGAAGATACTCTCAATGACAATGGAAAACAACAACTTAGATTCTGCAGTGAGCAGAATCTGATCATTACAAACACAACGTTCCCCCATAAGCGCATACATGCATACACTAGATGTGAACCAACAAAGAATTAGAAGTCAGTGATCGACCATGCCATTGTTAGGAGGAGCTCATTCAAATATGTCCGGGATGCTAGAGTCTGGAGGGGGCCAGAGATTGGAAGTCCGACTTGGGAACAAGAGAAAGAGGACACCTTGGTGGACAGAGGAAGTCAAAGAGAAAATAAGAGAGAAGAAAATGGCATGGAAACAATACTTAGGAGCTAAAAACACAGCAGGACAAATAGAGAAATATAGAGAATATGTGATACTCAGAACAGAAGTAAAGAACAAGGTTCTAGCAGCAAAACAGAAGTCTTGGAAAGAATTTAGAGAAAAGCTAGAAAAAGATGCGCAAGAAAACCAGAAATGGTTCCATAAGACCCTAAAGAACACGAGGAAGGAATAACAGTGCCCTCTCAAATTTATAAAGGCAAATTGCTTACTGCCACGAAGGAAGTAATGGAAAGATAGAAAGAATATTTTTCAGAACTCCTGGATGGTGAGCAAGGTTAAGCATCAGAAATGATAACCACTAGCACAGAAGAGAAAACCAATGATGGTGAAGATGACATAAAGATGGAAGAACTAAAGGCAGCACTGGAGAAAATCAATATGGGCAAAGCAGCAGGGTATGACGGTATAACACCAGAAATAGTTAAGTACATGGGAGCATCAGGCGACCTATTACTCTTAAGGGTCCTACAGGCAGCGTGGTGCAACAAGACCATACCAAAGGATTGAGAGATTGCCATCATAACACCAAATTTCAAAAAGGGTGACAATCGACAATGTGGAAACCATAGAGGCATATCCCTTCTCAGTGTCCCTGGTAAAATCTACTCTAGAATCCTAGAGCAGAGACTCCGACGCCTAGCTGAGCAGGAATTGGATGAGGTCCTGTGCGGATTCCGAGCAAACCGAAGTAGTCAACACCTAATCTTCACACTCAGACAGCTGAGTGAAAAGGCCCTTGAGTATAAGAGTGAGATCCATCTTTGTTTCATAGATCTGGAAAAGGCGTTTGATAGGGTCCCCTGGAGCAAACTTTGGGAATGTTTGGCAAGGAAGAACATTCCAGCACCTCTGATTCATGCTAAGCAGAGCTTCTACAAGTCGTGCAGAAATTATGTGAGGACATCAAACCATAAGTCTGAAGAGTTCATGATCACCACTGGTGTAAGACAAGGTGATATCCTGTCACCTTATCTTTTCATACTCCTCATGGACGATGTCATCAAGGCATGTAAGGAAAGAACAAGAAAGTATTCAGTGGGGTACTGGAAGATGAGACAGGTCTGTATTTCAGAGCTGGCATTTGCTGATGTTGCCCTGATTGCTAAATCAGAGGCACATCTCCAATCCAACCTGCAAGTCTGGAAGGAAGAGCTGGAGAAGAGAGGGATGGTCATAAGCAGCTCTAAAACAAAATCCATGGTGATATCACGAGGCTGGTAAGAAAACGAAGATGGCTGTATACCGCTCCTCCTATGTCCCTGTCTTGACATATGGATGCGAGTTATGGGCAATGACTACAACCCACAAAAGCCAGATCCAAACCTCAGAAATGAGGTATCCGAGGAAGGTGGTTGAAGTAACAAGAAGAGACATGGTCCGCAACCAGACGATACGTCAAGGCCTAAAATCCCCCCCCCCCCCCCCGCCCTACAGACCCAAGTAGAATAGTCCCAACTAAGATGGTTTGGCCATGTCTGCAGAATGGGAGAAGATCGGCTACTACGACAAGCATGGGAAACAAAGAGCCAGGGATCCAGACCCCCAGGACGACCCAGAGTCCGCTGGGAGGACAACATTAGACAATCTTTGAAGAACGGAGGACTAGAATGGAACCAGGCCAGGAGGAAAACAGCCGATAGGATAGTCTGACACTCTCTCTTCCAAACCTCTACACCTCACGGTAGAATTGGAACGACTAAGTAAGTAATATTTAGAGAGCCCCCTTGGATGGCGAGGAATGCACAATATACTACGTGATTCTTTCTCTTAGCTTAGGACCAGATGTGATGATCCGTTAAATGCAAGCACAGCTGGAGAAACTCGAGTTCATGACTTCAACTCAACACGTTTCGGAATGGCAGAAAAGCCACAGGAAAAGCTTAGATCTACAGTGTAGATAGTACAATGGAGTTTTAAACTTGGTATTGGCTGTAAAAGAGTGAGAAGCTCGGCAGCCATAGTTAAACAACAACAAAAACTCTTATCAACAGGAAGAGTCCATTTTCGTTGAACACTTTATGATAGAGAAAAGCTGGAATACCCAGTGACAACAAGAAAGATGTATAGAAAAGGTAGAGGGCAACACAGAAAGAAGAAGTGGACAGCTTGACATCACGGAAAGAGGTAAACAACCGAAATGGTAAACATCATTGAAGACAGGAAGTGGGAAGAGACATGAACTGGCATAACAGTAGAAGAAAAAAGAAGTATTTAAATTCTATTGGCCGCTGTTTGTGAAATGTTTACCGACCATCCACGTTTTATGAGCTGGACCTCTCGGACACATTCGTATAGTTGTACTCCCGCTGAACACTGAGGCAAACTCTGTGACTATTAATTACATTTGTAACTCACACTGCTTTAAAGATTTTTTATATTTTTTTCTTAACCAGCGGCACTTGGACTTTCAGCCCTTCGTCTCAATGACATGTCATTGCGAGGCTGGGGAGCCTGTGGACTTTCCTTCCAACCCGGTCTGGAGCTTCGCTCCTTCCCATCCACTGAGGGTGTATGCTTTAAAGATAAAGACAGGATGTTAAAATAACATTAAATGTAGAAACAGCTCATACTGACAGAAAGAACTCCTCTGAAGAATACTGCTTTTACGATTTCCATAAGAAACAGAAGAGTTGAATAAGAAAATACACACAAAAATACACGTGACAGATTAGAGGTATGTCTGACATTGAGGACGGTTAACGAGGAGTGGCAGAACAATGTATGGTGTCGTAAATTTATTTTGAGAGAAAAGAGTCGTAGAAATAGTGGTCCGGTTTAGAGTGGAAAATGATGATGGTAAGCTCAGTGATAGCGTGTCTCTCAATCTTCTCTTTCACTCTCCTGGTCAAACAATTATTTGCCAGTTTTCCAGACTCGCATCTGCGCGCTCACCGATTTGGTGTTTTCAAACACACACACGACGTTGATACAAACTATATTAAACGAATAGGGGAAATGTTGGGCTTTGGGTATATCCAACACACAGAACTAAATGAGTTTAGGTGATTTTATTCACTTTAAACATCAATCACTAAAAATATCAGATATTACATAAATTATCATAAGTACACAAATGCAAATAACAAGTTTGGGAGGGGGTGAAGAAGATTGGTATCGACTAAGCCCTTCCCGCTCATTAGACAAAGACAAACCCAGTCCAGAGATAGATAATATCAGGAACACGGGTACGTTAACCTAACAGTAAAGTTAATTACTCTGAAAGAGGTGTTACCAAGTTAGGTATAAGTGATAGAAAAAAAACCCTGTTCTTCCCAGCTGTTCTTCCCTTTACTAAGCAAATGGAAAGGAGGTGGTTTTAAACAGAGTTAACAAATTATCAACTATCCCACTTAAAGGAACAATGTAGGGTATACAGAAAAGATATATGTTACCAGGTAAGCAAGTTAACAAAATGGTCACACAAAAGAATTAATTTCCTGTCATTCATACACGCGCTAGCAAAGGCCTTCACTCATCTTGCTCTCACTTACCGATTGTGAAAAAATCTTGCACTCCATAGAATAACACAACAGCAGTTACACCTCAACTAAATGTATGAGTGTTTGTTCAAGTTCTAGCCCCAGATTATCGGGTAGGCGGTCAGCACATAAAAGGATCCCGTAATCGCTGGAAAATGAATCTGTAGTTGTGTCTCTTTTCTTAATAACAGTTTCTATGGGAGGGCACGGTCTCTGATACCGGGGTGAGGATGGTGTGGTCTATTTGACTATGCCGCGGATAATAAAATTCTTACGCGTGCTGGTACACTTTATCCGTGAGGTATGGTTTAAGTCCAGTGAGAAAACTAGTCACATCACTGTTCAGGAAATTATGAATTATCTCTCTGTGTCAGTAAACTAACAAAGCTCGGGCCAGTGTTCTTCTTCCCGTTACGACTTAAGTTGTTTGATGGTGCGTTAAATTTGTCTTTGGGTGTGCTTTCTTTGCTATAAGTTAGATAGCGGAATTCCAAACATAGAATCGCCTCAAAGATTAAAAATTTACACAGTCTCAACAAGTTCTGCGTCAGGGGAACTCTACACACTGTTTATGCTTTGCTTTGCTTAGATTGATTTCTTTATTGCTTTCTTAATGCTGGGATCGCACAGGTTACGATCACTCTGTATGAAAGAAAAAAAAAGACATGTAATATACCGAAAAAAAATAACCTTCTAAAGCGCGATGAATTTCCCGTTAAGCCTATTATATATATGCTCGCGTATTTAATTATGTATTTAATAAACACTGCGCGAGTTCTAGTGGTTAAAAACACACATCTATAAAACTAGGACTTAACTGAATTTATTAATTATAAATTCCTTCGCGACTTTAAAAGTTAATTTAAGCATCTATTATCTTTTGAAATAATATAATAGATAGATCATTATATTTAAAACTGGAACTCTTGAGATGGTTTAATTAAATAGATTTAAATTAACACAGAATCCCTTTAAATAGAATGACTGAGCTAGACCACTGATCACTTTACACAATATATATTACCGCTTTGCACAGAAATAGAAATCACTGCAAATATATATAAAATCCAGGGGAAAATCTATAACAAGATTTCAATAAAGCTAGTGCTTCTGTAAAGATCTGGCCAGCGAGTGATAACGTGTCTAGTTCTACATGGTCTATTTAGCTAAAATGAAATGTAAGTTGAGTGGGACATGATAAACTTGACAACTTATTTGATCTCACGAACTTTTGGGGATCTGACCGCCAAATCAAGAGAAGAAGCCGCCCCCTGGTCTTCGTATCCGCTCGCTGCTGCCCGTTTCGCTTTCCCCCGTTCGCTCGGTTCCTCGATTGACACCGAGACGCGAAATTAGCGGCAAGCAACTGCGTCTCGTATCAGGGAAAACTACTGTCTTTGATAGCGCCGATAGTCTCCCCTAAGATCCCTCGGTCTGTCTCTTTGATCTCGTCGCTGTATCCTACATGAGTCCCGGTGGAATGCGTTCTGGCAAACGAAAAGTTACATAAAAAAACAGGTGTAGAAAGATAAAAGGAGTGGCCGATAGACACAGACTGACTAATGTAGTGGCAACAATATGTATACAGGTAAGAAAGACATAATTAAAGAGGGATTACAAAAATATTAGACAAACTAGTCATAAGAAAATGACACAGACTAGAGATTAGAAGTGGGATGAACATAGAGAGACAACAACAACAAAAAACATACGAGAGAAAACAAGCCGGCCTGGAATGGCTTTGCAGAAAGTAAGAAAAAAAAGCACAGATAGACTTGAAGTCAGACGTGCGCATGCGCACAAACGCATTTCAAAACAGGGGACTCGTGATCCCAAAAGCCGCAGGGGAAAGAAAAAAAAAAAACTGACAGACAAGAAAAATGACAGGAAAGAATAAAAACTGATACATAAAAGCAGGCTGACATGAAGAGTGGCAGACTAGATACGAGTCTGGCAGACAACTGAAGTGCCCGTCATGCACGAGAAAAGAAATATATTCACCCTCGCTCTTTATGTTTTCATTGAATGCAAACAACCAGCGTGAACACATGAAAATGGCTGGTTACAGGATCTTGCAGGCGCTGAGAAGGCAGAGGGCAAGACAAGAGAGAACATTCAAGGGGGGAAGAAAGCGGCCACAGAGACAGATGTAATGACAGCCCTTGAATATGTAATTACGAAAAATTCTTCTAGTTCATCGTAAACTTCTTATTCAATTTCCTTTTTTTTCCACCTTGAGTTCCTAATATAAATCAGCGAGAGAAAGAGAAGAGAAGAGAAAAGAGAGAGAGAGAGAGAGAGAGAGAGAGAGAGAGAGAGAGAGAGAGAGACACACACACACACACAGACAGCGAGAGAAAAAAGACACTTGGAGATATAAGAAAGAATTAAGAGAAAGGAAAGCGGAAACTGAGTGTGCCGAAAGCCGATTTTGACAGACAGTAATTGAGACAAATGAGCCCTTAATTCTCGAGGCCTTTCATGAGAATCTAACGTGAGTGCTTAGAGGGCGTGAGCGAGAGAGAAAGAAAGACGAAATGCAGAGAGACAGAGAGATATTTAAACGCTGTATGGAAGTGACACCCTTGTCACGAGGCATTATTTCGTGCTGCTACAGAAGACCCTGAGACAGATACACTCAAGCCTCGGCTGGCATGTCTCAACCTGTTATATAAATAACACATCACTCTTGATTAGTGTCGCACAGTCTTTCACTTAACACCGTCATCCCCTCTACCCATTTCAGGAAAATTCCATACCGGGTGCTTCAGGTGTCTAGTTTAAGCGTCGCGATGTTACTTTTGTGTTTAAACCCCCACATCAACCAAAATTCCCTACCAGGAACTTTAGTGTCTGTAGTGGATTTTGATGGTATTGTATGGTGGTGTTATCACCTAGTGTGATGCGTGAGGTCAGCTGTGAAGGCTCCTGAGATAATTGTAACTGTGAATATACAGAAGGCCCTTTCGTGCTACCACTTTATGACCTCACACATATCTTTTTTTACTAATGAATGTGGCTACGTTAAAATCTAGGGTACTGAATGCAATGTGTTGTATGGACATATACACACACCCACAGATATTAATTAAGTCTAATACTATCAATAAAATTTATAACACAATGAACTAAATTCAGCTGGTTAAATTTAGAATAGAAATCCTTTTTTAAATTTATTTGTTCTGAACCAAGGTTTTATTTTGGCCAGAACTTATGCAAAGATTTTGAAATTTATGAATGAATGGCATGAATAAATGGCATGTTAAATGAAAGATGTTTACATATGCAATCTTCAAGATTAATTATAGTATTACTGTTCGTAATGTTAATTTTCCTGGGAAAACTATGAATGGATGTGCTGTTGGGGTGGCTTCATCCCTCCCTGTTTATGCCTACACAGCATTGTCCATTAATGATGGAAGGAAATGGGATGCTTCAGTAGTAAATTCTCTTGGGTGCTAGTTTTATGAAGTTGGTGTAAGTTCAGCAGGCCAGCTAGCCTACTTAACTTTGCCAGATTTGTTCTGGTGCTGGAATATGATGGCCCCACCTCTCCGTGCTTGAGCAATACACAGATGTTCTGTCGAAATGTACCCTGCACGGGTCCTCACTTCAATTATTAATCAGCATTTGACACCACCTTAGTGTCAAGATCGAACTCACAGCTCTGAAATAAAGTATTGGTTTTTGCTCAGAACCTTACCTAATAAGCCACTTCTACACATAACAAATTACAATAACACCACATAAACAGGGTCAGTTCTCTCTGACCAGACAGCACATCTTACCTAGTTGGTTTCGCATAGGGTAAGTTTCCCCAGTCTACAGATTCTGAAATAGGTGCATTATCTCACTGCCATAGAATAGGATAAGTGATATGATTCACTGTTCTCAACACTTGATCACCCCTTCCTAAACCTTGCTGTAGTTTATATTTTGTTTGTCCCTAGACCCTGAACTAGGGCGGGGGGGGGTCCAGAGCGAATCCTTACTTGTTTGTAAGGCTAGATTTCGATATGGCAGTATCAAATCACTCGGACATTAAACAATATTCAAAATATACAAAGAAATAATTTCAATCTTACCAGATTATGAATAAAGAACACAGAAATGCTAGCAAAACTCAGCTGAGCTGCTGGCTATAGTATGGCGTCCCTGAACTTATTTCAATTTATTTCATTTGGAAATCACCACACTTGAAATTTACTGTGTCTATCACTGACAACTATTGAGGAATGGCAAAAAAGCTCGTCTGAGCGCGGATAATATGATTGTCTGTGGCCAATCAATGCCTTGGTTTTTTTTAAATTCAAATTTCCTACACTAAAGTCATTTCAGTCATGCTTCAGTCAAGTATGGATTTTTATCTGTTAGTCTGTCCGTCTCTACTTGCGTTTTCACAAAAACGTACTTGATTTTTGAACCAACCTTTCTCTCCCCTCCAAAATTTTGTCGATAAAAGTTATTTTTTTAGACAAAGCTCCCACCAATATCACTTCTCTTCCATGCTAAGTAGATTTGAACACCTGCGTCTCAAGGTCGCGATTTTTGTGCAAATAGCGACACTATTGATTCAATGCAGTCTTTCGCTGTTGTGAACAACACTGTCTTTTGTCATTATTTTCATTATTATCTATCCGTCTGTAAAATTAAAAACATATTATTTCACTGCTCAGAATGGGCCATCCGGCCAGCTAATTTTTATATTCCTAACATTAATATTAAGAAAAAGTTACTTTTTAAATTTTGTAATATTTCAAGCATCTGCGTTTAGCCGCTGAATTCAAATCAAAGGCTTGGTATCGCAAAAGCGTCCGTTTCCGTACCTCGTGTCAAATTTGGGGACGTGAATTTTTTCCTCCGTTTCCCCCCCCCCCCCCCCCCCCCCCCCCCAAGTGCGTCTCCTTAGCCTTGCTAGTCTCACGCAATTTTTTTCAGTCATATTTTTTTTTTGGTTCCTTTTGATCCGCCGTTCTCATCCCTCCAAATGGTAACCGTTTTGATTTCCCGTCTAACAAGTCAATTTTTATGGAGGGTGATGACCCGCGGTCAGGGCGATCATGTACTATCAGCAGCTTACGCGTTATGTTTTTATCCCTACATTTTATCCTTTGGAGATATTTTTACGTTGTATCACTTGTTAATTTTATGACAGTGTCAAAGCTCTAAAAGCCTCTACCACAGGGGTTCTTTACCTGTGGGGTGCACCTCCCTTGGGGAGGTGTGAACTGCCTTCCAGAAAATGTATTGTAATTACTTTCTCATTTGATAAAATACTAAAGTTTAGAACCAAACCATATAATTTTCATTATGGTTATTTATTTATACATTTTTCTTCGTGTACATGTGGGATTAAAAAAAAAGTTGATGGCATTACAAGGCAGTCCTTGTTATGGAATCCCCACGGTAAGAGGGACACAAAAACACATGGGGAAAACAATTGAACATTAAAGGGATAAAAAAGACATGAAGAGACCTTGAACTAATGGAGCAGGATGGGAAGGCTTGGAGAATATTTTTTTGGATGACCTAAGCTCCACGTGGAACTACGCGTATAAAGTAATTGACTAGACATAAAATCCTTGTGGTAGCATCTGAACTAATGTCTTTATTGGTTCACTGATTAATCTGCGGAAGGACGGGAGAAATGGACTTTAAAGTTTACTCTCAGGAGAGGTATGAGGGCAAAACGGTTAAGACTGACTGCTCCACCAGGATTTACTAATATTTTTAATGAGTACTCTGTTATATAAAGTCCCTCCACGCGCTCTTGTGGTAGGCAAAGACAGCACGAAGCAGCAGTACAAAGTAGGAGATTTTCCGAGTCGGTGGCTTATACCAAGAGGCCGCTACTATAGGTAAGGAGGCTGGTTCTGTAGCCAAAGGGGCTGCTACTGTAGCCAAAGGGGCTGCTACTGTAGCCAAAGAGGCTGCTTCTGTAGCCAAAGAAGCTACTTTTGGTAGCCAAGGAGGCTACTTCTATAGCCGAAGAGACCATTCTGGTAGTCAAAGAGGCTGCTATTGTAACTAAGGAGCGCGCGTCTGTAGAAAAGGGGCGCGCGTCTGCAGCCAACGAGCGCGCATCTGTGTAGCAAGTTTAATTTGCTGGAGAGGTTATGATGTTATAAAGAAGGAAAGATTGCTGTGTATGTGTCAACCGTGTGAGGTCAAGCTATGTAAGACCCTGAGTCTAATAGTTGATGAAAATGATGAGTTTCAGGGTACCTAACGCCACCTCTCTAGATCTCACACGGTGCTGTATTTTATTTCTAGTGTGTGGTGTTTGATGTGGCTAGTGTCTAGGGAATGCAATGAAATGATGGTCCATCAAAACAACATACTATAACACACTAATAGTAAAGTAATAAGTCTGTGGTTTAAGTTTTTGAACATTAATTCTTTTTTTGTACAATTTTAATCTGCCTGTCCTGCAATCTCTTTTGGACAGGTCTTTGAAAATGAGGAAAATATATCTTACAACAAATGATTAACTAAAATTGGACTCTTTGTCCGATAAGAATAATATTAATATATTGTTCCTGTAGGTGTATTCACAGACTATTCTTTAGTACATAATAGTGTAAGTCATTTATATGAGGAGCTGTTGTTGTAATCATGCCCCTATCTTTATAGTTAATTTTGGGGAATAACTCTTTTTATTCCGATGAACTGTCAGAGTGCCCAGCTAATGGCACATCACCTTATATTCTTTATGTAGATACAAACGTCCAACACTGCTCTGCATAGAATATGGCAGCTCACAGAAGCTCCTTCTGGCTAACTGCAGACAGTATACAATTTCACTGGAGACTTTCTGTTTTCAAATATATTCATCAGGTTTCCTGTCACCGGTTGGTAACAGGAAATAAAATCCACAAATTCAATGAAATATAACACAAGTAACGATGACTGGCAAATATGGCCTAAGTTTCTCTGCCGTTGTCCAGACTGTTAGATTAGTATTTATTTTACAATCAACACTTCTGTTCTCATCGTACTTTAGTACAGAAAATTTCTATTCAAATGGCCAAGAGCCTTGTAAGCTTTTGCTAATATCAATTTGGGCTGGCCAATGAAATCAGGCGACTACCAAATTTTGAATTCAGTTTTCAAAAACAAAACCCCAAACATACTATGTGTCTCGTAGTCCATTGGTCAGTCTGCCTTAGCTATGCCAATGCAAAAATATGTTTAGTTTTGGGCTACCAATTCTGCCTCTCCCTTCCTCCTAGTGTTAACCAATCAAATTGAATCACTCATATGCCTCTTTTTTTCAAAATTGCGTCCCCAAATGTTACCAATAAAATAAGCAAGGACGATCGTCCGTTTGTCACTTTGTACTAAAATATATAGTATTTCTACAATATCTTAGTCATGTATTGAGCGAATTTTGATATTGAAACATATTATGGTTCAGAAGACTATAACCTATCAGCCTATATAAGTTTTATGTCAGTCTTTCGTGTCGTTAACATTTGTGTCTTTTTCTATGCATTTTGGGTTTTCTTTTTCTGAACCACTCTATCTCTAAGATTCATCTAAGTTCTTGTGAGGACTATGGAGGATTTGATATATTGTAATAATATTAATTCTATCATTCTAACCATCCTTTATTCTGTATCACTAAAGTCATTCTAAGTTTTCACTTTCAGTATCGTTCTACCCCACTTCCCCTTCTCCCAATGGTTATTTGAATCGTAGTTACATGGTCTAGCCTAACGCTGTGGCGGGTAATAAACAGTAAAGATTTCTCCGCAATAGCATTCAAACCTCGGTTACTAGGCGACTTGGATACAATACGATGCATTAGTTTATTTTTATATTCATAAAAAGCATTGGTTTTATTCTTCTCTCACTCTCTGTCCTCCCCCTTTTCTATCGCTCTACCAAGCGAAACCAGTATACCGCACGCAAACTGTTTCATGTCGATTACAAATTTTCAAGACGGAGTGACGAAAACGCGGGCGGGTTTTGGGATAGGCTTATCATTTTTCTTAGCGCGAACACTTTTTAACATACAGCTCGCCACCAGACATCGGTGATGATGTCGGGCTACAAACACGGGCTTGTAATAGTTTTTACTGCTTTTTAACTCTTTATTTAAATATTAATGAAATTTTGATCAATTGTATCACTGATCTCACCACAATCTGTAGCCAACGAGCGCGCATCTGTAGCCAAGATAGCCTACTCTGAATGTCATGAAAATCGCCGGCTAAATGGGCTATGGTGCAGCTTTGATAGCCTCATTAAGCCGTTAGTGGAATTTCTTCTTCTTCTTCCTCGTTCGTCCCGAAAAGGACGTTGGTTGCGTTGTGTCCGTTTACAGCGAAGCTGCGATATTTGTGCCTTTCGGCCGACAAATCCGACTTCAGCGCGGCATTTTTGGGACCGGGTTTGCCTTCCCACTTCGATCCCTACTCTCAGCCAGACTGCAGTGATGTAGCCGGTTTCCAGAACCACAACTTGGAGGTGGAATATGGTCTTGGTCAGCTCTGGTTCGCTGACCCTGACGCAAGCAGTCAAGCTATGAGTCGCTGACTACATTCATCTCTTTTGCTGCGTCTGGAATTTAAATTACTAAGTGTGAAATAAAGGAAATTATTAAGCGGATGTTTAAATAGATTCAGATAAGGAAAACTTAACGGACGTGGCGGAAGAACAACGACTAAGACTGTGTGACAAGCCAAATCTTCGATCGTTACATTTTCTTGTGCCACCTTCAACTCTCTCCTGTGCCCTTTCTTTTCTTTTTTCTCAACCGCTCCTTGTCACACTCTTCTACTCTCATCGACCAAGGTTATCTTATCATATCTTGTCACTGCCTACAGATACCTGGCCACTTGACCTGTTTTGCAGCCACGTCGACTTGGTTGTTTGTTTAATCGTTAACCACACGGATTATGAGTATACATTCTGCGACATTTTTACTGTTAGTCCAGACTTATTGTCGGGGAAAATAGATAACAACCGTTTGATTCGTGAATATCAATGGAAGAAATTGCCACGAAAGCCACGTTGTTTGGGTTTTCCAATATGGATAACAGATGGTATTTGGAGACAGGTGTTAATCGCAAATATGACGTGCCCAAATAAACGGCCGATTTCACTGGGATGTTGGAAGATACTCACAATGTTAAAGATTAAGGCACGGGAAATGATATAGCATTTCCGGCAGAGTTCAGTTACGAGAAAGTGACATCTTGGAAGAAATTATCAGTGATAGATCTGCGATGTAGTGAGTTGTTAAACATGAGAAGTAACAACGGAAGTGGCAAGACCTTATATAGTCATGGAGTTTGAAAATACCATGGAAAGGAAAATATCTTATGCTGTCATGTAGTAATGTTCTACATGAGAGGGTCCGGGATAAACCCTTACAAATATCAGCCGCATTGATGATGGTTGGTTTGGCATGAAAATACTAAGACAGACTACTCCTGATTAGATCTCTCCTCAACGAAGCAACATGGATGTGTGAGCCAAAAGTTTGCTTATAACATACAGCGTTGTAAAACTACTTCACTGACTTCCAATTTTGTCAAGGAGAGATCACAGACAGCCAAAATAAGAGTTCGTAATCATGACAGCCTATAAGACCGGACACGGGATTAAGAGTATCTGCTAACATTAGACAGCATAAAACTCTCATAATAATACTGAAAGCCCAAGCCTTAGGACCCTCCTCAAGTGGAAATAGTAGAAGGATTCAGTACACTGTAACTTCATCTATCTGAGGGATTACTGCATCTTAAACTAGTTGCAGTAAATTACGGTTATTTTGTGCATCAAGCCTGTGTATTACTTCGCCCGATACCGGAGTAAGCTGTAATATGAACAGTTTATCATTTTGTACTTGCATTTTGAAATGTATAATGTGCTTTTGGATGTACAGTTGCATGAGGCTGGCAACCTCATCACTGCAAATAACTTGACACATGAACCACCATTGCAAGAGCTGGTGACTGCTTCGTGCGAGTTTTCTTACAAGGAACCAACAGCAGAGGTGACCCCAGGCTCCACGAGATCATGGAGTGAATGATGATATCATGGTGTATATATTTATTACACTACAACTTTATTAAGTTTTAAAAGGACATTTATATATATTTCAATTGTCGCCTTCCGCTGTCCAAAAGCACTTTCCTCCGACTCAATGGGTCTAAAATTAATGCCCAGGAAAGGTAAACATGCTGAGGAAGATGAAGTGGTGGATGGAAGGAGAGGTTGCCTGATGTTCATATGAGGAGAATTTAAATAGCTGTTTCCAGCTTGCGGAAGAAAGGCACTGAACCACGGGCGATTATAAATCTCCATAAACACGGAAAAATTAATGGCGGCGGCATTATTTATATTTTTCCACAGTCTGAATTAGGGATAATAACGTGCTCAAAATTGCACCTGTTTTGGGCCAAATATCGTTCGAATTTAGTTCGAAAAGGGCCCGAACTAATTCTACAATAAATTCAGACGTCGAGTCGGGAGTAGCTTTAACATCACTTCCCAGAGAAACTATGTCTAGTGATGGTAAGGGAAAAGTCATAACGAAAATTTGTCTTCAAGCCAAAAGCTGTAACTAGCCCAATAAACAGACAAAGCATTTAGTGCCCTAAAGAGCAAATCAAGAAAACACTTTATAGATAAGTCCACCAGGAATGAGTCCATTGATATTTCATTACACTGTTATTATCAATTGAATAAAATTCAGAACGTAATACCTCCAGCTGATGAAGAAAACATCATCATATAGAAATGGAAGCCTAAAACTGAGTAAATGTAAC